>CM035146.1:34600100-35000100 GCA_020205605.1 Panax ginseng | reverse complement strand
TGTGACCTAAGCGCCACTTTTTAAAAGGATGGAAATCTCGAATCGGTCAAAGCTGCGACATCACGGCCGGTGGGTGATAGGTAGTCATGCCCTCAAACCGACCGGAGGAGATAATCCATGCGAGCATGAGTAATGAAGATATAGGGTGGTGAGCCACATATACGCGTAGATCGTCAAATGGATCTCTCGATATCCGCTTAAGAACATCGACAAGACATAAGCGTCAGACACTCCGATGCATTTGAAAGGAGTAAGACATAGCTATATCATGGGTGAAGCAATACCCATGTCAACGAAAGGTCCCAATCGGTCTCAAGTGTGACATGAACCACACGTATAACATGATCGCGCTGCCTATAAACACTCCCATCGGATAGGTGCATCAGTATGTGGCCGACCTTGGCATCTCTGCCACGATCATATGTACAATGGACTGACTCTCCCTGAGAGCTCTCACAGCACGCACAGTAGCAGGACATCTACTCTGGCCGAGCGCCAATAATCCTCCGGTGCGGTGAAATCCCTGTAGTGCCGTGTATAGCTATCCTCAGAGCCAAATCTGTCAAACAGAAAATGCTGGGATATAACATGACCAGACGTCAGCTCATCCTGTACCACCCTACGCCATAGCCCGGTGAGGGTCATAAACTGTCTACTCATATCTCCAATAGCCATATGCACGCAAGATCTGTCTAAGGGCAGCATCGTCAACCGTGCATACTCCTCTTGAGTCAGAGTCAACTCATGGGTACCAAATCAAAAACACGCCTCTCAATACCGGTGCTCCAAAGATGCCCTCCACGAATAACTGTGGGAACACGAAACATCAGCTGAGGTCATAGTATCGCGCAACAAGTGATCTACGGTCACCCTGTCGATGGCGACATCTTTATCATACCACAATCGCATACCAGATGCCACCAATAATGGTAGGGTATGATCAATACGGCTAACTATTGAAGAAGACATCTGTATGGACCGTGTCATAAGACCATCCAGGGGTCAATGCTGAACATCTCTGGAAATACATACATATGCATAACATGATACATGCATTACAGGTAATAGATGGCAATATGATATAGGGAATCGAAAATAGTACATACATTCCTAAGTATATCATCATCTATATACATCATCTCTGTCTGACTAAAAATATAGTGGAAATGGGGCACGGGCCTACTACTACTAATGAGAGGCCTATCAAAAGATATAGCGAGAATAAGGCACGACCACCCAATATCTAATGAGGCCTATCAAAAGAGATAACGAGAATACACATCGGAAGAAGACAATGGTGTCAATATCTACATCATCAATCTGCCCACTGATGTAACTCCTCTGAGTCATTTGGATCTCTATCAGCGAGGATGTCGAGCCTATAATGTAATAACCCAATATTTTCAATATAATTAAATGATAAATTTTGCATTTAATTTTTTTTTCTATAAAGGTAGAATTATGTGCAAAGAGAAGTATATATATTTATGTGATAAATAAAACTTATTATTACATGAATAATTGTAAATAAATTCTTTTTAAGAATTATTGATCATTATAGATTATATTCTTATTATAAATTAATTTTGTAATAAAATGTTTATTATTTATTTTCCATGAAAATATGATTATTATATATATGATATGATTATAAGGATTAATATTATGATATGTATTTTATTATATTAGTTTAATTAATTATTTTAACTTAATTAATAATGTTTATATGAAGGATATGTAAGATATGGATTCAAAACCCTAATTACGGATTTTGAATAAGGAATGAGAATATTAATATAATATTATTTATATTTTAGTAATATAAACATGCTTAATATGTGTATAATGTTAATGTGTGGAACAGTTATAGTAAAACAATGCAAAACCCTAACATTACTGATAAACTATAGTACATAAGTCAATTACGTCTGTAAGAATTGTTAAGTTGTGTGTTATGTAGTTAATGACAATTATTGTATTTATGTTAATTAGGTAAACCCTAATTAATATTTAGGAACCCTAATTACTAAATTAGAAACCTAACTACTAAGCTATTTGTCAAAGCTATTTGTCTCGGCTAGACACATATTTAAAATAGCTTTTGAATATGATAGAACCTTATTTATATCCAACTGAATTGTTTGGTTTGGATTCCCGACTAAGTATGAACATCCCGAACATGGGAAAACCTTTGTGCGCCTGAGGCGGATATGATGAACGAGAATATCGTTCTGGTATGTAGTATTGATCAATACATGGCACATTGGGATGATCACCCTCGTGCCCGTAAGTTATGACGGTTTCTGATGATGAAGTTCATTAAACCCTATCAAAAATTGAAAACAAAGTTCATAGTCTGTCGACTGCTCACCAATCATAGTCAGTACGTAGTTTCAGAATTTGAAATAGATTTGTTATGTTGTTAGTATTTCTTTAGTTTACTTCACAACTATTGCTTCGTTGTAGAAGTGTCGTTCATAGAAAACATTTAACCCTTTCAGCTAATGTTTATTATTCGATATTACTTGCTGGGCACTCAAATGCTCATTCTTGCTTAATTTAAATGTTTTCAGCTATGTATGATCGACCTGAAGGTTCAGGCAAGAACAAAGGGAAAGGAGAGCTAGCAGAATAAGTTTGTATTATCTTATGTAATAGCTAGACTTAAATAAGATGATGCTATTTATTATCTACCATGTAATGAAATGTTTTAAAGGTCGCACACCTAGGATTTAGACAACTCTGATATTTAAATTAAGTTTGATATTTATGACATTATTATTATTCCGCTCAAAGAAATGGTATCGTGAAGCACTGAATTTGGGTTTCAAGCACCTAAATTTGGGGGCGTCACAGGTTGGTATCAAAGCTTTAAGGTTAGAAACCATAGGTGGGATAGACCTTAGGCTATAACCTTAGGGCAGAGGAAAATGTTGAAAATACAAATAACTCGTATAGAGTTTTAAAGGAGATGAATTAACTGAATTCATCATAAAATAAAATAAAAATAACCTATGTAAGATTATTATTTGTTGTGAGTATATATATTATATGCTAGTCAAGATAATTTATAGGTAGATGTTAGATAGGGAATGATTTGGATACCCTCAGATCGTAAAGAAATAGTCAATCTCCATAACCGAGTTAATATCAAAGTAAATAACTGAATTAGAGGCTCACTTTGTAAGCAACCCTAGTAAGGAGATTATGCTGGAAAATGTAGTATCGCATCCAGAAACGATGTATAATTGATAGGTAGAGTATAGTTAGAGAATATAAGGTTAAGTTCGAGTTTTAAAACTCATACTTATGGTAAGTTTGACGAACTCGGTATAGTTAGGTGTGAATGGATTATTGAGGAAAATGGGAATATATAGATTACTAAGTACTTAAATCCTTAGTGAAGGCATAAGAAATAAGTAGTATTAGGATTAATTGAATATGTATGATTATATGATGCATATATGATAGATATGTGGGTATAGTGTAACATTCTCAACTTTGTATACGTTATAGCAGCGATTCCTGACTTTGGTGGTCATAAAGGGATATCGGATGTTTAAAGCAGTATGTGTTATGGTATATGGTGTAAAGTACTAGAAATTTGTTAGATGAGAATGATTTTATTTAATACGATAATGCCGCCAAGACAAAAAATGAAACCAAAGGGGCAGAAGAAACTGTCAACAAAGCTGGAGGACAACCACACCCGATACAGAATTTGATGAATATGGACGCTCAAGCTATTCAGAATGAATTACCAGCCGTGGGAAATCAGCAAAATAATTGATTGACAAACTTCAAAGACTTCAAGGCCATCAAACCGCTAGGATTTAGAGGATCAATTGATCATGTAGAAGCGTTTGTAATAGCTAGGGTAACGGAGGGGCAAAACACAACTTTTGCCACCTATATGATAAAAGAGAAACAATTTCGGGAATGTCAAGGTTAAGCAAGAGGGTGTAAAGAAGCAAGTGGTGCAACGTGGGAATTACGAAAAGAATCACTCAGATCAACGGAGCATAAGGTGAAGGATTGTACGAAAAGGAGAATAGATGCAAAGAGTATGACTACGGGGAAAAGCAGCGGGACATTAGTGACAACGGGACCAACTTCACCAAACGAACCAACAAAATCAACCGCAACAGTCTTCAATATGACGGTTCAGTATACTGTGGCAGCTGGGAATGCAACTCAAGGTATTATTCGTATAACTTTTATATTTTTATATACATGATTTTCCTATATATAGTAAATTATTTTATAACGAAATTTTGAAGGAGAAATTTGAGTTCTGTTAGAAATAAAATTTCCGTATGATCAGATAGACAAGTTTTATGTTGAATAGTTAAATATCAGTTCGATCGAATATGATCGAGATCTACTTGAAATGATTATGTATGCTATTTTCCCTAGTATCTATAAGTTTTAAATCGGTGATTCCGGGGACAGAATCCTTATATAAGGGGGGGGGGGGGGTGGATGTAATAACCCAATATTTTCAATATAATTAAATAATAAATTGTGCATTTAATTTTTTTTTTAATAAAGGTAGGATTATGTGCAAAGAGAAGTATATGTATTTATGTGATAAATAAAACTTATTATTACATAAATAATTGTAAATAAATTCTTTTTAAGAATTATTGATCATTATAGATTGTATTCTTATTATAAATTAATTTTGTAATAAAAATGTTTATTATTTATTTTCCTTGAAAATATGATTATTATATATATGATATGATTATAAAGATTAATATTATGATATGTATTTTATTATATTAGTTGATTTAATAATTTTAACTTAATTAATAATGGTTTATATGAAGGTTATGTCAGATATGGATTCAAAACCCTAATTCTGGATTTGAATAAGGAATGAGAATATTAATATAATATTATTTATATTTCAGTAATATAAACATGCTTGATATGTGTATAATGTTAATGTGTGGAACAGTTATAGTAAAACAGCGCAAAACCCTAGCATTACTGATAAACTATAGTACATAAGTCAATTACGTCTGTAAGAATTGTTAAGTTGTGTGTTGTGTAGTTAATGACAATTATTATATTTATGTTAATTAGGTAAACCCTAATTAATATTTAGGAACCCTAATTACTAAATTAGAACCCTAACTACTAAGTTGTAAACCCTAATTAGTAATTTAGTAAGGTTAATGGTAATTAGTATATTATGAAGTCTAATCTATAAGTCCTAGGTGATTAGTAAACCTAATTTAATTAGGGAACCCTAATTCACATTTTTAAGAAACTATGATTCCCATTTTAGCCATAATTACCAAATCCTAGAAATTGGAGTTATGGAACCTTGGGGTTAAACCCTAAGGGTCAAACCCTAAGGGTTAGAATAGATTTCCCACTTTTCCACTAAAAGTAAAAAATCAAATGACCTAAATGCCCTTTTGCATTATTTTAATAGATAACTTGTATAGGTTGGTGACCAACCCAACCTAGCCATGTGCCTATAGACCAAAAATCTCAGCCATCTTGCATCACAATTACATTAGATTCTAGTCCAATATATAAGATCAAGAGAGGGAAAAATCATTACTTGCTCATTTATTCACCAACACTCAACCAAGACTCTCTCAACTCAAAACCTCCGAAAATATCTTGCTAGATCTGTCCCTAATCAAGCCCCACTATTACTTCTAGCAGATCAGAGGTCAGAATCAAGAATTGGTTAATAGAAAGGTAGAAGCCTAAACCAAAATTTTGATCTTGTATGATATGTTGGATTTTATGTATGAATGTTTAAATATGTTGTATAAGGTGTGAATCAGTGATCTGGGTTGCTAAATAGTGGATCCATAACATATATATGCTCGAATTTAAAGATTTATAAAATCTAGAAATTTTTCTCATGTGGACTGACAACCGAATGTCAGACCTTCTAGATCTCAGCATGGTTATTGTTTTTGTGTTTTAAATATTTGATATTGTAATGCGCTACGAGATCTTTACTCTAGAACTTGAATCAAGGTCATATCATGCACATATTTCATTTTATTAATGCTCAAAACAAGTTGGCCGAGGCCATATTTCAGGCGTTTCAGGTAACCTTCAGAAGCGCTTGAAAAAGAACTGACGACAACTTATTCAAGCGCCCGGATCTTTCTTATGTTTATTGTTTTGTTCTTGTTCTTGTATCCAGGTTGTTGTATGTTATGTTAACTGTTAATTCAAGCTTTTAGATCGCCTAAATATTAGTCAGGTAGATCACAATGAGCGGTCAAACTAGGCCAGAAGACATGAAATACGTTTTCTGGGTAACCCAGAAAACGCATGTATCTTAAGATGGTATTGTTGTTATGATGATGTTATGTACTAGATATGTACACCTACATGTTGTCTACACACTGGAACCTTAAAATCACTAAAACGTCACTTAGATTGCAAGTTGTAGAAGCCCAAAGTAGGCCTCACGAACTGTTCTTCATTTCTGGGTAACCCAGAAAATGAAGAACAGCTCTGACAACTTGTTCAAGGCCCCAGATCTTACTCGTCTTATGTTGTTTGGCTATGTTTGTTGTTATATCATGTAATCTTACACTAGGACTACAAGATTTGACAAATATCGTGTCCAGAAACATTATAGTTTACAAATTAAACTTGGTCAAACTAGCCTAGACGAGCACGAACTCGGTTTTCTGGGTAACCCAGAAAACTAATGAACGTTAATTTTGACAAGCTTTGATCGAATGCTATATTGTGATTATGTTGTAGTTTGACTGACCTGATGATTGATAATTGTACCTTGACATGTGGACTATAAATCTAAACCATTAGAACACATTAACAGTAGCCAGAACACTTGATTAAATGAGTCACAAAGAGACCACTTGAGACTGTCTCATTTCTGGGTAACCCAGAAAACCCATAACATGTCTGACAGTTAGTTTGAGTCTTTATAGATTGCTTGTATGTTGTAATTTGACCCTGATAATTGATGATTCATGTAGTATTACATCAATACTACATGATCATTATAAAACCCTGTCCAGAAACATCATATGCAACGAGTATTTAACGGTCAAAGTAAAACCCTTGAACACTGCCTTGTTAGTGTTCTTGAGCTCAAGAACACCTAAGGCGATAGATTTTGTCGCTAAAGGCTATATCGACAGTTTTATTTATTTTAATTACTTTAATTTCTAAAAATCATTTAAAAATAGTAAATAAATTCCGAAAATTATAAATTAGTTTTAAAAATTATTTTAAGTCATAAAAATTAACTTTTAATAATTTGGCATATTTTCCATAAATATTAGTAATTATTTGAATATTATTAATATTTAAATTATTTAATAAATGCCTTAAATAAATTAACTAAAATGATTTTATTATATTAAAAATCATTTTAAATGATAATAATGTATTTAATAATATTTTAAGTTATAAAATATAACTTTTAATATTTTAAAGTAAATTTCATTAATTATTTAATTTTAATGATATTAGATTTATTTAATGATTATATTAAATAAATAGATTAAAAATGATTTTATTGATTTAAAAATCATTTAAAAAGGATATAAATGGTTTAAAATATTTTAAGTAATTATAAATGACTTTTAATATTTTAGTGAATAATATCTTAATATTTTAATATTAATGGTAATTGTTTAAAATGGTTTTAAATGTTTTAAAAATCATTTAAGGGTAATATTAATACTTTAAAAATATTTTGAGTTATTATAAATAACCTTGTTATTTTGGCAATGGTTGTATTAATATTTTAATATTATTTAAATATTAATGATAATAGAATTATCTAATATTTAAATCATTTAATAATGATTCTAGAGTTTGAAAAATCAAGATAAATTATAATAATTATTTAAAAATTATTATAAGTTATTTAAAAATAATATGACTGGTATTTAAAATGTCAATGATAATATTGAACTACATGATTGAGTTTTTGAACTCAATAATTACTCGATAAAGTCGTCGGTACACCGAAATACTACCGAAATTGATCCGAACCTATATAGTTTGACTGTATAAGTATTTGTTTGTGTCTTAATGATTGATATAACTATTTGACAATGTGATTAGGTTATGTTTTGACTGTAAATAATAGTACTATGTGTTATGATATGTTATTCTAATCATTAGAACGATCTTATAAATGATAGGTCGTTGAACTAAAGATAGAACTAAGTTGTGTAAGCAGCAGACCAAACAAGTATCCTAAACTCTTGTTTTACTTTATTCAACGGATATCGTAAGCAAGTTCCCTAAACTTACTCCAATTATTATTGAGCAAGTTTCCTAACCGTACTCAAATTATATTTTGCAAGTATCTGAACTATCTTTTACATTGTGCAAGTATTCTAACTTTGCATTTACTTTATGCAATGGACATGTGCAAACCAGTTTCAGAACTATATTTTTATCATTATTATTCATGTATCTGTACATTTGTAGATATGCCAGTTCTTTAATTATATCCAATCATTACAATATTATTGTATAATCCAGATATATATTCTGTTCGTAAAATTCTAAGATTTATTATACAAGTGTCCCCACTTGGATAATTATTGAACATGTTGATACATACTTATTGATTTCTAATATGTATATATCTTAATTGAAAGTCATCTAAGCTATTTGTCTCGGCTAGACACATATTTAAAATAGCTTTTGAATATGATAGAACCTTATTGATATCCAACCGAATTGTTTAGTTTGGATTCCCGACTAAGTATGAACATCCCAAACATGTGAAAACTTTTATGCGCCTGAGGCGGATATGATGAACGAGAATATCGTTCTAGTATGTAGTATTAATCAATACAGGACACATTGGGATGATCACCTCGTGTGCAGTAAGTTATGACGGTTTCTGAGATGAAGTTACATTAAACCCTATCGAAAATTGAAAACAAAGTTCATAGTCTGTCGACTGCTCAACAATCATAGTCAGTACGTAGTTTCAGAATTTGAAATAGATTTGTTATGTTGTTAGTGTCGCTTCAGTTTACTTAACAACTATTGCTTCGTTGTAGAAGTGTCGTTTAAAGAAAACATTTAACCCTTTCAGCTAATGTTTATTTTTCGATATTACTTGCTGGGCACTCAAATGTTCATTCTTGCTTAATTTAAATGTTTTCAGCTATGTATGATCGACCTGAATGTTCAGGCAAGAACAAAGGGAAAGGAGAGCTAGCAGAATAAGTTTATATTATTTTATGTAATAGCTAGACTTAAATGAGATGATGATATTTATTATCTACCATGTAATGAAATGTTTTAAAGGTCGCGCACCTGGGATTTAGACAACTCTGATATGTAAATTAAGTTTGATATTTATGACATTATTATTATTATTCCGCTCAAAGAAATGGTATCGTGAAGCACTGAATTCGGGTTTCAACCACCTGAATTTGGGGGCGTCATATATACAAAGGAGGATCTGCGTTGGCAAAACCAAATGGGTCATCTGAGGGGCCATCGCCTGAGCTGGAAGGATCAAATGAATATGCCTATGTCAGATCTCTACCCAAATGCCGAATAAAGAAATGTGCCCGGTCCAGTCACTGGGTCAAACTATCAATCTGTGTCAAATGAGTTGGATCTCAAACATAGGCTAGCCAATCCGTCATCATCAAGGATCCTGGAACCATATCCCCCATGAACTGAGTAGCGCGGGACTGGGCTCTAATAGTGTGAGGGAACCACCAACCCTGGAATATCTCCTGAGTGCAGGGACCCTCTGATAATGCAAAATCGTTAACCCCCAAAAATTTGATATCAATGACGGGTGACTACGATATAGGCCAATAACGCCTGGCAGGAGACAAGATCGACATACAGATCTCTCCTGTGGTACTCCTAATATCACGCTCTCCTAAATAAAGCTTCCATCCTCCATCAGTGAAGAGAGGAACCCTACGGGTGGAAATCACGTACTCGACACCAATCGGGTACCCATCCTCAAATCCCATGGCCAAGTGCTCCGCAGAATAGGGAATCCATGTGATGACATCAGCTGTCAACAACTCCAGCTGTAGGCGGCAATGAGTGAAACCCTTAGCTACAAGGACCTCCGCCAATATGGAATGATGTCATCGTTATCCTCATGGGTAGGTAGCTAAACCTAACATGCTCACAGGGAATAAACATGGAAGCCTCTCATAGGCCCAAAACTGCCAACATAAAGGCAAACATCTGCGGTCAGTAAACACTTTTAACAGATATATAGGAAACTACAAGAGAAATACTCACCAGCAGAAATGGGTAGAATCCTAACCAAGCCTCGGTCAAGCCCTGCGAATGCATACCCATGCCCCTGAGGAAATAGGCGAAGGTGTAGGAACCCCAGTCATACTCTCTTATACGGTCCACATATCGCGTGGTGCTGATCAAAGCGAACGACACCGTAGAAGAGTTATCTGCTATGAAGCAGCCTCTAATGATCATCAGGAACAATTGCCGAAGAATGTGATCCCTGACTCTGACATCATCTGGCATGGGCTCACTCAATAACCCACTTATAGCATCTACGCTTAAAGGACACGTACGGACGGTCCTGCCCTTGAGCGCCTCAACCGAAACTCCTAACAAGTATCTGACGGCAGTAGGGGTAATATCTGCCATGCAAGGCACTGGTGCCCGTCAAAACTCCTTACCTGTGATAAACCGCCAATCCGTCGGCGTCATCATCACCTCACAGTCCAATAAATGGAGTGACTGAGTCCGGTGAAACCATCGCTCAGACAATGCCCTGAGGTAGCCCCAGGGACAACGATGAGGAAGGATGGAAAAGAACGCCCCAAATCCCCAGTCATGCACAATAGCTCTATAGTCAGGATGCAGAGCCTGATACTTAGAGTGGATGCTGAACCAGTTCTCTCGAGGCTGTGTGAAGCCAGGAACCTACATAAAATACAGATCAACATCAAAATCCTTAACTTCTCATCAATAGGAAAGAAGAAAGATCAAGATCTAAAGTTATACCTCGTTGGCATGCAAATACATCGAGGGATGTCAACTCAAATAACCTAGGAGCTCTGGGTTTGCCACCTGAACATGTCCTACAGGAGCGGGGTCCGTAACTAAAACATCCTCGTCCTCGTCCTCGACATTGGCACATCAACTTGGACTGGACGTATCACCGCCTCCACCAAACGCAGCGAGGGCATGCCTAGCGTAAGCAGGTCGAGGCACTTGAAGCACTCCTCAAGTATACGAAGTGGTCCCACAGAACTACTCTCGGCTGATGGGATCCATAATATCTGGATAAAAGTCTCCAAATCACCTCAGAAAGGGTGTGGTAATTTCTAACCTGGAGCTTTCTTTTCAAAATGCATTTTGTGACTATATGCATGCATGCATTGCTTTAACATACAACTACAGTAGAGTTAAAAATGCATGACTATTCAAATGCCTACATTTTGAAAAATTATGCCATAGTCCCCTTTGTAAATAGGACTATCCACATGCACATAGGCATGACTAGGTGGCCATTCAGTAGCACACCTGCCCACAGTCATATACATATTATATGCATAAAAAAATCAAAGTCATCAATCTGTAAGGGTAGTTAAATTACCAGGATTACTTTGCATTTTTTACCTTTTGCTCATTTGTCCTCAAATAGGATAAGAAATAGCAGAAAAAGGTGCCAATTTGACTATCTCAAAAGTCAAATTTTTTCACATCATTATGTTCAACATGGTTTAATACTAACATTTACTATGTTGAATATTTTTTATCAAGTCATTTGAGCATGCATATTCACTACTATGTGTTTAGATGCATTTTATATGATAAGTCATTTTCCAACGGATAAAAACTAGAAAAGAAGACATGCATACGTTACCAGGAAAATGCAAAACACTTGTACGGTGACAAAATTTGCAGAAGGTCGCCCGAACTCAGCAGATCTGAAGAAGAGCTCTCGGATTTCCTTAGCGGCACAATGTGAAAATGACTTATGAAAGCAACCTGCGGCACCCCTACGTGGGTCCCACCCCTCCGTCTCGGTCCAGTTTGAGTTGCAACGGAGTTCACATAAGCTAAAAAGCCAAATCAGGAATGAAAACGCTACGCGATTGAGCAGAATGGCTTGCAATCTTGGTTTTCTCAGACCGAGCTGTGGGTCTACATATCACTCATTGGTGTTCGCCTGAGTATAGGGTACACTATACCAATGCCGCCAATTGAGGGTCGTAACCCTAATCATTCTCAAGACCCTAGCGGGGACATCACACATTCTCTATCAAACAGCACCCCGGTGGGGGCATCATGCGTTTACATATGTCGAAGAACAAAACCCCAGCGGGGGTATCACGCATTATGTTCCGTTGACACACATATCAACGAAGTTCAAGCAGCCTCTACATTATTATACCGTTGGCAAGTAAATCCAACGAATACATCGGAAGCCATCCGATGATTTCAGTCATTGATACACACATCAGCAAGGATTAAATAGATCCCCGGCGGGGGTCACAATGCAGACTTAAGAAGAGAGACCCCCCCCCGGGGGGGGGGTTACAACGCGTTCCCCGGTGGGGGCATCAAGCAATCTCAAAATGAGATCCCCGACGAGGGTTTCAACGCATGTTCCGTTGATACACACATAAACGAAGGTCAAACCAATCCCCAACGGGGGTTAAAACGAATGATTCGTTGATTCACACGTCAACGAAGGTCAAGCAGCCTTGACAATTTGCCTAACAAGGGTATTTTATCCGGTGATGCACACATCAGCAAAGGTCAGGCACCCCTGATAACACATACTATTGGCAGGACATTGATATAACCTGGTGATACAAACTAGGAAAAGTCAACATCATCAAGGAGGATTGATGATTGAATATGTTATACATATCCTCAAACAAACAGAGTGTTATCCCCACAGATCTCTCATACACAAAAGGCACATCTTCAGAATCAAGTCTGTATCAAGGATTAAGGACTTTGGTGACAACCCCAACGTCGACATCCTAAGATATTCGGACCACACATCCAATCTGGTCATCATTTGCCAATCCCCAGTAAAAGCAATAGGGAGCCGGAAATCATCCCCAGCATGTTGGGAAACAACCCCGCACACATGCATCATACATTTGCATCATGTTGCTACACTTTGCATCATGTTTATCCTGTCGCATTTCAAGTGTCTAGGATTCTTTATCCTATCCATGTCTTGCATTGCATGAATATGATAATGAGGGGCATCTGTAGACACTCAAAATTTACTGCACACCTATTACTGACATTGTAGGAGGGTAGATTAGTCTTTCAGAGATAACTCTAGAAGACAACTCACATCCAGTCCGGATACTACCTGAAGTTCAACCTCAACCCCGGAGCACACACTGGGATTATCAGGTCCAACCTCGGAGATAACCTTGAGGCATGCAGTTCCAATACCAGAAATTCCACCGGAAAAGACCGATCCATCTCGGAGATAACAACGAGATATTCAGTCTCAGTCCCAACACTGGGAATAGAAGCTACCAACCTTGGAGATAACCCCAAGGAATGCAGTTCCGGAGATAACCATGGAAATGCTTGTTTCAAAGACAATCAGCTTCAACCTTGGCACTCACAATGAGGCACTCAGTACAACACCCGAAGATAACACCGGGAAGATAGACACACCTCAGAGATGACACTGAGGACCTTCAAACACTTGCAGCAGTCCAATCTCAGAGATAACCCTGAGCAACATCTGCTTTATCATCCCAAATCGGTAATAACCCCGGTGAGGGGCAAAGTCATCATCTTGCCACCTTGACGCCACATCACGTCATCTCAACATTTCAATACATACATTTCTACACAGCAATGTCCCACAAGAACCAAGGATATCCAATCTCGAGTGACTATTACGCAGGATAACGAATAGAATTTGAAGCTTGAAGACCGGAGGGCATGGTCCCATCTTCCTGACTTTGTTCAACCTCTAATCTCATGTCATTGCATAACTCTTGACAACGGCGGTCTGAAATAGGTCTTACATACCTCAGTCGGATGTCCGTATTGCAATTCTAAAAATTCAAGCAGACATTATAGTGCATGCGTGCACGTACTTCGTGCGTGATTTCTCATTTTAAACACTTGTGAGCTCACATATAGCTACTTTTGTACCGGCGGGAGCCGAGTGTTCATCTCTTTAAAGATATAGAAGTCTTCTTTGTCAGCCTACTGTAAGTCTTCGCACACACTTTAAAGCCTTTCTCTTCATCTTTGCACACACTATTCTTCACGTTGAGAGTCGTGTTGCGTGTGTTGGCCCAAACTTTGGTCCGTAATTTTATTTTAGTTTGTACATATATATATATATATACTTATATATGGACTAACATTATCGAGTTATGCCTCGATTGAGCCTAGACTTCGGTCTGGAGCGTTTATTTTCTTATATATATATATATGAACTGAACTATGTGTCAAACTCTGTTCGATGAGCCTGGATTTTACATCCGGAGCGTTTATTGCTTTAATATATATATATATATATATATATATATATAATGTGTGTCGAACTCTGTTCGATGAGCCTGGTTTTACATCCGGTGCGTTTATTGCTTATATATATATATATTTACATTCAATCTCGCCTGGAGTTTACTTCGTGGCGGCTAACCGTCTTTACAACTTTATTTACTTTTCGTCCCGCCTGAAGTTTACTCCGTGGCGATTGATTGCTTTTTATAGCTTTACTTACATTTCTGATCCCCCACTGAGGTGCTTCGTGGTGGCTGATAATGTCTGTATATATATATATATATATATATATATAATGTGTGTCGAACTCTGTTCGATGAGCCTGGTTTTACATCCGGTGCGTTTATTGCTTATATATATATATTTACATTCAATCTACTTTGGAGTTTACTTCGTATATTGCTTAATCTTTACAACTTTATTTACTTTTCGTCCCGCCTGAAGTTTACTCCGTGGCGATTGATTGCTTTTTATAGCTTTACTTACATTTCTGATCCCCCATTGAGGTGCTTCGTGGTGGCTGATAATGTCTGTATATATATATTTATAGCTTTTATATATATACTTGCTTACTACGTTGTTATCAATTGCGGCATCATGTGAGCCTAGGAATCATGTGATCATGATTAGGTTCTTTGGATCTAGATTGATTCCGTGATGGACATTTTAATTTATGTGACTTGTAAATTTATTCACGGTGTTCGGGTTTCCTCAAATGGATATTATACCTACGAGGAGTTCGGCACTATTTTGTATTTTATTTTCTTGAAGATGCTTCGCATCTCGAAAATTAAAAACAATCAAGCCGAACACTTAATATAAAAATGGGTGTGTAAAAGGTCTCAATTACTATTGAGCACAAGGGTTTGAAAAACCTCTTTTATAAAACATCACTGCCATATCTTGTTAAAATTGAATTTTTATTCAAATTCAAACCCAGTGTATATAGGTGCGAACGAGGCCTCGCACTACTTCCAATTAATTACACATTGATCCATACACACACACATTCATATAACAGTTTCTTGAAAAGAGGCGGTCACCGTGGTAACACGAATGTCAGGGGGTGCCTAACACCTTCCCTCCGCATAATCACGTCCCCGAACCCTAATGAATCTCAGTTTCACTAACCCGTTTAGCAGTGCCACATCACTAGGTCAATGTGCAAACCTTTTCTCGGTTGTGTTGGTACAACCATATAAAAGACCAATTGGCGAGTCTTAACAGTCCATTGTCAACATGAAACATGTTGGACCTAACATGAGAACACCAAGGAACAAGTAACGAAAAAGGACAAATAAAAATCCCGACATCGACACTGATAATGGGAAATACTGTGCAGTGACAATTATTGAAACAACAATAATATAAATTATCAACGTAGAAATTATTGAATCAGTAAAATAAAATATTGAATAGTAATTACTGTAACAATTATTGAGTAGTGCCTTCATACGTAAGAATCAATAATTCAAAAATCATGGTAACATCGTGTGTGTTGCTATGCGATACCGCATATTCTTCGTATTTTAACCAAGGTATTCAACGGTGTTACTTGAAACAACTACTACTGTTATTTATAAAAACTCAAACTTGTCATTTTCTTCATCCGACTGTTTTCCGTTATGGGGTCCACAAATGGTTGTGCCATCGTACGAATATTCCCGGATAACAAGAATATTCCACGACCAAACAAATATTCCCCGAAAATAATGAATATTTTATAACTACTTTCTTATTTTATAAAGTTTGCACATTTCACCCATAATCAAAGTATTATATCAAATTAACACCTTATTATTTCAAGATAATGAATAGAGGAAATTCAATTTTATTTATTAAAAAGATGGGGACTTACATTCATGGCAGACATGGATGATTGGCCATCCCTAAACTTCACTTCACCCTTTGGCACGAAGAATCATTCACCACTTGAATTATCCACTAATTCGCATTTTTTATCAAACTAAAATTGTTCAATGTGCATTAGTGGGCCCTCTAGGGTTACAACAACCGTGAGCGCGAGTTTTAACTTATCATCGATCTCAATAATACACACACTCATGATCCTTTCTTCTCCTTCCTCAAACTCCACAGATTGGTTAATAGGCACTTCAATATCTCCTTTAACTACTTCGTGAGACTCATCGCCTTCTCCTTGCGTATCCACCGTGCAATGCTCTACAACTTCATCATTGTGATTAGTTATGACCGATAGATTGCCTTATGGTGGATTTGTGATGGCATTGACGAGTTGTCCCAATTGACTCTCGAGGCTCTGCAATGAGGCATCTTGGTTCGCCATTCGAACCACATTTCTCTCTATAAAGTTGGTAAGGAGCTCTTCAAGACTTCCATCTTCTTCTCATTTTAAGTATATAGAAGGGCTCTCATCGGATTGAGACGTCGCCTTGTATTGTGGTGGACACTGATATTCAAACTCTGTGTGATAGGAAAATTTTAGATCATGATACTGCTCTTGACTGTACTCCCAAGAGTTTGGATAACCTTGATAGTCTGGATGATAGTAAGTCAGTTCAATGTCAGCTCGTTCATGACAGTAGGCATTATGAGTGGACTGGCACTCAAGATTGTCAGAAAACCTCAAGAGATTTGCAATTTGATCTTTCAATCGCTCAAGTCCTTCTTCCTATCTTGGTTGTGTCGTCCTCTCAAAAATCCATTGATAACAATGATCGTTCATAACCTGTAAGTATAAAAACAAAAGGGAAGATCAAACAAATAAAAGAAATATATATACGTTCAAATTAAGACTAAATTAATTGAAATCAATATTTGACAATATTAGAATAATAATTCCTTGGCAGCTGGGCCAAAAACTTGTTGGTCAGAATACCGATCACTAAACACGTGCAAGTATTCGCGGTCTAACAAGTAATACAGTGATAAGAAAAATATTCATTGTGTCGGGGAATATTCGTTTGGCAGGGGAATATTCTTTTTATCAGGGAATATTCGTACGAAAATGCAATTATTGGTGGACCCCACAACGGAAAAACTGTCGGATATAGAAAGTGACATAAATAACCTTTTTATAAAAATAACGACAAAACTTTTACTGTTGAACTGGTGAAACATTCAGTGATAAAAGAATAGTAATACGCGTTGTTGCACAATAGCACACGATATTGCATAATATCTCTGATTATTGATGCTTACGTAAGAAGTCACTCAGTTTTATTCAATTATTGCAACAGTAGTTGCTACATAGTATCTCATATTATTGATTGAATTATTGTCACAGTATCATCTGCACAATATTTTATATTATTAATAAATCAATAATTGAGACAACACAGTTATTCATATTAATAATTTCATTATTAACAATATCTAGAAAGTTCTGTCGAGGAAAGAGGTTAAGTTAATTAATTGTGCGCCAATAAGGAGAAATCCTTAATGGAAAGCCCCCTCTTTCCTGAGAATGATATGGTTGTCAATATTGTTAGTTATAATATTAATGATGAATAATTGTTAAAAGATTAAAAATGTGTTTATTGAAGATAAGTGATTTGTGGTAAATATTTATTCAATTTTTGATATAAATTGAGAGGTTTTCCATGAGGCGTTTGTTGTAAGTTTGACTTATTATTCCATGGGGAGATATACTAATTTTTTGGACCGTCGGTGGTGGTTTTAATAGTAAATCAATATGGACTGTTGGTTGTGGTTTTAATATTAATCAATATAGATCGTCAATTGTGATTTTAATAGTAAATCAATATGGATCGTCGGTTGTGATTTTAATAGTAAATCAATATGGACCCTCCGTTTTAATAGTAAATCAATCTGGACCGTCCGTGAATCAGTTACTATTTAGTCCATTCTCCTATAAATAGAAGCTTATTTCTTCTTTCATTCTCACCAATTCACTAAGACTCACAACAGAAACTATATAGAGAGAAACTATAGAGAGAAAGAAGAAGAGTATTTTTCTACTTCACTATTGCAGTATCCAATCTCCTACTACAGTAAGGGATGTTATTTTTCATATAGTGAGGGATATTATTTGATGTATTCGTAAGGGATATTATTTTTCTAATTCATTCTTTATTGATCTATGGGAATAACCTATCTATGTTGATTACCGAATGCATGGTGAATAACCATTCGTACTCATTTTTTATTTGTGGAAAAGATTTGTCTACGTGAATTACCGCATGACGGGCTAAAATCAATTTGTAGTTTCGTATATTATTTCTTTTCATATTCTTAAATTTGAACATAATATGGTAAGTATTGCTTCTATAATTCCTGAAATTAGTATAATATCCTTGAGTTTTGCGCTTCATCTATTATCGCTTCATTGGAATATTAGTATGAACTTATTAAAATTCAATATTTTCATATGGGGTACTATTTCTTCAGGGTACATTGCATGACGGGGTACTATTCATTTGTTAATATTCACTCGGGTACTATTCACTCGGGGTAATATTTATTCTAGGTACTTTGCATGAGGGGGTATTATTCATTTATTACTATTCACTCGGATTATTATTTATTCAGGGTACTTTGCATGACGGGGTACTAGTCATTTGGTACTGTAACGCCCCAAAATCCGGTCTATCTTCACACCCGGATTAATTGCGTCACGAGTACATCTTCTTCCAAACATACATCATTATATATTCAATATAACAACATACATTCTCAAATCCCAGTTTCTATAACCTTATAATCTCGTTCATTACAAATAATGATAAATACATTATTCATTCCATCTTACAAGAGTTACTTTTATCCGCCACCAAGGATACATAACAGTTCATTAAACTATTCTACATTACAAGTCTTCGATTGATCTTCACGCTCATTCACATACTGAATGGCCCTTCATCTGGATACCGGTCAGCTTGATTTTTACGGGATCCTTAAGTTCTTTCTAACATCGTTCGCTGAAAATGTTTTTCATTTAAAACAAGTGTGAGCATTCGATTGCCCAACAAGTCATAGCAGTTGAATAAACAACTTCAATAATTTAAACATTCTTTTAAGACTTCAATAACCGAACAAAAGTTACGAAGCAACTGGAATAATAGGAATAATCTCGATTCATGTCATCTTAAAACATTAGTCACATACACTTTGAAATACTTTCATTCTTCTACCTTTTTCATACACATCTTGTCTGGCTAGAATCCTTAGCACGAACTTAATCAATAACAATTCATGTATAAACATAACATACTTATATTGAACAATTCAATCACAGAACAGTTTATCTCATAGAAACACCGAAGTGTTCAAATTGTGGCACAAGGCCTCATACATACTACCACCTTATACAAATATCGCACATTTGCACATAGACAAGACTTCTCAAGTTCAATATCTAAGAAGTTTAAGAAACTAGTATTCATGTAAAATATGAATGAAGTTATGAAACTTGCCTTACGCATAGCTACAGCTTAAAGTTTACGCTGAACTTCTCATTCCAATTCCTATATAACGCAGAAGGAAATAACATATACACAAATTAGTCACATACTTGACTTATGCATTGCTTTACTTAAATTTACTTCTTAGGGTTCGCGTTCTTGCAATCTAAGTTTACGCGACCTACTTTCTTTACCGATTTACTGCTTGATGACATACGGAGATGTCTTACTTATACGATCATTATCTTTACTCAATTTCCTTTCCGCTTATAGGTTTAATCATTATTCTTCATTACATTACGGTCAAACCATACCCAGGGTGTAGGTTATGCCCGTTTAATATTCGCGTACACTAAATCCTCACATCGGCTAAAGTGTTTAATGCTTACTTTTATTTTATCCTTCTTTATCCTGCTTACATTCAGACTTTCCTTAATTCTATTACCGTTCGTTACGGCTTTCATTCGTTATCCATTACATGACCCCCACGTTCACTATTCTTTCTTAATGTCGAAGCCATACGGTTCTTTGTATGCTAAGACCGATCCTTTATTGCCATTACGTTTAGTTTACGTTCATTGTCTTTTAATCTCGTTAAACCTTTATCAATGGTTAAAATCATTTGATTAAGTATTACACTACGTGACTTACACGTTTGTTATCTTTCCTTACATTCCCCCCCAGGAATTGAGCAGTTAAAAGCTCCTCATTGGCCATTGCCGCCCTGACCGGCATTCATGACCGATTCCTTTTTTTTCTCATATTGCCGCAATGAATGTAACGCCTTAGAGAAAATTGGATTTTTAGGAGAATTAAAATTTTATTTAATTATGTGGATTAAATGAATTTAATTGATTATTTATGGGAGAAAGCTAATTGAAGGTCGTTCTATGACCTAGACATATCAGAACGTCATAGTATTTTGGCTACGTGGTAGAATTAAAGTGTTTGAATTTCCAAGATGAAAATAAAAGCTTTCTAAGAAATTTTTCGAAAAACACTATTCACGCATTTCTGCTCGGGAATTATTTTTGAACTTCCGAGAAATATGTAACGATAGATTATCAAGGTAAGATGGAATATCCAATAATATTTCAATTATGGAAAACGTAATATTTTGCCTATGGACTTAAAACCTAACGGTTATAAGAAAGGGATTTGCGAGAAAGAATTTAAATGTGAATAGTAAATTAAAGCGATAATCGTATAATACGTAGATATTATACGAGGTAATGAATACGAGTATGATACGAAGTATTATACGAGTATGTATGGATGATGGTATGTCGTATATGTTGACTAAGTATACGAATTAAAATACGGAATTAATGCGTATATAATACGTTCCAAGGCTTTAAGCCATATGTGATTATAATTGTAGGATTATGTAGGAAGTGTATAGTTTAATTGGGATTGGGTTAAGCCTAATGTGAACTAATGTTAAAACCAAATATTGGTTATTGTAAAGTCCAAAATGAATTAATGAACAAGCCCAAAGATTTGTTAATACAAGCCCAAAATATTAACGCAATGGGTTAGGGTGACCCATGGGGCAACCCATGATCACATGGTTGAATGTGATGACCAAGTAAAATAAGTAAGGACCAAGTAAACTTAATGATTAAGTAAAGGAAGTAAGGAGAAAGTAATCTTAAGAGCTAAGCAAGAGATAAGCTAAGTATTAAGCAAATAACTTAATAGTTAAGTAAGTGTGGTGGGCAAACAAAGTGATTTTATGTGATGAACAATTAAAGGATAAGCTAGGTGCTAAGCAAGTATACTTAAGGACTAACTAAGGGTGATGAGCAAGTAGACTTAAGGGCTAAGAAATGGATAACTCAAGGGGTGAGCAAGCAAAAGGTGTGGTGGCCAAGTTAACTTAAGAGCTATGTAATGAATAGTAATGAGGTGGATGGCTTAATGACCCTTATGCCCTAACCTAGCAAGTCCTATAAATAGCAAGCTTGCATTTCATTTGTTGGTTGTTTATTTCATCCAACACTTTATACATTATAAGTTGAGGGCTTATTGGCATGAGAGAAAAAGCTAGAAAAGCTAGAGTTTATATTTCAAGAAGCATGAAGAAGAGTAAGGCTTAACAAGTGTTCATCAAATAGTAAGTATTCTTAAACCATAATTCTCTTTCTCTTCCACTATTAGAGAAGGGGGTATTGGTAGAACTAGCATGCTAAGGAATGATAAATTAAAAGGCTTAAGTCTTAATAAGCCATATAAGTCATGAATAAGCTATTCGTAATCATATAAGCTAAGAACTTGTGAAGAACAATGAGGAACTTGTAACATGTTTACATTAATAAAGTTAGTATGATAAAAAGAAGTAAAAATAATGGTTAAAAGTCATTAACCATAATTAGTCATATGAAAAGAAGACATAAGTCATGAGAAATGGAAACATAAGTATTTTCATACTTTAATAAGTTACAAACTCATCAATAATAAGTAATAACTTATCATGATTATAAGTTAATGAAGTATGTATGTCAAAATATTAGTATGATGAAATGAATCCATTTGAAACGAAGAACAAATCTTAAGTAACGAAGTTTCACCGGAATTCACACGATTAGACGACAATCATCGAATTCGTGAAATTCTCGAAATGGAAGTCAAATTTTGATATTGAGCTTGGAAACGTTGGTTTTCAATGGAGACAAGTTGTATTTGGCATTATAGAGTTGCGGACTCAAAAATGGCCAGATTCTGACTTAGAATGAAGAAACGAGCGTTGAACGTTCACGAACGTTTATCGTTTTCGTTAAAAATGGACTAATAGGTGAAATTTTATCAAACAAAGTTGAATAGATAAAATTCTTGCATGAACACGTAGAGTATGTGATTTGTGAACCATAGGCTCTTGAACGAGCCAATTCGGACTTATAACGAAAAAGTTACGAGGCCGGGAATCTCACCAAAAGAAAAATCTGTCAAATTTATTTCTAGCACAGAGTCTGCAAGGCCGCCATGACTCCAAGCCTAAATGATCGGTGCATTTGGCTAAAGTGAGCCTCACCAGAAACTCGCCATATAAACATGAATCTGATTTTGGGCAATAATGGGATGCCAAGTGCATGATTAATTAAGAGTATTAAATTGGGGCAATATAGCCAAATTTCAAGAACTACATAATGAAGAATTGTTACAAGTAGAGCTTGAATGGAAATTATTTAACAATGAACTAAGAGACTTAATAAAACATTGTTAAGTCATAACTAAACCTCAAGTGTGATCCCTTAGAGTTAAAGAAAGTTAATTGAATGCAAACAGGAACGATGTACAATAAATGTACATAACCAATGCCGATTAAGTGTCAATTAATAAACGTAAGGACTTTAGTAAACTGTGAGGAATGATAATTAACTCGAACCGAGTTGTAATAATGGAATAATTTCAATTAAGTTATAGAAAGGAAAGAAGTTGAAAAGAACGATGGCAAGCCGGAACCAATAAATAACAAATCTAATACGTAATTAGATTGAGAAGAAGAGTAAGATTCTTTAAGAACTATGTATGTTCATTCATGACCTAATGTGGTATGTTATGTGGTTATGTGTTGTAGAGACCGGAAAGACTAAAAGGAAACGTAATTATACTATAGCAGATGCTGAAGGCAAGTTTTTCTTAAACGCTTGTCTAACCTCCGTGTTAGCCAAGTTTTCAAATGATTCAAGTTATGAGATACATGTATGGTTTTAAAGAAAGAGTCGATGCCAGTTTTAACTCGGCTAGACTAATCTTGATAGATTGATTGATTTATTTATAAGTCTTTCAATATAGAATTGCTAACGCTTATCCTCACGCCAATCGTTTTTAAATACGGATTCAAGGTAAGCCTGGATATGAATAAACAAATGTATTTTCATCGAGTATTCGATGGGCACATGAGGTTGCCACAACTTAAACGTATACACATTTAATGGATGTAGTGTTGATCAACATAGAGTACTATAGGCTGATCACCTAGAAGTGCTCGTCAGATATGCCGGACTTACAGACTTCGTGTCGGGTTGTCCTTTTCAAAGAAACTATGAAACAATCATGGTCTTGGACCAGAATTGATGTTTTACTGAATATTGTTATTGTAAAATGTTTTGAAGGAAAAGGAATGCTATTTTGAGTTATTGATAGTACTTCGTAACTGCTATCCAGTTATTGAAGATATATGATTCATATGTTTCAAGCATGCTTTTAAAATGAAATTGTTGTACTTGCTGAGCTTGTTATGCTCACTCTTGCTTGAACCATATGAATGCAGCTTAGACCGAATGGACCGAAGGATTCGTCAAGAATAAAGTGAAGGCTAAAGCGAACTTGTAGATTACCTATGTAATAGTATAGGTTTGTAATGATAATATTTGATATTATGACAAGAACAAATGTAACGGTTATAAAAAACCTGGGAAATGGTAGTATTGTTTTGGAATATATATATATATAAGACATATTCGTTCTTATGAGGCATTTCAATTGAATGTTGTGTGAACTGTAGCACCGTGGAGCACAATATGTCGGGTTGGAAGAGACTAGAATTTGGGGGCGTCACAGCGAACCTACGTCACCTTATACCCCGGTCTGGTGATGCGGCGCCAAAACCTTGACTAACTCTCGTTGCAGCCACCAATTAATAAATGCATGGACCTCCCGAAAATTTGGTCTGGTGTCGTAGCCTCCTCCCAAAGGCTTACACAGTGCTGCACGCCAAGCATTAAACCTAGAAAATTTTCTAAGTGTTGAATCAAGTTTGAGACGCCTACTTTGAAATCTAAAAACTTCTTCGTTATAACTCGGAACGAGATCGTTCCAAAGCCATTCTCTTCCTTATCTTAAGTACTTCAACTTCCCTCAGAAAGAAATTCATTCTGAATCAGTTAACATGCCGTTCGATTTTCTTAAATTCCATCCTTCATTCATTTTACATTATTAACGTTCTTCGTTCGTTCGTCCGTAATTCGGTCATCCAAACTCATAACTCGTTCGTTCTTGAGTCCAAGACTCACATTTTCTATATTCTCTGACATTCATAGGAAACCCTAGACATTCGGGGTTTGTTTATATAATTTCTAATTCTCGTTTATCTTTTACAAAATTTTTGCCATAACTTCGTTATAGCTTAGTTAAATCTGTTCTTCATGAACGTTTCTACCGTTCTTAACCAAGTAATAAGCAACAAACTTATATGCAATGGTTTTAAACTTGTCCATCAACAAAAAGTTATACTACGATGGTTTTAAATTTGTCCATCAATAACGTTCTTCGTGTTCTTCGCGTGTTCTTCGCGTTCATAGCTCGTTCTTCGTTTTTAATCCATACTTTGATTATGATTTCACTTTTTCTTGGAATTTGATGTTATAAAACACCATTCCTTACTAATATCACTGAATTGTTAATATGATTCATTTGGATCGTTCAAATTCATTATGAAACTCATACCTCCTTATGAAAGCTTTTTAAGAAATTTATAAACCAAACTTCTAATTCTTATATCTTCATTTTCTCATGATTTCAACCATATGAAAATCATTATTAACATCTTTTAAATTCTATTCTCATTAAGCTATATGTTTTCCATATAAAACCTAAAGAAAATTAGATTAAAGGTAGGTTTTAATACCTTTCTTCTTGGATTTTATTCTATTTTCTTCTTTCGCTTGCTTAATCCTGCGATTTGCTAGCTTTTACGTTTCTTCTCTTTCTCCAATCCGAGCATCCAAGCTCTCTTTCCCTCTTTCTCTCTCAATTTCATGTATTAGTTAAAAAACTAACAAATGAAATGAATTCGTTTAACTTATATAGAATTTAAAAGATTAGGGGTATTTTGGTCATTTGGAAAACCTCCTTACTATTCACACCTCCTTACTATTCACGAAGCTTCGTGCTTCCATCTTGCAGAATTCGTCCGATAGTTTGAAAAACTATGATTCTCGGAATCCAAATATTTTTGGATATTTCGTCTTTCCTTTACCGATTAACTTTTACGCATTCTTCGAAACTCTGAAAAACTGAAAAATACTTTTTTGACATTAAGCATTTTCCTTCATGTTTTCCCCTAACGTAGCTAAACAGATGAAAAGTACATAGAAATACTTTTCGTCATTTTTATTTCGTCCGATTTCTACACGTTTTTCGAGAAAAACTTTTATCGTCTTACTTAACTTTTCACAATATATAATCGTAAAATATTTCGACGGAATGTCATTTCGACATACCAAACTCTCGGAAAGGCTTAGGTTATTCAAACCCTAACCCTTAGGTTTTGTTGGGTGAATAGTGTTTATTTCGTCTTTTTCCCCAAAAATATTTTTGTTCCCGGAAAAATTTTATTTTCGTCTTGAAAATTCTTATCCGTTCCGTTTAGCTCGTAGCTAGAATCCTCCCGTATTTTAATCATCCTAACTTATAGAACGATTAATAAACACATAGCACATAATATTATTAATAAAAATTCATTTTATTAATAACTAATTCTTTAAACTTAAATTCTAGACAATCCGGTTCTCCGGGTTGTTACAGGTACTATTCATACGGGTACTATTCATGGGGTACTATTCATGACAAAAGTGATTTCTTTTCTGTCCAAATTATTTTTGATATATAAATATCATTCTTGAATTTTACTCCACATTTGGATTGAATTATAAATTTCTAATATTTATCCTTGATCTCACTTGATTGAATCCTTATATCATTGTCATCATTCTCGTGCTTATATTGTTGTGAAAGTCATCTTTGGTCCGCAGTGCATAGATTGATTGTTGATCGGTATGATTATGACTAGGAATTATGTATTGGTATAATCGTGACTTGTAATGTTACATACAAATGATGTGGTAAAAGTCATCTTTGGCCCGTAGTGTATAGATGGACTGTAGATTGGTATGTTTATGACCGGGAATTTTGTATTGGTATAATCATGACCTGTAATGTTATAGACAAATGATGTGGTAAAAGTCCTCTTCGGCCCGTAATTCAAAGATGGATTGTTGATTATTGGTTTTATAGTTGAACATGTTTGGACTGTACTACAAAGCTGGACCGTTGATTATTGATTTTACAGTTGAACATCTTTAGCCCATAGTGCAAAGATGAGCTGTTGATTATTGGTTTTACAGTCTTATGTCTTTAGCCTGTAGTGCAAAGATGGACAGTTGATTATTTGCTTTACAGTTGCATGTCTTTGGACCGTAGTACAAAGATGGACTATTGATTTACATGATTATAAATAAGAATTGTGAATTTAACTATAATTTTTGGTGGTTTAGGTGAAGACAGGTGATGAAAGTTCTCTTTTTCTTGGGTACAACAAAAAATTGTTGATGGGTATTACAGGGGTGAAATATTAATGATGGACTTTTAATTTGGAGGAGATAGTAGACATTATGTTCTACTTGAATCTTCTAATGGATTGTTGGTTCCGCTGCAGTTGTTGATCTAAATCTTGTTGTCTATTGTATTTTATCATATTTTTCCCTATTGAGGACTAAGGATAATTAGTTCTACATTATCTTAGTCATAATATTCTTTATTGGGCTAGTTGAGCTCACCTTTTTTTTTCACAATTCCTTTCAGGTAATAAGAGTGCAGCTGGGTCGACCAGGGATAACAGGGGAATAGTTTGATGGTCCGAGACTGTGGAAGTTTCTTAATACATTATAAAAAAACATAACAATATATAATGGTATTGAGGACTTAAGATGTGTGTCGTATTTTATACGTCACTTAATAATTGATTTTGGTGAACAACAATAAGTTGATGAGAACCCGCTTTTGAAAGCGTCACAAGCTCACCTCATTAGAATGAGGAGGACAGAATTGTACTAAGAGCTTTAAGGGTGTGTTTCCACTATCATACATGATGTCTAACCATATACAAACTCGTGTTATCATAAGATATGGTTGTGCACATCCACTTGCTAACTATATCTATGAGCATTATCTATATAATCTTGGAGTATGGTTGGAGTATAATCCTCAGTTTGAGAAAATAGAGGTAATTATGTGGCAAAAAATTCATACAATTTAATTCTCAACTTGGTCGTTAATAATACATTCAACCTCTAATTTTACATCATTAAACGATAATACAACCATTGAAATTTGCGTAATAATTAAAATTTTCTATTACAAACTATCCTCGCTCCCAAAACCTTCAACCTTTACATCTAAATATCTCGTAATCATTTTAATACTACAATAGTTTACATTCGCAAAACAATATTACAATTCAACATTAATACATTATTCAAACATTAGACATGGTTTACAAGAATAACAACTTAGCTAGGATATTAAATCTTCATATATCACTTTGATCCATAACAATCAAGTAAAGACATAATGCTACCTTCAATTCTTGAATCGCAAAAATGGTTATTTGCAAGAATGAGCTCGATAACTCAAAGAAAATCTAATAGTTTTCATGCATCACGAAAGCACATAATAACATGCTCAACATACAAGAATAATCATAAACAAACATATAGCATACATGTTGTAGTTCACATAACAACTATAAAGATTGAGTTCCTTACTCAATCAACATTCATAGTTCAATCATCATAGTCATAGATCGACTTTCACATTTCATACTTTTGACATATATAATACATCATACACTAAAATTTTAAAAGATCATCATCAAGTTCACATAGCAAAAAGGAACCGAAAGACTTGCCTTTTACCTAAGGTTTTACCAACACGCTAATACTTTCATCCCTGCACAACCTACATCAGATGTGAGATTGATAATAAATAAAATCAATACTCAATCTCATGGTCAAATTTATTCTAAGACCTTACTTTATCTTATTATCCTTTATAATATCTTTATAGACATCTAACTCGTGTTTTATATGCAACTTGGTTTTATTTTCATTTTCATCACCACACATGCTAGACTATCTCACTTGTAGTTTAATGCATGTGATATCACACCATTTTATTTTACCAATTTGGTTTCAAAATGCATATTCAACACATTGTTTACATGTTTAATTTTCCTTCATAAATCAAAAATTACCTTTTCGATTTCTTTCCATTATTATTCTTGTATTATCATCTTTTCATACTTAGATATCCAATATTAGCTATTAGTTAGACAATTTGTATACCAAAGTTTAGAAACACTATTACTTTTAGGCATTTTATCGAAAGCACGTTATGTGCACACATTAACTTATCTCAACTCTTGATCTTAAATGGTTAATTATGCATAGAATATGATAACACATATCTATATTCATTACATATGTCAAAACATATTTTTAATCATCAAAATATACCATCACCCAAAATCTTAATTCAAACATAATTATAAAACTCATCTTCACAATTTCTTTAACAAAACGTTGTTTTCGCTTTTTAACGATCTCCTTCTGTTATATGTCCGCTTTTGTTCCTTCTTATATAGAATTAACCCTTACTCAAAGGTACTACAACCTCATCTAGGCCTTAAAGTTAGACCCTTATCCATCTAAACCAGATTTCGTAATTCATCAACTAGTGTAGAAAATTTCATTTTCTCGGACATCCTTACTAAACAATTTATTTTGGACATGATCCGTCCATAAAATGGCTCAATCTCGCAAGTCTAGCTAGTAAACTTCCATATCTACAACTTTGCGCTTTTAAGTTTCTTCAGATTCAAAAACACATTTAATTTATATGAATTTTTCAAAGTCGTAAACCGTAATAGCTTTTGATTTTCCTCGATGATGATTATTTTCCTTCGACCAAAGCTTTACTAAAATGTATATTGCAAG
This sequence comes from Panax ginseng, assembly GCA_020205605.1. Lineage (NCBI taxonomy): Eukaryota > Viridiplantae > Streptophyta > Magnoliopsida > Apiales > Araliaceae > Panax > Panax ginseng. The sequence goes on along the minus strand of CM035146.1, from coordinate 34,970,423 downwards.
AAATCTACAAAGAGTTTTCATGTGATTCCACTTTCGTAGAATATAGCTTACTTCCATATCTTCGATTTGATATAAGGCTCACTTTCTAACTTATTATACCCAAAGAGATATGAATTTCACAAGATATGTCCACAATTACTCAAAACCTACGAATTTTGTTCTTCAAATTTTCTTTCCATTTCATTTTCTTTCTTGAATCCTCTTGTTTGATTCTTGATAATCCAAGATTAAACCAATACAAACAAGATTAAGCATGATCTATTACCCTAGAACATAAATCTACCCAAAAATCAAAGATTAAATAAGAGTTTAGAAGTTACCTTCTTCTAGCTTTTTCTTCTTCTTCTTCTAGCTCATCTCAATTCCTCTATTTCTCTCTATCTCTCTCAATTTCTCAATACAACTTCTATATAACCATTATCCTACATTATGAAGAACATAAAATATAATTAAAACAAGGAATTTAGATTATAGCTTTATTAGTATGAATTTAAGAGAGAGAGATGATGATGATGATGATGGGGCTTGTTTTATCTTCTCAAAGCTTTTCCTTCTCTTCTTCTTTTTCTTCCTCTTCTTCTTCTCCTACAACTCTCTCTAACTCTCTTCTTCTTTCTTTGGTTTGTTTTCTAAAACTAACATACTAACTTGTAGTATATACATATAATATACAATACTAGTAATATATAATATATGTAACTCCTAGTAATTATTAGATATACTAATTACTAGTTAATACATAGGTTACACCAATTTGAACTTGAAAAGCCTAAGACCATGTTTGGCAAATACTCATTATTTTTTTAATTAATCAATAGCTTAACATCAATCAATCTCATCAAATTGTCACATAATTATATTTACTTGTTAATTATAATTTTGTGTAACAATCATCATGATAACTCATCTAATTTAATTATCTCAATTAAATTAGAACTATAACATAAAATTATTATATTAATTAAATTAAATACTAAATATTCATTTAATTAATCTACTACACTTAATTACATTACTCTATAATCAAAACAAAATTTATTTATTTAACTCAATAAATAATTCAATTAAATATTTATATATATTAAAATTAATATATAACATTCTCTTCACATCAATTCACATATTCTACAATATATGACATACACATACTCACACCCAACATATCTCATAAATAATACTTTTATTTATAAAATTCTCATTTATAATTTCTAAAAATCTGGATGTCACATCCTTCCTCCTTATAAGGATTCCGCCTCTAATCAATAAACCCTACCTTACTCTGTGTTTTCTCAAATCTATTCATTGAATAACTTCAACACATTACCTTAATATAGGTTTTATATTTTCTACTCTCACCATTCTTGATAATAAATTTTTATAAGTTTTATTTCATAACATTTACTTAGACTCAATTATATTTGAGTATTATATATTCTTTCAATTCGTTTCATTATCTTTTTCTAAGGATCATTATCATATATTATATGATCAAACTCTCTGGACATTACATTCACCCCTTCTTCTAAGAATTTCGCCCTCTAATTTTTTTATTTATTACTCTTCATTCATTCAATCTATCAAAGTAGATTTTTTTACGCCACTACTTCATTCATTCATTGGTTTCTATAACCACTTTCTTTCCACAAACATCATTCTACAATTATTAAACTTTTCTATTAAAAGTTTCACATTATTCTTTGATAACTCACATCCTTCTCACTTCAAAATTTTTTTCTCACTTATTCAACATATTCATCATTCAAAGGTCGATTTACGACTTACTTCTTTCTAAGGAATACTTTCCTTTTCACTTCCATCTTCGTGTATAACAAGAATCCTCCACAATTGTTCAATAATTGGGAAGTAGTATGAATAACTCAGAAATTTAAAAGATTCCAAATCATGCCGAGGGTCACAAGACCATGAACTCTATTCTCTAGGTTTAATAGTGCTTCACCCCTTTGTTCTTCACACTTTAAACCCTCTTCGCGTAATGTTTATCAATCACAAAGACCGAAAACACCCTCCGCAAGTACTCTAGGTGATCAACCTATTGTACATGTATTGTATACAAACATTTCAACAACAAAGTATAAACTAATGCAACCCCTAATAATAGGTTGTTCATCTCACTTTTCAACATCGAATCCGCACCAAAACAATTTGGTTTGGCATAACTTCTCAAGAAACTCTTGAATTTCATGAACATCTTTCAATATTTGTCTAGTGAATCAAATAGCATAGACCTCTACAACAATTTGGACATCAACCAAAATATACATATATACATACATACATATGTATTCTCATATCTCAAAGAAATCTCAAAAATCTTTTTATGACGCCATGATACCGCATCGTATTTACAAATTCATTGAGGATTCCGCTATTTGGTGATTTTATCATACTACATCATACCATAGTGGGTCGACGATCCTTAGATCACATCCAACACTAGTAATACCGCATTGATGACTCCATCATTTTTATCATCTTTGCACCAAAGTTACATGATGCATTAATGATATAAAATACATTTTGATATATTTCAAATCATTTTTGTCTAGTCAAGCAATTAGCATGTATACATACTAATAATAAAAGATTGTTGTTAAAACTCATTGGTTCCATCATTTGATCCAATGTTTTTCAAGAAAATAGAAGTGTAAACATCAAAGACGTAAGTCAATAAATTTCAAAAGTCTAGCATAGCTAGTAGATTTAGAGTACCTATGCTTCCACCATCAACTCCACTTTCTATAATGATCCATTGCTTAATAGGTCTATCTATTCCTATCATCCTCAATACTCCATTTACACTTATCTATACCCAGCTCACAAACTTACCACACGCTATGAGTTCAGAACTTGCCACAATCATATGAGTTTAAGAACTTATCCTAGTCGCAATTCATAAAGGCCCATTCGCCGAGGGGTTCAAAAACATACCATATAATTATGAGTCATTTAACCTACCATAAGTATGAGTTTTAAGAACTCAGACTTAACCTTATAATATTCTCTAACTATACTCTACCTATCTCATATATACACATGAGAAAAGAATCACCTTCTCAACAGTATATAGCAAATAATACGACACAAACATTCCAATGATTATCAATGTGATAAACCGAAAAAGTAACAAAACCCTCGCCCATACAAAGATTTGTACAACTCAAACCATCACAAGAGTCCTCAATTGAAATCCCACCTAACTCTATCTTGCTTATAACTTGCTTTTTTCGCTTCGATACTTAATTCCTCAGATCACATCATCTATAACTCCTCATGAGTTATCTCGCATTATTTCATAGTACACCATCTTCATAGCATTGCTTATAATTATTCAAACATTATAGACCATCTTTCTTTTATAACTTAAACCGATCACGCCGTGATCTTATTCTATAATCATCTCCTTAAAATTCTTTTTCTTAACTCGTGATCGCTTTTGTTTTATTTATCCTCTTTCTTTCTCTTTTCATCATTTACTTACATTATTCGTTATCTTCGCTTTTGGAGTTAGGAAACTCCCATTTCTTATCTTTATATCTCTTCAGAGATTCTTCTTTGAATCTTCTTGTTTATATAAAAAAAATTCTTCCTTTAAGAATTTCTAACTTCATTTACATCGCTTCAAAATTTCATTCAAGTTCTACATTTTCATCATACGTATCCATTTCTATACTTGGTACACATCGAGTCTCTAATAGTTTCAATATATGGTACCGAGTGGTTTCCCACAAACAACCAACAAACTAGGTTCCGAAAGTTACTAGTTCAGATATACCTCCGCCTATGAAGGAATCGTTTAGCCCGTATACCATACATCAACTATTAAAGAGTACAATTATACCATACTTAGATATAACTCTCTATTCTTAACTTCTTTATCATTCTCTTTTATATACATTCTCTATTTATTATCACCTTACATCCTTATTATTGGAGTTGGGTAACCCCACATTCATATTCCTTATAACTCATGAGATTCTTCTTTGAATCCTTTCACGCAAGTTTTAATCCCTTCTTTATAATTTTTAAATTACTTTATTGTTCAAACTCTATTCGAGCTTATTCTTTCATTATTTTCACCTCTCTCTCTAAGGTTATAGCCTAAGGTACTCTTTACCTAAGGTTTATAACCTATCAACTTTGATACCAACTCAGAATCGACCCCAAAATTCATACAATTTAATTCTCGACTTTATTCGTTAATAATACATTCAACCTCTAATTTTACATCATTAAACGATAATACAACCATTGAAATTTTCATGGAATAATTAAAATTTTCTATTACAAACTATCCTCGCTCCCAAAACCTTCAACCTTTACATCTAAATATCTCAGAATCATTTTAATACTACAATAGTTTACATTCGCAAAACAATATTACAATTCAACATTAATACATTATTCGAAACATTAGACATGGTTTACAAGAATAACAACTTAGCTAGGATATTAAATCTTCATATATCACTTTTGATCCATAACAATCAAGTAGCACATAGCGTTACCTTCAATTCTTGAATCTGCAAAAATGGTTATTTGCAAGAATGAGCTCGACAACTCAAAGAAAATCTAATAGCTTTTCATGCATCACGAAACATATAATAACATGCTCAACATACAAGAATAATCATAAACAAACATAGCATACATGTTATAGTTCACATAACAACTATAAAGATTGAGTTCCTTACTCAATCAACATTCATAGTTCAATCATCATAGTCATAGATCGATTTTCACATTTCATACTTTTGACATATATAATACATCATACACTAAAATTTTAAAGAAGATCATCATCAAGTTCATATAGCAAAAAGGAACTCAAAGACTTGCTTTTACCGTTGCTTTTACCAACACGCTAATACTTTCGCGCCCTTGCACAACCTACATCAGTATGTAGATTGATAATAAATAAAATCAATACTCAATCTCATGGTCAAATTTATTCTAAGACCTTACTTTTTATCTTATTATCCTTTATAATATCTTTATAGACATCTAACGTGTGTTTTATATGCAACTTGATTTTATTTTCATTTTCATCACCACACATGCTAGACTATCTCACTTGTAGTTTAATGTGCGATATCACACCATTTTATTTTACCAATTTGGTTTCAAAATGCATATTCAACACATTGTTTACATGTTTAATTTTCCTTCATAAATCAAAAATTACCCTTTTCGATTTCTTTTTCCATTATTATTCTTGTATTATCATCTTTTCATACTTAGATATCCAATATTAGCTATTAGTTAGACACTTTGTATACCAAAGTTTAGAAACACTATTACTTTTAGGCATTTTATCGAAAGCACGTTATGTGCACACATTAACTTATCTCAACTCTTGATCTTAAATGGTTAATTATGCATAGAATATGATAACACATATCTATATTCATTATATATGTCAAAACATATTTTTAATCATCAAAATATACCATCACCCAAAATCTTAATTCAAACATAATTATAAAACTCATCTTCACAATTTCTTTAACAAAACGTTGTTTTCGCTTTTTAACGATCTCCTTCTGCTACAGTCCGCTTTTTGTTCCTTCTTATATAGAATTAACCCTTACTCAAAGGTACTACAACCTCATCTAGGCCTTAAAGTTTAATTCTTTATCCATCTAAACCAGATTCTCGCAATTCATCAACTAGTGTAGAAAATTTCATTTTCTCGGACATCCTTACTAAACAATTTATTTTTGGACATGATCCGTCCATAAAATGGCTCAATCTCAGAGTCTAGCTAGTAAACTTCCATATCTACAACTTTGCAGCTTTTAAGTTTCTTCAGATTCAAAACACACTAATTTATATGAATTTTTCAAAGTCGTAAACCGTAATAGCTTTTGATTTTCTCGATGATTATTTTCCTTCTGACCAGCCTTTACTAAAATAGATATTGCAAGAAATCTACAAAGAGTTTTCATGTGATTCCACTTTCGTAATATAGCTTACTTCCATATCTTCGATTTGATATAAGGCTCACTTTCTAACTCATTATACCCAAAGAGATATGAATTTCACAAGATATGTCCACAATTACTCAAAACCTACGAATTTTGTTCTTCAAATTTTCTTTCCATTTCATTTTCTTTCTTGAATCCTCTTGTTTGATTCTTGATAATCCAAGATTAAACCAATACAAACAAGATTAAGCATGATCTATTACCCTAGAACATAAATCTACCAAAAATCAAAGATTAAATAAGAGTTTAGAAGTTACCTTCTTCTAGCTTTTTTCTTCTTCTTCTTCTAGATCATCTCAATTCCTCTATTTCTCTCTCTATCTCTCAATTTCTCAATACAACTTCTATATAACCATTATCCTACATTATGAAGAACATAAAATATAATTAAAACAAGGAATTTAGATTATAGCCTTTATTAGTATGAATTTAAGAGAGAGATGAAGATGATGATGATGATGGGGCTTGTTTTGTCTTCTCAAAGCTTTCCTTCTTCTTCTTCTTTTCTTCTTCTTCTTCTCCTACACAACTCTCTCTAACTCTCTTCTTCTTTCTTTGGTTTGTTTTCTAAAACTAACATACTAACTTGTAGTATATACATATAATATACAATACTAGTAATATATAATATATGTAACTCCTAGTAATTATTAGATATACTAATTACTAGTTAATACATAGGTTACAACCAATTTGAACTTGAAAAGCCTAAGACCATGTTTGGCAAATACTCATTATTTTAATTAATCAATAGCTTAACATCAATCAATCTCATCAAATTGTCACATAATTATATTTACTTGTTAATTATAAATTTGTGTAACAATCATCATGATAACTCATCTAATTTAATTATCTCAATTAAATTAGAACTATAACATAAAATTATTATATTAATTAAATTAAATACTAAATATTCATTTAATTAATCTGCTACACTTAATTACATTACTCTATAATTAAAACAAAATTTATTTATTTAACTCAATAAATAATTCAATTAAATATTTATATATATTAAAATTAATATATAACATTCTCTTCACATCAATTCACATATTCTACAATATATGACATACACATACTCACACTCCAACATATCTCATAAATAATACTTTTATTTATAAAATTTCATTTATAATTTCTAAAACTGGGATGTCACAAGAAACTAACATTCATTTCAAATATGAATGAAGTTAGGAAACTTGCCATACGCACAACTACAGCTTAAAGTTTAGGCTGAACTGCTCATCAAAATCCCTATTTATCACATAAGGAATAACACATATACCAATTAGTCATATACTTGATTTACGAATTAGTTTAAGCTTAACTTTACTTCTTAGGGTTCGCGTTCTTACAATTTAAGTTTACGCGGCCAACTTTCTTTACCTCTTTACGACGTTATGACATACGGGGATGTCTTACTCATACCATCATCATCTTTGATGATTTATATTTTTATCTTCTTCTTATAACGTTTATAGGACTTAGCACACATCGAGTCTCTACTAGTAGTCCATATGGTACTCTGATTGGTTTCCCACAAACAACCAACAAACTAGTTTCCCGTCTCATCTACACTGTCTTTCACAGTGAGTTAGATCGGTTGCCAATTTCGTATATACCTCCGCTCTCTGAAGGAATTGTTTAGCCCAGCTCATATATGTCAACCATTAAAGATTATGATTGTACCACAACCTAAACTTTATCTTAACTTATCTGAATCATTAAAACTATAATGTTCATTAAGTTTATTTCTCATTCCTTATGGCTTTCTGGCAACTAAATGCCATACCTCAGGATTCATTCTTTATCGTCTGAGTCATACAGTCTTTTGTATACTTATAACGATCATTCAATGTTAATTTTACGCATTCATAGTGGTAAGCATTTTACGTTACCTTATTCATATCTTATAATGTCTGATTCATTTGACTCGGAACGTTATCCAAGTTATAATTATTAACTAGGCTTCTTAACGTTATACATCATTGTCTTTAATTCAATTTCTTCACCATTCACAGGTTTAATCATTATTCTTCATTACCTTACGGTCAATCCATACACGGGTTGTAGGTTCTGCCCGTTTAATATTTGTGTACACTCAACCCTCACATCGACTAAAGTGTTTAACGCTTACATTTCATTCTCTATCCGACTCACATTTGGACTTTCATTAATCTTATTATCGTTCGTTACGTCTTTCTTGATAATTCATATCTTACTACTTTCATCAACGTCTAATTCATACTAACAATGTATACTTAGAACATTGGCCCGACACAAATATGATTCATGAGGATCATTTTTGTATTCTGCGTTCACGTTGCTCATCTCTTAAACTCTCATTCAACCTTTACCTAAGGTTTTAATTGCTCTCATTCTTTATCCATTATATGAACCTCACGTTCATCATTCTTCCTTAATGTCGAAGCCATACTGTTCGTCGTATGCTAAGACCGATCGTTCATCGCAACCACATTGCATTTACAACATTTATACGCTTTACACTTATCGCTCATTACGACATCATAACATCGAAATGTTATACATCACCCTCGTCACTCAACGTTTAAGGAATCACAATCATAGCAATCCCACACGTTCATTTAATCGCGACCACGGTCCCCGGATATTGCTTACGTATTTTACGTTTACATTCTTTGTCTTTTAATCCCATTCAATCTTTTCATTCAACCTTTACTAAAGGTTTAAATCACTTGATTAAGTGTTACATTATATGAACTTTATGTTCATTATCTTTCCTTACACTTCCCCCAAGAGTTGAGCAGTTAAGAGCTCTTCTCCGGTTTTGCCTACTGGCCGCTGTGCGCCACTTCCTTTTGTGTTTGTTTAACATTGCGGCTCTAAGTCTCCAGATATTTATCGTCGAGCCGAAGCCCATTGCGCGCCTCATTTCTATTTCAAACTGGCGCTGCGACGCCAGTTCAAAAACTTAGTTTTTCAAGCAATTTTTCTAAGTGTTGGAACACATACGAATCGCCTATTTTACAATCTCGTAACTTCTTCGTTATAACTTGAAATGAGGTCGTTCCAAAGCCATTTTCTTACTCTCATTACATACTTCAACTTTCTTCGAACAGAATTTCGTTCTGAATTCGTTAACATGCCATTTGATTGGCTTAATTTTCACCATTCGTTTATTTTATGTTATTAACGTTCTCCGTTCGTTCATCCATAATTCGGTCATCTGAACTCGAAACTCATTCCTTCTTGAGTCCACGACTCATATTTTTTACATTTTCTTACATTCTTATGAAACCCTACACATTCAGGTTCATTTATAAACTTTTTACTTTTCATCCGTCTTTTATGAAATTTCGCCATAACTATGTTATAACTAAGTCCAATCCGTTCTTCATGAACGTTTCTATCATTCCTAACCAAGTAATAAGCATCTAACTTATACGCGATGGTTTTAAACTTGTCCATCAACAACAAGTTATAACTACGATGGTTTTATATTTGTCCATCAACAACGTTCTTCGTGTTCTTCGCGTTCTTCGTTCGTTCTTCGTTTTGAATCAATACTTTGATTATGATTTCACTTTTTATTGGAATTTGGTGTTATAAAACATCATTCCTTACTTATTTCATCGAATCGTTCATATGATTCATTTGGATTGTTTAAATTAATTAAGCAGTTCATACTTCATTAAGAAATTTATAAACTAAACTTCTAATTCTTATTTCTTCATTTTCTCATGATTTCAACCATATGAAAATCATTCATAACATCTGTTACTTCCCTTTTCATTAAGCTATGTTTATTGACATAAAAAATTTAAAGAAAATTTATATTAGACTAGGTTTTGGATTACCTCTCTTCTTTAATCTTCTTCCGTTGGACAAAGTTTGCTCATGAGCTAACTTTTCCTCTTCCTCCTCCTCCTCCTCCTCATCCGATCTGTCTCTCTCTCTCTCTCTCTCTCTCTCTCTCAAGTGTTGGTGATTTTCAAAATCACCAACAAATGAGCTAAGGCTCTCCTTTTATAGAAAACCAAAGCCAGGGGCAAAATAGTTATTTTACCCCACAGTTACTATTCCCACCTCCTTACTATTCACGAAGCTTCTCTCGTGGTTCCATTTTGCCAAATTCATCCGACAGTTCAAAAAACTGCGGTTCTCGGAATCCAAATATGTTTGGATATTTCGTCTTTCCTTTACAGATTAACTTTTACGCATTCTTCAGAACTCTGAAAAACTGAAAAACATTTTTTGACGATAAAGCTATTTCTTTCACGTTTTCCCCTAACGAAGTTAAAAGAATGAAAAGTACATAACAATACTTTTTGTCATTTTTATTTCGTCCGATTTTCGCACATTTTTTCGAGAAAAACTTTTATCAGCTTACTTAACTTTTCCAGACATATTATCGTCAAATCTTTCGACGGAATGTCATTTCGACATAACAAACTCTCGAAAAAGCTTAGGTTATTCAAACCCTAACCCTTAGGGTTTCGTTGGGTGAATAGTGTATATTTTGTCTTTTTCCTCGGAAATATTTTTGTTCCCGGAAATATTTTATTTTCGTCTTGAAAATTCTTACTCGTTCAGTCTAGCTCATAGCCAGAATCCTCCCGTTTTATAATCATCCTAGGTTTTAGAATGATTACTAAACACATAGCACATAATATTATTAATAAAAATTCATTTTATTAACAATTAATTCTTTAAACTTAAATTATGGACAATCCAATTTTCCGGGTTGTCATATTTTAATTCCTAAAACATTTATCGACTGTACCTTTATGTAAAGTATCATTAATTTGGAGTGTGAGTACTGTTATTTGTATTGAAACTCACATCTTATGTGTTATCGTATTTTGCATGACAGTTTAATAGTTGTATAAATGAAGTTTGTATTTGAATTTTGTACCATATATCTGGCGACCCAAAATGGACCTATTTTGGGGGCGTCACATTTGGTATCAAAGCTTAGGGATATGGTCTCCGGTGGAGATCTGAGATTAGAACTAGGAGGGGAGAGACAAGTAATATCCTTCGCTAGTGTGTGTCCTACCTAAGCTGAATTTTCTTAATAAGTTAACAATTTGTGATAAGTCAATTATCGACGTCGGGATTTTTATTTGTTCCTTTTCTGTTCTTGTATTTTGGTGTTCTCATGTTAGGTGAGATTTATTTGAAAAAACAAGTAGTGAAAAGGTCCGACATGTATATTTCGAAGATTGCAATGTAAGAGTTGCCAGTTGGTATTTTGAAATGGTTGCACAAACCGAGAAATAGTTTGCACATAGACACAGTGATGTGACACTGCTTAACTGGTCTGTGAAACCGAGATTCGTTAGGGTCCGGGGGCTTGATTAAGTGTAAGTAAGGTATTAGGCACCCTCCAACTTCCGTGGTGACACAGTTACCGCCACTTTTCAATTTAAACTTTTATCTGAATGTGTGTGTGTGTGTAGGTCTACGTGCAGTTGTCTGGAAGTAGTGATATGCCTCATTTGCACTTATATAAAAAGGGTATGAATTTATTATAAAAGTTTAATTTTAACGAGATATGGCAGTGATGTTTTGTAAAACATGATTTTTCAAACTCTTGTGCTCAATAGTAATTGAGGCCTTTGATACTTCCATTTTATTATGTGTTTGGCTTGATTGCTTTTATTATTTTTCGAGATGCGAAGCATCTTCGAGATACATAGCAATGCCGAACTCTTTGTGGGCATGAAAGTCATCTAAGGAAATTCAGACACCGTGCATAATCTACAAGCTGGCTGCAGCTAAAAATGTCCATCACAGGAACCGAATCTAGATTCAGGAACTGAATCTGTGATCACATGATTCCTAGGCTCACATGATGATGCAATATGTACAAAAGCGGTAAACAGTTATATATATATATATATATATATAAGTTATAAATACATATATGAACAATCAACTAACCCGAAGTAAACTCCAGACAAGACGTGAAATGTATATATAAAAGCTTTAAAGGCCACAATAAGTGATCTCTGTGCCTAATCGGAATGTAAATATATATCTGGTTGGATTTAAGCTCATTTATATCAACTCACTGAGATCACCCTTTAGCGAGATAGATCCCGTGATAGCCAGTTGTTATACAACCGTCGTCTATATTTTTAGCGACGTTATATGTCATCTCGTCGCTAAAAGTATAGATGACGGTTGTATGACTGAACCGTCGCCTGGTCCGTCGCTAAATGGGGGTGAGCTCGGGTGAGTTGGATAAGGGGTGAGCTTAACATCCGGACTATATATATATATATATATATATATATATATAGTCCATTTCTTAAGCTCATCCTTATTGAAGCTCACCTCGAAGCTCACCACTGCTTTTTTTTTATAAAAAAAAAACATAACTTATAAAAATTTATAATAAGCTTTTTTTTTGGAATTGAAAGTTTTTTTTAAAAAGTAACAAAAGTGTTGTTGCATACATATAACAAAGCGCTTTTGTTATATGTACCCAAATCACACCTAAAACACTTTTACAAAAAAAACTTTCAATTCCAAAAAATTATTATACATTTTTATTAGTTAATTATGTTTTTTTATAAAAACGCAGGTGAGCTCTTGGTGAGCTCAATAAGGGTTAGCTTAAGATCCTTGCTCTCTCTCTCTCTCTCTCTCTCTCTATATATATATATATATATATATATATATATATATATATATAAGCAAAGAAATGGCAACGAAGTGATCTCCAAGCTTTCGATTGGAATGTAAATATATACTTATGTACATATATATAAAAGCGATAAATGGCCACGAAGTGATCCCCCGGCCTGACAAAATGTAAATATATATATATATATATATATATATATATATATTATATATAAAGTTCGATAATAATATATATATATATATATATAAGCAATAAAGGCCACGGATCGACGATCCGCACATCACATATAACGTGTGACTCTCAACGTGAATAAGTATGTGTTCTGGAAGTGGAGAAAGGTTGAAAGAAATATGAGTTGTCTTACAATGGGCTGCCAAGAAGACTTCAGATAGCTTTAAATAAATGAATACTCGGTTTCCACCGGTAAATTATAGCAAAACACAAGCTCACAGGTGTTTGGAAAGAGAAAGCACTTAGTTTTAAGTGTGTATAGAGAAAAATGGACAGGGCTTCCTCGCCTTTTCTCTTCTTAAAATGGCCACCCCAAGCCCTCTATTAATAGAGGGGGGGGGGACACAGGTCTACCTGTAGTACCCGGGGTGCCCCGGGCTTCGTGGGCCCAGCCGTCTCGAAGTATGTGCACGCATGCAACGCGTTGTCCGTTCGAACCTTAATAACTTTCAATCCGAGCATCCGATTGGGCGTATAATACCTTTCCGGAATGATGTTGTCGAGAGATACATAATGACATGGGATAAGAGGTTGTCCGAAGCCGGGAAGATGGGTCCATGACCAGATCTTCAAGTCTTCAAATTTTATCTAGTGTACTGTCTTGTGTAGTAATCACTCGGAATTTGAGCTATGGTTCTTATTGGATACTTATGTGTAGAATGTGGTATGAAATGATGTTGAGATGGTGTGAATGTGGGATTGAGGTGGAAAAATGATGATTTTGCCCCTTACCGGGTTATCTCTGACGTTGGGCTTATTTAGCTGTCGTTGCTCAAGGTTATCTCTGAGATTGGGCTGCTTTAGGTACTGAATATCCTCAGGGTTGTCTCTGAGGTGTGCCCGACTTCCCGCGATTATCTCCGGGGTTGGAACTGAGCGTCTCGGGGTTGTCTCTGAAAGTATTATGCACACAAGCCAATCATGTTTGATGATAAAGCATATACTTTGTAACAATCTTATTCATTTATTAATAAAAAGTATTAATTTATTAAAGGCTTTTAATTATCTACATGATGTTGTTTTATAATATGTGATAAACCCATAGTTTTAAGCAATGCTTTTAGAATAATGATGATGATCATTCTAATGAGATCTAAATTCTTAGAAAGCTAAAAACTAAAATAGTTCCCAATCGTTGAATTAATAAATTGGGGATTAGTGAATCCGGATAGATTGGTACATACGTTGCTTGCTCATTGGATGAAGATGATTGATCTCATGATCATTTGTGTGGAGACACTAAAGCAAGTATGTAGGTGCTTATTAGAGAATAAGTTCACTGAACGTGGCTCGCTAAGGAATACCTAATGGAGTTTTACTTGCATGTCAATAGGAATTTCTGTAGTGATAGTAGTACAAGTGATCATTGGACTTGAGATCATCATAGTATCTTATGTATAATGAGTTATAGTTTGACTTATTCCTTAAGACCCTTAGGGTATATCAAAGGGTATGCTTGGGTATAATAAGTTGTACATGGAGATAATGTATGATCAATAAAGAATCTACCGCTTCTAGTAAAAAAAAGAGAAATGTCCTATGTGATTCGATAAATGACAACCTAGTAGTCATTGGCCAAGGCAGAATGAAATTAGAAAGGAGTTTCTAATTTGCATTATTTGGAGTTGTGAATTTAAGAGTTGAAATACATATAATTAAATAAAACAAGACTTGATAGTAATTCCATGTCTTATATTTAATTGGGACATTGTATGGTGGAAGGATTGAATTGTACGGTAACTATTTACTCAAAGGTTCTTTTATGATTAATGTTAAAATCTATATTATCTGAAAAGGCGTTGATCACTAGGGAGGCTTATCCCTATTGTAGAATAAATATTATTTATTTAAATAAATTAATCGTTTAATTTATTTATTTAAGTAAGATTAGAATTGTTCTAATTGATTTATTCACAACCGGTTTAATATGGAGAACCTAAAGGGTCACACCATAAAAGGAAGATTAATTATTTAAAAAGATAATGGCATAATCATAATAATATGTTAAGTATATTTAATTTCATCTATGGTGATAGAATAAATTAAATAGCTTAATATTTATTATTTATTATTTTAGAAATATTAAATATAAATTAATAAGAGGAGTCTTATTAATATTATTACAATTATTATTATTTTAATTTCTAAAAGAGTTTAGGAATTAATTTAATATAAGTACTCTTATTTATTCCTAATAGAATTAGGAGGGAAAATTAGTTAAAGGAGTTTAATTAATTATCCCTAATAAGATTAGGGAGCCCATTTAATTAAAAGAGTTTAATTAAATAAATAATACCTTATTTTTAATTAAATAGGGTTACCTGATATCTTTATAAGGTAAGTCTTATATCAGATATCAAAATACGGAATTCTAATAGTTGGGAGAGTACTCTCTTTTTCTATAGAGATAGAAACTAGGGTTTAGCCAACCACACTTCTTCTTGAATATTTCTTCTTCCTTGGTGGATCACCTCTAGAGACCAAACACTTGGGTGGCTAACGTTGATCAAAGGAAGGAACCAAATCCGGTGGATTCAAGTTGAAAATGAAAAAGATTGGAAGTGAACTTGTACCTGAGGAATCTCGAATCTTCAAGAGTATGATTCTTGTTCTTCATATTTTCGTTTAATTAATAATTGTGCATAAAGGGTGATCCGGGTATATGGTTTGTAAAATTTTTAAAACTCTGATTTTTTCCACGTTTCCGCTTATTTTGTGCAATTTGATTGCGTCTAAGAATATTACAAACCTAACAGTGGTATCAGGGCCAAACCTTTATGCGAATTATTAATTATTTTAATTTGATATGTATATTGATATGTGTTTAGAACAATATAATTGGGCATAATTTGTTGTATAAATTTTTTAAAAAAAAACACAAAATCACCTGCCGTTTTTTTTTAAATTCAAGGGGATTCGCGAATCACGGTTTTCAAAAATCGTTGATCATGTACCTGTAGAGTTGTTTTGTTATACTCCCTCCGTTCCTAAAAGATTGTCGTTTTAAAAAAAAAAATTTGTTCTAAAAAATTTATCGTTTACAACTTTCGAGGAGAATAAATTATTTATTTTCCTATATTACCCCTACCTTCTCTCATTGTCCCAAAAAATTCTCTTCTTTGTATTAATAGTTTTCAATTTCCCATAAAGGGGTAGTGATGGAATTTCGAATAATTTTTACTTAGTAAATGATATTTTCTTAATTCATGTGCCAAAATCTTAAACGACAATCGTTTATGAACGAAGGTAGTATTATATATGATATAATATATAGTTATACTTATCTGCAACTGTATGATTTCGTATTTCGTAATTTGGTTCACGAATTACAAGTTACCTGTTGCAGGTTAATAACTTAATAGTATTATATATATTATATAGATCATGTTGCATTACTTTTCCGGATTCTTTTAAAACGTGGCCCAAGAGAATTTTAGTTAATTGTTAACTATTATATAAACTAGCTTCCCATTTATTAAGTCACGAAAAGGTTTTGCAATATTATACTATATATATAATATATATTACCGTTATATATATTATGTATATATAATATATATTCTTAATTATTTTATAATTAAAATAAAAGTTTATTTTAATCTTAAAATAAAAAGATTTATTTTAATTTTAAATTTAAATTTCATGCTAACTAATTAGAGTTGGAATTGGATTTCATGATAACTAATTTGAGTTGAAATTAGATTCTATGTTTTCTTAAACAAAGGAGTTTATTTAGATATGTAATAAGATTTTATATTATTCAAAATAAAGAGTTTATTTGTGAATAGAAAAGAGAATCCTAATTTTCTTAAATAAAGGAGTTTATTTAGATATGGAATAAGATTTCATATTATTCAAAATAAAAGAGTTTATTTGTGAATACGAAAGAGAATCCCTGTTTCCTTTAATAACGAATTTTTTTTTTACTTGGAATTGAATTTCATAATTAATTAAAATAAAAGAGTTTATTTTGATTAATGATTTTGATTAAAATAAAATAGTTTATTTTATTCAAAATTGGATAAATTAAAATAAAAGAGGTTTATTTTGATTTAAATTTGGATTAAAATAAAGGAGCTTATTTTGATTCAAAATTAGATTTTATACTAACTAAATTTGCCCATTAAATGATATCATATATATATATATATATATATATATATATATATATATATATATATATATATATATATATATATATATTGATATATTGAATGTTTATTATTCATGAGTTGAATGTTATTTATTGATGCATATGGTGATGTGTATGATAATAAATGTGATTGATTATGGACTATTGACCAATGTCATTGGATTTTATTTTAGTTGGATGCATGAATGCATGAGTTTTATTAAATGGGGTCTGCGTACTTCGTCTTCTCTAATTTTTTTCTTAATGTAAATTCTAACTCCCTCCTATGTACTTCCCTTTGACTGCTGATCAAGGTTTCTATTTATTTGAAATAATTTTGTAATAGGAATAGTTAGAATTAATTTTTGAAGAATTGGAGATGAAGGAGCAATGAGCGCTTGAAGACCCGTTTGTAATGGAGCCCGAGTTTAAATGTAATAGTTATATTTAAATATTAATTCTTGCTTCCCTAGGGTTTGACCTTTTGGTTCACTTGGTGGCTCTAGTGAACCAAACTAAAATAAAAGTCCATAATCAATCCAGGTAGAATATAGTATTCTATATGTGCATGCTTATACTATATATATTATACATTATGCAAACATGCTTCGCATGTTAATTAATATGACGCGTATTTTATATATATATGTGCATGTGCGCTAAACAAGATGAGACAAATTAATAACAAACCCATCAAATTTTTAATATTAAGTCCTAAGCGTTCAAAGATATTTGGAATATCGAACGTCGCCTTCTAGCATGATAAAAATAATAGAGTATCAATTAATTATTATAAGTTTGTTGTGTCACCACAAGGCTTGTCTTAATTCTTTGAGATGTTAATTTTATCACATTTGATGCTTATAAAGAAAATTGAACAATATTGTTTTGTTGTGTCACCACAAGGACAATATTTTTATTTTTTGAATATATGGAGTGCTAGGTTGGACTTAACTTGGATAATTTTGATTCGGATGTGCCACCTCTTGATCAAAGTAATCTAAGAGGCAAAATACAAGGAGTTGCATAGTTGATGTAATTGACAAGAGTCGTCTACCTATTTATTTATATATAGTTTGTTATGTCACCACAAGGCTATATACATTTGAAATGAGATCATTATTCTCACTAGTAAATCTTTAATTAGATTTTGTCGAACTATATATATTGAGGGTAATATAGTTTGAAAAAAATAGTGGGAGATACCAATTTAAAATAAGACCTAATTTATTTTGGTAATTAATAAAAGAATGTATGCTAAAATATTGTTAATTACAAATTTATTTATAGAATTTTACAATGTCTAAATTACTATCACTATAGATCATATTAGATGCTATTTGACCAGATTGAATTAAACGGATTGGTTAAGGAAATTGAGAATTGTTCTCACGCCTGAAAAGCTATCTTATGTCCTTAATACGCCTATCCCTGCAATAGTTGCAGATAATGCCTCTGAGGAAGAGATTGCTACTTTTAGAAAGTGGCAAGATGATGCTGATTAGCTCAATGCATCATGCTCAAGGTCCATGAGTAATGAGCTTCAAACATCGAGATGAAACTATGGATGTTTTTCTTTATATTCCTACACATCAAATAGTTGATGGTGAGGAAAGTAGGACTGATAGATATCAAATATCTAAGGAGCTCTTCCGATATAGAATGACCTATGACACTATAGTACAGATAAAATTCCTTAACATAATCAATTTGATTGATCAATTAGGACAACATGTTTTATTATGGATGGAGAGTTGAGCCAAGATTTGATCTTGCACTCACTCCCGGACTCCTTTCACAATTGTTGTGAATTTTTCATATGAACAAGCTAGATATCAGCCTCGCTGATTTGCTTAACATGTTGAAAAATGTTGAGAGTCACTTTCCAACTAAGAAAGACCATATCTTAGTAGTAGGGGCCAAATGATCTTCTGAAAAGAAGAACGATTTAAAGAAGGTAAATAGAAAGGCAAAAACAAAGGATAATAAGAGCAAAACTGATATGGATAGCAAAGGAGTTTGCTTCCACTGCAATAAGCCTGGACACTGGAAAGAAACTACGAGAAGCATCATGCAGAGCTAACCAGAAGAAGCTTAGTGAAGTTTCAGTTATAAATACAATTTTGTTCATGGTTTAAAAATATTTTTCTTTAAGTCAAACTTCTACTTGGGTATTGGATACCGACTTTGGTTATCATAAATAAAGATTTATGAAGGGACCAAGCAAAAGTAGAAAGCTAAACAAAGGATAATTAATCATATGTCTATGAAGCAAAGGTTGTTGCATTAGCCATATGAACTTATTGTTTAGTATTCCCTATGGGCAAGTCTATTAAGTCAATAAGTTGTTATTGTATTGCAAGTCTCATTGGAAACATTATTTCTATTTTATTGTTGGACAATGAAATCATTTGTATTATAATTAAGAACAATTATTGTTCTATTTATAATAATAATGTTTTGTATAGAACTGAAATATTACTTGATGAATTTTGTATACTTGACTTACGTGAAAATAATTTTGCATATTGGACAAATTAGTATAAGAAAAGGAGATGATCATTCAAAGAGTTAAATGTGTGTATTTGTTGAAATACAAGGGTGAATTATTTAAAAGGTTCAAAGAATTCAGAAGTGAAACAAATTGGCAAAGTATTAAGATTCTTTGATTATATCAGGGAATAAATACTTGTAAAATAAGTTTCTAGATCATCTCAAATGGTTTTATCACAATGGACGCCTCCTGATACACCATAATTGATTGATGTATCTGAAAGAAAAAATCATACCTTGTTGGACATGGTGCGGTCCATAATGATTTTACCGATATTCCAGTATCCCTCTGGGGTCATGTCCTAAAATGGTACGTATATCTCTGAAAAAAGGTAACCTCAAAATCTGGCCCCAAGACTCCATAAAAGTTATGGACAGGGAGGATTCCTAATCTTAAGTATGTTAAGATAAGGGGTTGTCCAACTTATGTGAAAAGGTTTCAAATGATAAGCTTGGGATAAGATTTGACAAGTACAGATTTGTGGGACATCCTAAAGTAAGTTTAGGGCATATGTTCTATAATCGTACTTAGCAAAAGGTGTTTGTTGCGAAACACGCTACCTTATAAGATAAAGGTGCTTATCATTGAAGGAGCTAGTGGGAGGATAATAGATCTTAAAGAGTTCAATAACCACAAATCACTATAAGTCAAATAAGAGGAACCTGTAGATAGACCTATTGTACCACAACTGAATCGTAAATCTGGAACAGTACCAAAGATACCTAGGAGGTATGGATTCATCATAGATGATGATGAGGTACACATCATAGAAGATGATGATCCAGTTACATACGATGAGGTAAGAGCTGTAGACACTCGGAGAAATGGATTGAAGCAAGCTTCTCAAATATGGAACATTCGTTTTGATGAGACAATCAAATGAGTTTGACTTTATCAAAAACAAGAATGAACCTAGTGTGTACAAAAGGGTCAGTGGGAGCATCGTGATATTCCTAGTATTATATGTTGATATATTACGAATAAGGAATAACATACTAATGCTACAATCAGTAAAGATAAAGTTGTCTAAACATTCCTCCATGAATGATTTGGGAAGAGTATCATAATTGGGGATACAAATCTATATAGTTAAATTCAAGAGGATGCTCGACTTAATGAGCGAACGATATTCATTTGATGCTAAATTCGTTTAGCATGGCAAACTCCAAGAGATGTCTCATGTTGATGAGCCCTGGAGTGTATCTCTCTTAATAGTCCCCATAGACTCATAAAAGAGAGATCGCATGAGTAACTATCATGTATGCAATGAAATATACGAGACCTGATGTTGATCAGTCATATTCTTGAGAAGTTCACTATGAGTTAGTGAAAAACATCTTAAAGTACTTAACTAGTACTAAGGATGTGATCATATTCATGGTGGGTCTAAATTAAAAACTAGAGGGCTTAACAGTCTCAAGTTTTTTCAGACAGACCAAGACAATAGTAAATCCATTTTAAGGTAAAGCGTTACCTTGAACGGTGGTGCAGTGAACTAAAAAAGTTTTAAACAGCAAAGAGTTACTGGTTTAGTGATAAAGACAAAGTATATAGCTATAAATGAAGCTGCAAGTTGATTGTTTGGATAAAACGTTCATTACAGAACTAGGGATAGTTCCTAAGTCACATCTTGGATCTAAACATGTGTTGTGGAACTTTCATTTGATTATAGGAATCATTGAAAGATGGGAACTCACTATAGAGATAGTGGACTCTCATGAACAACATTACATATCCATTTACTGAAGCTTATCCAACAGCAGGATAATCGTCATGCAGAGAAGAAGAGTATGAGATACCATGACGATTGGCTTTAGTGCAAGTGGGAGATTTAAAGTAGTATGCACACAAGCCAATTATGTTTGATGATAAAGCATATACTTTGTAACAATCTTATTCATTTATTAATAAAAAATATTAATTTATTAAAGGTTTTTAATTATCTACATAATGTTATTTTATAATATTTGATAAACCCATAGTTTTAAGCAATGCTTTTAGAATAATGATGATGATCATTCTAATGAGATCTAAATTCTTAGAAAGCTTAAAACTAAAATAGTTCCTAATCGTTGGATTACTAAATCGGGGATTAGTGAATCCGGATAGATTGGTACATACGTTGCTTGCTCATTGGATGAGGATGATTGATCTCATGATCATTTGTGTGGAGACACTAAAACAAGTATGTATGTGCTTATTAGAGAATAAGTTCATTGAACGTGGCTCGCTAAGGAATTCTTAATGGAGTTTTACTTACCTGTCAATAGAAATTCCTGTAGTGATAGTAGTACAAGTGATCCTTGGACATGAGATCATCATAATATCTTGTGTATGATGAGTTATAGTTTGACTTATTCCTTAAGACCCTTAGGGTATATCAAAGGGTATGCTTGGGTATAATAAGTTGTACATGGAGATAATGTATGATCAATAAAGAATCTACCGCTTCTAGTAAAAGAAGAGAAATATCCTATGTGATTCGATAAATGACAACCCAGTAGTCCTTGGCCAAGGCAGAATGAAATTAGAAAGGAGTTTCTAATATGTATTATTTGGAGTTGTGCATTTAAGAGTCAAAATACATATAATTAAATAAAATAAGACTTGACAGTAATTCCATGTCTTATATTTAATTGGGACATTGTATGGTGGAAGGATTGAATTGTACGGTAACTATTTACTCAAAGGTTCTTTTATGATTAATGTTGAAATCTATATTATCTGGAAATTCGTTGATCGCTAAGGAGGCTTATCCCTATTGTAGAATAAATATGATTTATTTAAATAAATTAATCGTTTAATTTATTTATTTAAATAAGATTAGAATTGTTCTAATTGATTTATTCACAACCGGTTTAATATTGAGAACCTAAAGGGTCACACCATAAAAGGAAGAATAATTATTTAAAAAGTTAATGGCATAATCGTAATAATATATTAAGTATATTTAATTTAATCTATGGTGATAGAATAAATTAAATAGCTTAATATTATTATTTAATATTTTAGAAATATTAAGTATAAATTAATAAGAGGAGTCTTATTAATATTAATACAATTATTATTATTTTAATTTCTAAAAGAGTTTAGGAATTAATTTAATATAAGTACTCTCATTTATTCCTAATAGGATTAGGAGGGAAAATTAGTTAAATGAGTTTAATTAATTATCCTTAATAAGATTAGGGAGCCCATTTAATTAAAAGAGTTTAATTAAATAAATAATACCTTATTTTTAATTAAATAGGGTTACCTGATATCTTTATAAGGTGAGTCTTATATCAGATATCAAAATACGGAATTTCAATAGTTGGGAGAGTACGCTCTTTTTCTATAGAGATAGAAAACTAGGGTTTAGCCAACCACCCTTCTTCTTGAATATTTCTTCTTCCTTGGTGGATCATCTCTAGCAGCCAAACACTTGGGTGGCTAACGTTGATCAAAGGAAGGAACCAAATCCGGTGGATTCAAGTTGAACACGAAAAAGATTGGAGGTGAACTTGTACCTGAGGAAGCTCGAATCTTCAAGGGTATGATTCTTGTTCTTCATATTTTCATTTAATTAATAATTGTGCATAAAGGGTGATCCGGGTATATGGTTTATATAATTTTTAAAACTCTGATTTTTCCACGTTTCCGCTTATTGTGCAATTTGATTGCGTCTAAGAATATTACAAACCTAACAGTCTCCGAGGTTGAAACTAACTTCTGGGGATTAGAACGGACTTCTCCGGGGTTATTTTCGGAACTGAAACTGCATCCCTCGGGGTTATCTCCGAGGTTGGAACTGAATGTCTCGGGGTTGTCTCTAGGACTGTAATTGAGTATCTCGGGGTTGTCTTTGACATGGAAAACTGAGTATCCCGGGGTTATCTCCGGGATTGAGCTGATTTGGCTTCCAGGGTTATCTCCGAAACACGATTTTGCCCTCCTGGAATGTTAGCAACAGGAATGAAAATTTTGAGTATCTACAGATGCTCCTCTTTATCATATTCATGCAGTGTAATGGCATGGATATGATAAAGAATACTAGACACTTGAAATATGACAGGATAATCATGATGCAATGTAAAGCAGCATGATGCAAATGTATGCTGAATGTGGCCTGTTGGATCATTTTTCCAACGGGATGTGATTACTTGCTCCCACGACTTCTGGTGGGGATTGGAGTTATCACTGATGACCCTGATGAACTACTTGGATGTCTACTCCAAAGCTCTGAGGAACCTCCAGGATGTTGACATTGGGGTTATCACCAAAGTCCTTAATCCTAGGTACAGACTTTCCACCATAGATGTTCCTCTCATGTGCAAGAGACTCCGGGGGATCGTGTTTTGTCTGATGACTTGTATAATAGATTCCATCATCGGTCCTCCCCGATGAGGATAGTTTTCCCTGGTTTGTATCTCCAAGTTTTTCCAATGTTCTGTCGGAGTTACTGCCAACATTTTGTGTTTGTCGGACTGTCTGACCTTCATTGAAATGTACTTCAACGAATACCATCACCGGACCATTTCTGATGCTTCGCTGGTTTTAATTGCCAACGGCTGAATAATGTCAAGGCTGCTTGACCTTCGTTGAAATGTGCTTCAACAGTCGAGATCATTGGACCACCTTGTTGGTCGTTTTACCGATCAATATATGCGTGCAAGTATACACGGTTAACAAGTAATAAAGAGTAAGTAAAGTATCGTTGCCACGGAGAATTAACTAATAAAGTTCACCAAGCACTAGCCCATAACCATTTCAGTCTTATTTAAATGAATGATTTGGTATTTTATATTTAAACTATGAAATTAAATAAACCTAACTATTCCTAGAGTGAGACTAGATAATGAAGACCTGAGATCACAATTTCATTTCGTGTTCATTTTGTAGATCATATGCTTGGGAACAATGTGAGCGACTATTGGTATGAAAACGCAAGGAAAAGCAATCCGGACAACGTTTGGGCTTTCATGTTCATTTCATGTTCTTGGCTTGGAACTAGGAATATGTTGTAGAGCTTCTTCTTAGCTTTCCAGAACATCTTTAATCATCAACAATCGGAGTTCGGATGCTAGAGTTATGACCTTTGTACCAACGGACATCGAACTTCAATGTTTTGGGTGGCCATTTGAATAGCTGTCACCTAAAACCCAATTTTCTGCCTTCATCCGTCAATTATTTCTCAATTATCAAAGAATGACAGTTGTAGATCTCGTCGAGAGCTTCGATTTGATAGGTGGCAAGCCCCGTAACTCTTCCCGGATCAAACGTTATGGCCGTTTTACTAGAGGACATTGCAGCAGAAAACATAAGGAGCGGGCACACGGATTTCTAGTGTATTTTGGCGCGCCGCATGAAGCCCTGGACCAAAAAACTTGTTTCGCTACTTGAGCTGGGGCTGGGCATCCAACTCAGAGCCATTTCTAGCGGTGTCGTGCCACTTGTAAGTTGACCAAAGCTGACTTTTTCACTAAACATGCAATTGGAGCGTAATTTTGAGAGGGGGTTCAATTAGGGCCTATATAATTAGACTTATTATCAGTATGCAAGGGGGGATTCCACCCCTTGAGTGATCACGTAGCTAACATATGCTATTTTCTTTTCTTTAATTTCCTTATTAGATTAGAGTACATTAGAACCCTAGATTAGCTAAGATTTGGGGATTGAAGCAATTGAAGATCCTTGAAAGTCCAGAAGTGAAACAAGAGGAGAAACTCAGATTTGCGATTTCTTAATCCCTAACTCTCTTTACTTCTATTTGTATCTTTCAATGTATATTCAATTGTGGAGCATGGATTCTAATTCAGTTATGATTTAAACTTTATTCTGAGATTGCAATGGATTCTATGGATTAGTTATTCCTAATATATTTTATTGTTAGCCTTATTGATTGCTATGGGATTGTCTATTAAGATTCATGCTTATTTTCTTAGTTGAGTGGCCATCAATTATTGTAATAACCCATATGAACTTGAAAGACGGAGTATGGGTTTAGATTTGATCTTGATAGTTTGTGATTATATATTCTATATTGTGATGGGATGTATGATTTGTGATTAGGATAGACATATACCGAAGCACCATTCATAGTTAATTGAGAACTTGGGCTTAAACCCTAATTATTTGTAAATCACATAGACATATAGTGGTTTAGGTAATGTGGGTGTTCATGTGTATTCTATCAACTGTGGATTACATGTGATTTATATATGGTACATTGAGAGATGGCTATACTTTACTTTCATGTTCTTGACTAACAATCCAGTACAATTAGTTTGGCTTAACATGAAATGTGTGGATTTGAATGAGTCATGAGTTTAAGCAACTAATTCAAGTAACAGATACCAGATAAGTAGGTATAAAACCTACTTTTCAAATACCCCCAAACTTAAACTGTTGCTTGTCCCCAAACAACACAACATAATGCAATCTACATGTTATGCAAGCTACGCTACTATGAAAATGAATCCCAAGATTTCCAGCCATGCTAAGAATTCCAATAAGATATGCTTCAGAGAAATATCAAGATCCAAGAACAAAGCATCAAACTAAGCTACATGCATAATGACATACAATCAGACAATCTCAACCTGCTATAGAGATGTTATGTGTGTGTGTTGTGTTCACAGATAAGCTTGACAAAGGTGAAGATTTCACATGCTATACTACTTAAGAAAGAAAACTGAGGTTCGAATCAAGAACTATGCATATAAATGAAACAACAACTACTCCAACACATTAGTACAAGCTAAGGTTCGACAAAGGGCTTATTCTGCTTTATTTTTACTCACGAGGGCGATTTACGCACTTTTTTGCGGTGTTTATTGATTTTTTTTTATTACCCATGACTGTGCAATGTCTCATTCCATTAGGCTAACAGTGCTACCCCTTAGCGAGCTATCGACCAATGACTTCTAGACCATAAAAGACCTTAGGGCGCTAGGTGTAAAGACAATCCCCTCAGGCGTACTTGCTCAAGTAACAAAGGCCCCGAAACAAGACTAGCTACGGTAATTTTTCATATTTTTCTCTTTTTTTTTCTTTTTTTTTGATAGAGAATATCAAGTATACCCAATGCGTTCCCAAAACTTGAGTTTCTGTGTCTTATAGTCATTACTCACTTTCTACATGATTCTATCATTAAAAACAACGGTTTCCTCTCAGCAGACATGCATGCTAATCTTAACTAACAAGCAAAAAGGAACACTATCGTGTTACCCGGTAACATCTAAACAACAGACATAGATTACATCATGTATGAAATTATAACTAAGATTAAGTTATCAACTGAGTTCAAAAATCTATACAAATTTCAATATTATCAATGGTTAAATTAGAATTCAACTAACTAAAAACCTGGAATTATGCAATGTTATGCAACTAAACAGATATTAAGCAAACAAAAAGAAAAAAATTACTAAAAAATTAAACTAATAACTACTAACATGCAATTAACTATATGCAGCAACTATTCACTACAACCCAATACCCCAAACTTAAAATTAACAATGACCTCATTGTAATTAAAAGTGAAAGAATACTCCCCTAACTGGCAATTTCATCTCCGTTTGCCTCCTCATGATCCGATGGTATATCAGGCGATGGATAAGTTTGAGATATTCTATAGTTGGAAACTGAATGTGGGCTTCTAACTGTCTGAATACATGAGTCAGAAATTCTAAAAATTGAACAGTGTTTATTTTATATGACTGAGATATGGCGCGGCCGCGCTATGTTTGGCTTGTAGTTGGGCGCGACCGCGCTACCTTGTACCTTGGCAGCTTCAGTTTTTGACTTCTATTTGACCCTGAATGCTTATAACAATTGGATTGAACCTGAGAGGAGACACAATCAAACTATTATTAAGACTTATAACTATCAAACATCTACTAAATATGGAAAGCATGAAGAATTAAGCATAGAAAAAGTAAATGGAAATGTAAATAAGAACTAAACAAAGAGGGAGAAAGATTTGATGGGGTGCCTCCCATCTAGCGCTCGGTTTATAGTCCGTTAGCTAGACTCTATTCTTGACCGCTATCCAATTCCCCTACGATAAGCTAAGAACCCTCCATCTATTAGAATTGCAATGTGCGTAGGTAGGTTCCCCATCTTGCGAGTCTGTGAATTGAAACAACCTAGCATATTTCCTGTACATGATGCCCCCAGTTCTATTGCATAGCTAGGTGCCTCGTCCATTGTATTTGTGAATAAATTATTGCCTTGAGGCATGAAAAATACAACGGACTATTCCTCTTCTCTTTTCTCTTCCTCTGCCCACCATGGTATATAAGAGGCCTCTTTATCATCCTGATCTTTACTTTGAATGTGGCTACCAAGAGGACATGGGTGTGCAAAGTTCACTGAATTTTTCAACTCTGACTGAAAAGGCACTTGGGGTATTATACAAGTCGGTTCATGTTCTACATTATCCAATTCCCCAGTTGTCTCCTCAATGAAAACTTCTTTGAGCTCATCCAGTGGCATGTACGCTTCTGGTTCTCCATCAGTTTCATCATCAATGACATAGCACCAATTGTTTTGCGGGCGATTGTTCAAGGCTTCAAACATTTGATCCATTTGATTCTGAAGATTTTGAATTGACCTCTCTTGCTCAATCATCTTCTCCTCAGTTGATGCTACAAACTTGAACCACAAATCCTCCGGTCTTGAATTATCCTGTTCAGTTTTGAAATTCCTGTATTGAGGGCCATTCATTGAAGAGTTAATGAGTTGTTACATCTGTTGATTAAGATTCTAGGTTGATAACTCCTGACTCATTATTATCTCTTCCTGGTCTACTATGCTCTTAGACATGAATTCCTTTAACTCTGAATTTTCTTCTTGTCGCAATGGAGGTGGATATGAGAAATTCGATGGATGTGTTGGACTTGGGACACATGATTGGTCTCGATAGTTATAACTCCATTCAAAATCCGGGTGATACCCCCAACCTTGATGATAATTGGGATAAACATAGTCGTTGAGGTAATCACCCCCAAACTGTACTTTTCTAACACTGATGTTGCACTAATAACTCGGATGCTCGCCAGCACAATATTTACATGTAACTGCTATCTCTCGAGTATGTTGGGCTGCAAGAACATCCAACATCTCCGAAAGTGTTGCAATTTGTGCTGAAAATGTAGAAAATACATTGAGTCCCTCAATGCTTATGTCCCTTGGTTGAGGCATATTCACATAAGGCCATTGAGAAGAAAATTCACCCTGGTACCTGAAAAGAGAGAAATATAGGAAGATAATTAAAACAAAAAAAATGTTTAAATTAAGACCAATTTGATTGAAATTAATGTTGGAAAAAATTTATTAAGCTAGATCCCCAGCAACGGCGCCAAAAATTTGTTGGTCATTTTACCGATCAATATATGCGTGCAAGTATACACGGTCAACAAGTAATAAAGAGTAAGTAAAGTATCGTTCCCACGGAGAATTAACTAATAAAGTTCACCAAGCACTAGCCCATAACAAATTCAGTCTTATTTAAACGAATGATTTGGTATTTTATATTTAAACTATGAAATTAAATAAACCTAACTATTCCTAGAGTGAGACTAGATAATGAAGACCTGAGATCACAATTTCATCTATTGGCTCATTCAAATCCACACATTGCATGTTAAGCCAAACTAATTGTACCGGATTGTTAGTCAAGAACACGAAAGTAAAGTATAGCCATCTCTCAATATACCATACACAAATCACAAGTAATCCATAGTTGATAGAATACACATGAACACCCACATTACCTAAACCACTATATGTCTATGTGATTTACAAATAATTAGGGTTTAAGCCCAAGTTCTCAATTAACTACGAATGGTGCTTCGGTATATGTCTATCCTAAGCACAAATCATACATTCCATCACAATATAGAATATATAATCACAAACTATCAAGATCAAATCTAAACCCATACTCCGTCTTTCAAGTTCATATGGGTTATTACAGTAATTGATGGGCACTCAACTAAGCAAATAAGCATGAATCTTAATAGACAATCCCATAGCAATCAATAAGGCTAACAATGAAATATATTAGAATTAACTAATCCATAGAATCCATTGTAATCTCAGAATAGAGTTTAAATCATAACTGAATTAGAATACATGCTCCACAATTGAATATACATTGAAAGATACAAATAGAAGTAAAGAGAGTTAGGGATTAAGAAATCGCAAATCTGAGTTTCTCCTCTTGTTTCACTTCTGAACTTTCAAGGATCTTCAATTGCTTCAATTCCCAAATCTTAGCTAATCTAGTGTTCTAATCTACTCTAATCTAATAAGGAAATTAAAGAAAAGAAAAGAGCATATGTTAGCTACGTGATCCCCCAAGGGGTGGAATCCCCCCTTGCACACTGATAATAAGTCTAATTATATAGGCCCTAATTGAACCCCCTCTCCAAGTTACGCTCAAATTGCATGTTTAGTGAATAAGTTAGCTCTGGTCAACTTCTGAAGTGGCGCGGCCGCGCTGAAAATGGCCTGGAGTTGGGCACGCCCGCGTTCAAGTAGCAGAACAAGTTTTTTTGTTGGTGGACTGGCGCGACCGTGCTCAAAATACACTAGAAATCTGCGAGCCCGCGCCGTATGTTTTCTGCTGCAGTGTCCTCTAGTAAAACGACCATAACCTTTGATCCGGAAAGAGTTACGGGGCCGTCAACCTATCAAATCGAAGCTCTCAACGAGCTATACAACTTTCATTCTTTGATAATTGAGAAATAATTGATGAATGAAGGCTGAAAATTGGGTTTTAGGTGACAGCTATGCAAATGGCCACCCAAAACATTGAAGTTCGACGTCCGTTGGTACAAAGGTCATAACTCTAGCATCCGAACTCCGATTTGAATGATTCAAGATGTTCCGGAAAGCTAAGAAGAAGCTATACAATATATTCTAAGTTTCAAGCCAAGAACATGAAATGAATATGAAAGCCCAAACGATGTCTGGATTGCTTTTCCTTGCGTTTTCATACCAATAGTCGCTCACATCGTTCCCAAGCGTATGATCTACTTATCACACCTCCGATGCTTCGTTGCAATTACTTGCCAACGACTGAATAACATTAAGGTTGCTTAACCTTTGTTGAAATGTGCTTCAACGGCTAAGACCATCAGATTACTCCCAATGCTTCGCTGGATTTACTTACCAACGGCTGAAAAACGTCAAGGTTGCTTGACCTTCGTTTAAATGTGCTTCAAACGGATGGGATCATCGGACCACCTCCAATGCTTCGCTGGATTTACTTGCCAACGGCTGAAGAATGTCAAGGTTGTTTGACCTTCGTTGAAATGTGCTTCAACGGCTGATGATGTATGAAGTTCCCGCTGGGGAGAGGCTTTTTATGAAAGGTGTGGTGATGATTGGAGTTACGGCTCCGAACTCACGGCATCGGACCTTAGTGAGGTATTGCCGAGTGTAGTTTGCAACAGTTGTGATTATCGGTGTTGTGAACCCTATGTCTAGGTAAATACCAATGAGTGACATGTAGATCCGCAATTTGGTCTTTGAAAATCAGGATTTTAGGGTTTTACGCTTAATCGCGTAGCATCATTTTTCCTGATTTGACTTTTTCAACTTGCGAGACCTTCTTTTGCAACTCAAACGGGACCGATCCGGAGGGGTGGGACCCACCTAGGACAGCCGCAGGTATACTTGTGGTAGCCAAAGATACAAATGCAGCCATCCGTGGGTGTACTTGTAGGCCATTTCCCTTTCACAAGTCATTTTCAAGTTGTGCCACACAGAGAATCCGAGAGTTCTTCTTCAGATCTGCTGAGTTCGGGCTATTTTCTGCAAAATCTGTTACCGTACAAGTGTTCTGCACTATCCTGGTAACGTATGCATGTCTTTTTTTCCAATTTTTATCCGTTGGAAAATGAGTTATTGTAACAATCCAAGATTTTATTATATTGTAATTTAAAATATTTATTAAATGAAATAAATATTTTATTGATGTGATTGTTGTTATTAAATAATTATGAATTAATAATATTCTAAATTAATTTAATTTATAATTTAGAGAGTTGTAAATAACATGAGATGTTATATTGTTGTTTTAATTTAATAATTTAAAAGGGTATGTTATATTATTAAATAAAATTATAATGAAGTTATAATTTTGTGATATTTGATTAAGTGGAAAGTTTATTTAAAATATAGTATGTGTAATTAATTTATTTGATTATTGTGGATATGGAAATCCAAATAAATAATATGTGATTATAAATTATAAACTAAATTGTTTGTTAAAATAAATTAAAGGAGTTTTAAATTGATTTAACCAAACAAGGCTTAAAATATTAAGTCTTTAAATTTTAAAGAGTTTTTGCCAAACAAAGGCTTATGGCTTTTGAATTTTGAATTTTATTATAATAAATAAAATACATCAAATAAATTAAATAATAAATAAAATATATTTATAATCTATACGTTAATATTTTTGTAACTGATATTATATTAAGTACGCGTATTATGATTTATAAGTTTTATCTTTACGCTTAAGTGCTAGTTAGTTTACGTGATTTGGTATTTGGCTTAAGCCTAAGAAGAGAAAAGAGAAGAGAGTGTTCAGAGGAATTGAGGGAGTCTGAGAGAGGATTCTTGAGTTCTTCAAAGCATTCCAGTGTTTAGCAGAGATTGTTCAAGCTAATTGAAGGTATTATTCATAACTTTAATATTATACATATATATGTTTCACGACAAAAAAAAAGTTATATTCTGTGAATATCATCTTTTCGAATTGTTACTATACAACTGATTACTTGGGATTGTATGTGTTTATGATGATTAGAGTTGGTGTTTAAACAAGGAATTGTATGCTAATTTCGTTTAAAAAGTAGGAAAAATAATTAACATTAAATAGTTTTACATATGGCTTATGAAAGTACCAAAGTTAGTGGTTTAACTTGTATGTTAATATGTGAATTGAGTCTTGATTATGCTAATCCGTTAAGAAACGAAGAAAACGTAGCTTGAACGAAGTTATTCGGACAAGAATTGTGATCACAGTGATGATTTCTATGAAGAATGTCAAAAATGGAGTTTTTGTATGAAAACATGAAATTCAAAGAATTAAAATAGTTAAAAGTGTTGTTTAATTGTTCTAAGTTGATGAATATGTGAGGAAACATGTTTTTTTTAGTTTTATACCAATTGTATATGTTAATTTTACTGTTTTGTGGGTGAAATTCGTTTTAGTTGGGCTAAAAACGGAACACTGTAGTCTGCATTTTCATTTTTGTTCATGCACCGGTAGCAATTAATTGCTACCGGTGTCAAAGTTTAAATGGCGCAATTGCTACGGTCCCGAAGTTTTGTATGTATGGCAGCAATTTGTGTCATACTACCGATCCGAGATGATTGGAGTCTCATCTTCTGCCCGACTTTGGACACCATTATAACTTAGTCTAGTGATGTGTTAATGTGTCAAACATGTAAAGAAGAGGTTAAAACAAAACCGTGTCACGTCATTTATAATTTCAAAGTTATAAATGGATTAGTAAGTTATGAACGTGATGTTATGAATTAGTGAACACAATAATTGATAGATAAGTGTTGTGAAGTTAACACTTATGAATTCTGAAATGTATATGGTAAAATAAGACTTGTACTAAAATAACACGTTAGCTAGAAGTGAGTTTTAGTTTAAAAAGTAGATGTTAATGTAACTAATAGATATTGTGATTCTAATACTATGTGTAGGTGAACATGAGTTTTAATATTATAGCTTACGCTCGAGGCAAGTTTCTAAACCTTACCTCTTTACATTGAGCAAGTTACTTACTTTAAAGCAAATTCTTTTATTCTTAATCTTTATTCGAGCAAGCTCTAATTCTAACGTTATTCAAGCAAGTTTGACTTCTAATCATTGTTGAGTTGTTCTAACTTGTTTATAGTTAAGAAAGTTTTCTAATTCTACACTTTCGTTGAATTAGTTCTATTATTACATTGTGCAAGTTTATTCTTATGATTGAGCAAGTTCTCTAAACCTATTGTTACATTGAGCAAGTTTATTACTATTTATTATGTATGCTCCATACTAAATTTCAAATAAGATTTCTAACCTTAGCTTAATATTGTTCAAGCAAGGTATGTGATATTATTCAATACTTATGCTATTAGATTATTCCTAAAGCATGACCTTAATTAACAATGACAATTCAGTTATGATTGTTCTATAGCATAACGTTATTAACTTTTTATTCAACTAATCCTTAGTTCATGACTGTTGAATTCCAAATTACCTTGAAACGTATCCAAACCAAACTTACTTTGGTGAGGACTTGTATTCTAAATACTGAGATGAACAACCCTATTATTAGGGGATAATTTATGCTTAGCGTTGAAATGTTTTTGCACAATACATTGTACGATGGGCTGATCCCCCTAAGTACGAGGAGTCCCTATAGTCTTAGGACTGTTAAAGTTTAAGTTGAAAGATTACTTATAACTATGGACATGGTTCGTGGTCTTAGGACCCTCAGTTATATATTTCAAAATGTTGATAGAACATATTGTTAAGTTCTATTGAGCCTATTATTTAGCAGTTGTTGTAAAGATTTTATTTATTATTATTTCAAGTGAGCTTTTTTTGCTCACTCTTGCTTATATAACCTTACAGCTAAAGTTGAGAAGGTCGATGTACCTACCACCAGTAAGGAAAAGGGAAAGATGAACAAGTATTAAAGACTTGTAATTATATTGATATGTTATTATCAGACTTTACTTGAA
This sequence comes from Panax ginseng, assembly GCA_020205605.1. Taxonomy (NCBI): domain Eukaryota; kingdom Viridiplantae; phylum Streptophyta; class Magnoliopsida; order Apiales; family Araliaceae; genus Panax; species Panax ginseng. The sequence goes on along the minus strand of CM035146.1, from coordinate 34,936,113 downwards.
TTATTGTAATGAAGTTATTTAAATTCCACATTTCAATGATTGTATTTAAAGGTTAGACAACCTGGGAGATTTTATTAATATAATCCCTTAATGGGAAAGTTTATTATTCAATTTTATTATGATTGGGTAGTTAGATGTGAATGTTTTTATAAAGTGAATACCAAATCTTGAGGTAATGAAGTACCGGGATTTGGGGGTGTCACAGTTATCACATTAAATGCTTCTAAACACATAGTAGTGAATATGCATGCTCATATGACTTGATAAAAAATATTCAACACAGTAAATGTTAGTATTTAACCACGCTGAATGTGATGATGTAAAAAAATTTGACTTTTGAAATAGTCAAATTGGCACCTTTTTTCTGTTATTTCTTATCCTATTTAAGGATAAATGAGCAAAGGTTGTAAAGCAAAGTAATCCTGGTAATCAATCTACCCTTATGGATTATGACTTTGATATTTTTATGCATATAGGATGTTTATGACTGTGGGTTGATGTGCTACTGAATTCATACCTAGCCATACATATGTGCATGTGGATAGTCTTTTTTACAAAGGAGACTTTGGCAAAAAATTTCCATGAGCCTAGGCATTGAGTAGACATGCATTTTTAACTCTGCTGTAGTTGTATGTTAAAGTAATGCATGCATGCATATAGTCATAAAATGCATTTTAAAAGCTCCAGGTTAGAATTTACCACACCCTTTCTGAGGTGATTTGGAGACTTGTGTCCAGATATATGGATCCGGATCAGCCGAGTAGTTCCCGCAGGACCACTTCAGGTGTGAGGAGGAGGGCCTCTGATGTGGCTCAGCCTCGCGTAGTTCGACGGCCTCATCGTTTGATGGAGGCAGTGATTCGTCTTATCCGGGTTGAGGTACCGGATGTTGAGGACGAGGAGGAGGATGTACCGGTTACGGCTCCCGTTCCTGCTACTCATATTCCCCGTAGGGATCTTCCAGGCATTAATGTGGCGATTCCAGAGCTTATGGGTGATTTGAGTCGCCACCCCTTGGTCTACTTGTATGCGAACGAGGTAAAAGCTGTGTTTGATCTTCCTTTTTCCTATTGACGAGGAGAAATGATTCTGATGTTGATTTGCTTTTGTGATGTAGGTTCTCGGCTTTACACAGTCTCAAGGGAACTAGTTCAATATACAGTCTCTATATCATACTCTTCATCTAGAGTATCGAGAGATTGTGCATGGTTGGGGCTTTGAGGCGTTCTTTTCCATCCTCCCCTGCCGTTGTCCCTAGGGTTATCTCAGGGCGTTGTCTGAGCTCTAGTTTCAAAAGACTAAGTCTCTCTATTTGCTAGACTGTGAGGTGATGATGACATCGATGGATTGGCTGTTTATCACCAGTATGGAGTTTGGAGGGGCGCCTGTGCCTTGTGCGGTGAACATTACCCTGACTGTCGTCAGATCCTTGTTACGAGTCCTGACTAAGTTGCTTAAAGGCAGGACAATCCGCACTGGTCCTTTGAGCGTAGATGCTATGAGTGTGGCATTGAGTGAGCCCATGCCCGATGATGTGAGAGTTAGGGATCGCATTCTTCGGTGATACTTCCTAGTCATCCTTCGGGGTTGTTTCATAGCAGATAACTCGTCCACGGTGTCATTCACTTTGGTCAGCGCCACACGAGAGGTGGACTATATTGGACAATATGATTGGGGATCCTATACCTTTGCCTATTTCCTCAGGAGAATGCACATGCGTTCGTAGTGCTTGACAGAGGCTTGGCTAGGATTTTACCCGTTTATGCTGGTGAGTATTTCTCTTTTGATTTCCCATGTACAGGTTAAGAGTGATGACTGACCGCAGATGTTTGCCCATGTATTGGCAGTTTTGGGCCTATGAGAGGCTTTCATGCATGCATCCCATTAGCGTGTTAGGTTTAGACACCTACCCACGGGGACGACGATGGAATCACTCCATGTTGGCGGAGGTTCCTGTAGCTAAGGGTTTCACCCATTGTCACCTGCAATTAGAGTTATTGACAGCTGATGTCATTACTTGGGTTCCCTATTCTGGGGACCATTTGACAGTTGGCTTTGAGGATGGGTTCCCGACTGGTGTCAATCATGTGATATCCACCCGTAGGATTCCTCTCTTCATAGATGGAGGATGAGAGCTTTATTTGGGATAACGTGTTATCAGGAGCACCACAAGAGAGATCTGTATGCCAATCTGTCCTCCTGCCAGGCATTATTGGCCTATATCGCAGTCACTTGTCAGTGATATCTCGTTGATGGGAGTTGACGGCTTTACTTTGTCAGAGGGTCCATTCACTCCGGAGGTATTATACCGTTGGTGGTCCCCTCGTACCATCGGAGCCCAGACCCGCGCCACACATTTCATGGGGGATATGGTTCCTGGATCCGTGATGATGACAGATTAGATGGCTTGTGTCTGGCATCCTATTCATTTGACGCAAATTGATAGCTTGACCCAACAGTTGGACCGGGCACATTTTTTCATCCGGTATTTGGGCAGAGATCCTTCCGAGGCGGATACTTTTGATCCTTCTAGCTCATGGGCTGGCCCTTCAGGTGGCCCATACGGTTTTGTCGGTGCAGATCCTCTATTATATCGGCCTGATATTCCTCTTGGTGAAGATCCAATGACTCAAGATGTGACACCCCCAAATCTGGGTACTTCATTCCCACAGGATTTGGTGCTCACTATCCAAAATAATTACATCTAACTACCCATAATCAATGATAAAGACATAACTTAAACAATAATCTTCCCCATTAAAGGGTTACATCAACTTTAAACAATCCTAGGTAATCTAACCTTAAACTATTACATAAGTTTGCAGAATACAATCTGGAGTTATCCAATCTGGTGTACCATGCTCTGGCTTGTCCAGTCAGACTTTTTTGAAATAGCTGCATTCTGAGCTTTTCATTCTCGGCATAAGATCCGAGCTCTCCAATGAACACCTTTAAGTAGCTGTAAGGATCTCCCAATCCATCATTTTTCTCAAAATCGGGAGTCTTGAATTTCTCCGGATAGTGAATCCCGGAGAATATGCAAATGTCTGAATATGAAACACTTCCGTGTGTTCCAATCCCTTTGATGGACCGAATGGTCTCTTCCATTTATATAACCTTCTTCTGAATATCACCGGTGTCTTGATCTTCTTTAAGATGGGTGATTTCAGGGATTTTGTTGGTCTTGTCAGACTGAGACTCAAGTGTTGGAACTTCTTTGTCCGGACCTTAGATTCCTCCATGTGCAGAGGATTCTGTGTGGATGGGTATTTGTGCACCCTGAGTTGACTTGTGTAATTCTTTGAGCAAAATAACTAACTCTGTGATTTAATTGCTTAATCATTCAAACTCCTCGTGAGAGACAGGGGTAGGATTAGGCTGGCCACTTGTAGCCATGTCTGGCTGTAGGCTTAATTAATTTTTGGACTTTGAATGGGTAACGGGACCAATCATTTCCCTACAAAAAGACTTATGTAGTTTAGTTTGGAAAACATGGAAATAATGCATGCTATGTAATGTGTCTGTTTTTAGGAGTATTATCCTGCAAAACGGATGTTAACTGTTCTGATGACAGGATAGCATGACAGGTTTTGATATGAAAAAGAATGCATGTTCACATAATCCTTTATATTTTTCATTACATTGAGATTGATATGGAAATTAAATTACAAGTAATTGAAATTATAGGTAATTAAAAATGGGAAGGTATGAAGAGATTTCCCTCCACGTTAGGTGTTAGTTCCAAGAGGCACAATAGTTATCTAGAAGGGGGGTTGAATAGATATTTTAAAAATTCTTTCACAAAATACTTGCTAGTTTAGATAGTGATTTAAACACAACGGAATTAGAGATTTGTTTGTTTTCCCTTTAAGATATAACGAGTTGATATAAGTGAAGTAGTTATAGCAATTATTGCAGTTATAGCAGTTATAGGAGACACAGTGTTTTTAAGTGGTTCAGAGTACTTAAAGCTCCTAGTCCACTCTTCTACTCCTTGAGTAGGAAATCCACTAAGGATGTCTTTACACTTTTTGAATCTCACAGATTCCTTTAAGACCAGCAGTCTTGGAATTTCTTAGTTCACTTTTGAACTCTTCAAGTCCAGCAGACTTGGTACTTCTCAGTTCACTTAGAACTCTTCAAGTCCTTCTGACTTGGACCTTCTTACTTCACTTGATAATAGTTGAGTTCTTGAATGGTGCTAATCAGTTGCCGTTAAGCTTGTGTTCGGAAGAACTGAGTAGCTGAGCAAGCTTTTCTTTTTCAGATCGTAGAGTTGAGCGTTGAGTGTTCTTCATCATTTTTGTTCAATGCTTGCTTAATTTCTTTCATCTGCTGATGTTTTGTATATATGATGCCTTTGAAATGTATCCGTTGAAGCATTAAATGCATTTGACATTTTTGAGCTTTGATGGAAAGTTTTTGCACAACTTCTGTTTTACAGTCTGGCCCACTGACACAGCAGACTGATGTCTCACCTAACACCTGAAAAGGTGTTTTCTGCTGACCCATAGTCCTTTCCTTAGCTTTTTCAATACGTTTCTTTGTTATATACTAAGGATGACTGTTGTGCCATTGGGACTCCCAAGGACTTCAACGTTTATAACCAATTCCATATTTGTTTTGATTTATTCTTTGAACAAATGGACAAGGCTCGATGCTTCTGACATAGACATATGAAGCTCTACGATTCTGATCGTGGTGTCTTGCCACCTTGGTGCTTGATCCAATACTAGCAAACGAGAACACTACGATTTCTCTTAAGTACTGGCACACTACGATTTTTGCTTTCTTTACTTGCAGACTCTATGCTTCCGAGAGCACACTACAATCTTTGAGTTGGCTCGGCAAATATTTGGACCACTCTACGATTCCGGGAGAGGCCCTCCAAAGCAAACACACTACGATTCTTGATGCTCTATGATTCTGCCTTGGCTTCTGTAATCTCTTAATCAACTCAATAGACTACAATTCTGTTGAAGCCTATATATTACATCTCAAGATATAGATCAACCTAATAGCTTTGATCTTTTCATCTATACATTCATTTACAGAATGATGAACATTAAAATCTCAGATCAACTTAACAAATTTGATCTACCACTAAGTCCTTGTACATATATTCTTTGAAGGACTTTACATATAATCATGAATATTTACTTTCAATATCAAATTCAAATATGCAATCTCCCAACAATCTCCCCCTATTTGATGTTGTCATAACCAAGGAGATTTGTGTCATGATTATCAATTTCTAGATGCAACTGCTAGAAAGTAAATATGACTTAATGTTTTTCAGTGAGCAACTGAAATTTCTAGAGAATAAGCATGAATTTATTGATGTTTGTAAGGACATATATTACAATTAAGCTTGGTTACATCAATAGGAATATAGTTTAACTTATCTCTATTTCTTTTGCCTTTTGTTCCTTGGAGGATTGGCATATTCTTGGGCCCTCCTTCTCCTGCTGGCTTCGTTTGTCCATGCTATATCTTCCAGCTCACTTTGACTTAGTAGTTGTAACAACCCCAAAATTCATACAATAATATTCTCTTTCTCGATCGTTAACCATACAACTTTAATCTATCTTTACATCATTATTCGATATTAAAATCACTAAAAATGTGGAATATTTAAAACTTTTATTCATTTCCTTCTGTATTGCCCTAAATCGAAACCTTTACATTACATCTCTTCGATTCAAAATTATGTCATGAATCGTTACAATAAAATGACTATACAAAGTCTTACATCATAAATAGATATCCAACCGGATAGCTCAACTTACAATTCAACAACATGTTACATTCAAAACATTAAATACATTTTTCACAAAACATAAGTAATCTTCGCGAATATGGATCTCTATAATTCACTTAGCACATATCCTTACTTTGAAATCTTGACCTGCAAAAATGGTTATTTGCAAGGTTGAACTCGACAGCCCAGCAAAATCTAACAGTTTTCATGCATCACATAGCACATAATAACATGCTTATCATACATCATAAACATTAACCTAACATAACATACATGTTGCAGTTCGTATAACAAGTATAAAGATTGAGCTCACATTTATATAACACACCATTGTATTTGCAATAAAGATTTAAAATGGTTCATCATCAAGTTCACATAGCAAATAGGAACTGAAAGACTTGCCTGATTCGTTGCTTACCAACTACAGCTTACTGCCTTGCGTTTATCCTACAATAGTTTAGAAGTTTATATATACAAGCATCAGTTACATATACACAATGAAATCAATTAAATTGCATTGACTATTCATCTTATGCTTTAATTTTAAAAACATTTCCTTCTAATCGTCACTTGATGTTTAATCCAGTGTTTAAGTCTTGTTACGACATCTCTTTGTTCAATCAGTTTAATTACATTAAAATTCATTTCCCTTCTCATTACATTCCACCTTAACTGACACTTGACATTCAGTTAAGTCTTTAACCTTGTCTTTATATCACCTTAGATGTATAATGTTTGTTAACATTATTTTAGTTAACCTTCGTCTCTTATTTCTTTATACTTCTCTTTTAGTCGACACTTAGCATTCGGTTAAGCCATCATAACTTGATATTACATTATATTAATGTATTATCTTCATTAAAGTTAATTAAATCAACTTCCATCTCATGCTTTTAAATTACTTCATTCAAATGGTTACTTAACATTTAGTCAAGTTCTTATAATCTGGCATCTACATCCTTTTAGATGTATATTAGGTTAGTTAAATTACTTAACTTAACCTTCATATCACTATTTAAATTTTATTTTATACTTTCAAGTTATTTCTTTTAATTGGTACTTAACATGTGGTTAAGTTCTTCACTTATGTCTCTATATCATTATCTTGAATGCTAAACTAGATTAGACCCTTGCTTGACAATCCTCAAATAAACAGACTTCTTTGCCTAAAGCTCAAAGCACGCAGCAATTGCGTTTGCCCCAAGCTCGCACCACAAGATATCTACTTGAAAAGTGCGAGATCATAAAAAAGTAGTAATCTACAAGATCTCATTACTGCTTCGTCTCAGGTAATGCAAGTAGTAAATTTGCCACGCCTGACAAAAAACTTGCAGTAGCTCTTTTATTACACCAATCACACCAACTCAACCAATTCCACCAAATTTCACAAAACTTAACATCTAAAATTTTGTGATAACCTCACTAAACATGCTACTCATCATTCTCACTACATAAACATTATATATATATATATATATATATATATATATATATATATTCAATTTTAAGGAATCAAAACCCCAATTTTGCCAATTTTCATCATTTTTACACTTTTAGCGAATTCGATCGCCACGAATTCATTTCTTAATCAATTGATACGATTCAAACTACGCTGCTTTCGTTTCTTAACATACTAACATAATCCAACATCAATTTACAGATTATAACACATATTGAACATAAAATTTTGTACTTTCTTAAGCTATATCACATGAATACACACTAATATTTACTTTTCTTCTTCAAACCCATTTTCCATGAACGTGATACTTTAAAACCATTTGAAGATAACATATAACAGATTATGAACCTTCTACAACACAATTATCAAATTCACACAATCCTATATTAGAAATTTAGAACATAAACTTTGGTTTTTATACCTTAAATGCCTGATTTCTTTGCAAGATGGTCACAAGCTTTAGCAATCCTTCTCCCTCTTCTAGACAATCTCAAAGAATTCTCTCAAGCTCTCACTCTCTGTGTTTTTCTCTCTTCTTACTAAGCTCTCTCTATATACTCACATACTCTTCAGTTATCAAAACCAAAAGACGCCAGTTTAAAAACCAAAGGCCACAAGGCCTTGTTTGGCTAACCACATAATTCCCATACTAGATTATTTTTATAATACTTATATTATATAGTTACTTTTGTCACACTTATAACCAATTTACATAACTTACAATAATAATTATAATTTTTATTATAATTATTCTGATGATTAATAAATAATTATATATCTAATTTAATTAATAAATTATAAACATGACTTTATTTAATTACTTATTTTCTTTAATATTAAACAACTCATTTAATTAATTCATTAAATTAAATCTTCAAAGAATAAAATTTACCTTTGCTTTAACTTAATTATCATACACATGTAACTAAATTATTATACCACAATTTCATAAATTATTTATTTATCTCAATGAATAAATAAATTAAAATATTTATTTAATGCAATAAATATTTAAAATTAATTACAAAATTCATTTAATTTCTTCAATAGTTAACCTAACTATTAAACCTCACTTTCCCAATATATGAATATATATATTTCTCTTCACACTAGAACATATATTTCAAAATATATAGTACATATATATATACATATTCAAACTCAAAACATCTCATAATAAGAATTTTAATTATTAAATTCCTATTTTAATAACTTATAAAAATTCGGGTTGTCACAACGGTTCCCAATTCTCGTGTCTATTCATGAACGCAGAATCTCCAATAGGTAAGTGTAGGTGTGTAGTGGTTGTAATACCCCAATAATTTCCACGTCTTATTAAATGAATATATTAATGAAAATGAATATTTATTTGAATATAAATGATTTTGTGTTACGAGATGAGTTAACTCAATTATATTGAATAATTGAATAATTGTAATAAGTGAGGAAATGTGGAGTTGTAATAAACTCGTTGAAATGTGGCACCGTGATGAGAAATAATAGTGATTATATTAATTAAGGAAAGAATTGATAAGCGAACAATTAATCTATATTAATTGTTATTTATTATTAAAGAATATTGGTTAAATATTAATGGTGATTAATAGTATGTGACTATTATTAGTGTAAGAGTTATAATAGCAATGAGCAACGTGTTTATAAATATAACAAGATTCTTATTTATCTAATCAATTGTTATAAAGATTAATAATGTCATTGATTAATAGGGAAGGGATTAATTAATATTATTATTAATCAATTGGTAAGTTAAATAATTTATTAACTGCTATATGCAAGCATGTGATAATTAAATGTATATGTATAGTAGCTACCTATATGTATAATATAAAGTGTAAAGTAAAATATGGCTATATTATATATAGAAACCATACAAGAAGATTTATATTTATTAAGACCATATATTATGAATACATCATGAAATGCTTATGTGACAATATGTGTGTGGGCATACACTAAAATACCATGAACATATTGTAAACTATTATTTTAATAAAGAAGACAATGTAATGTGATAACATCCGAATAAAGTGTATCGGTGTGCTAAAATGTACATGGATTATATGATGTGAGTGCACAAATAATCCATAACTTTACATTGTGTAGTAGCATTAACACATTAAAAATCACATCTTGGGAGTTCAAGTAACCAAAGTAAGCATTATAATCATGTTGCTGGGACTTAAAACTCGTGTCCCATATTAAGAGTCTCAAACAGTGATGCATAGTAGCCTACTCCTTCCTTGCGTGAACTGAGCTGCTACAAATCCAGGGTGATGATGGCTATGAATTGGCAGTTGGCCAACTCTCTTCTACCCATTGTTCTCTTCCATTCTCCACTAGATTAAACCTTGGTGCAAAGCTAGAAACTAGGTAACCAATTCTCTATAAATGGCAGCCAAACTCTTCATTCTCAGTTGCTTGAAAATTGTTTAATTGAGTGTTACTGAAGATTGAGGGAGCATACTTAGTGCAATTAAGAGTTCAATTTTAAGCTTCAAGGAGTATAAATTCTATTTTCTTTCTTAGTTTAAGTTTTTGTCAAATTCTTGCAATCATTATGAAATCTCTATTAATTGATGAAGAATAGCATGCCATTTTGTTATCTGGATTTTATTGAATGTCTAGGAGCAGTATGGTGGGTTTGAACTAAGGTTTGATGTTGGTTGTGTTGGAGCTCTGTAGAAGCAGAGACTTTATTTTTCATTTTGTTCAAAGTGGCGTGGTCGCGCCACTAATATACTACATGACCACGCGACCGCGCCGGCTGCCAGTCTTGTGTATTGATTTTGTGATTCTATCTTGGTCTGAGTATGCAATGTTAATTATTATACGCTTATAAACAACCTTAACTTGTGGACTGAGATTTGTTATGTATATAATAAGATATGTTGGTTGATTTAAGTATAAACGTTCAAAGAAGTATAAGGATTTGGAAACTAAATTTTGATAAACATCGCGTAATACATGTTCTGACCTTATGTGCCAATGTATCAAGTTCTGAAATACCTAAAAAATATGATCAATATGTTAGTTTACCTTGTTGGTGACGGTATGGAGTAGGCAATCATGAATTAAAAGTAAAAGACTATATTAGCTATGTGTACATGAACTATGCATAAACTGAGTTTTTAACTTTAAAACATACTTATGTTTCTATGATATGGTTATGGAAGCATGATATGGGATGTGTTAACTTACATTGCATTCTTGAAGAAGTTCTCCTAATGGAAACTTAGAGTTTCAAAATGGACATTGTGACACCCCCAAATCCCGGTACTTCATTACCTCAAGATTTATTGTTCACTTAATCAAAACATTCATATCTAATTATCCAATCATAATAAAATTGAATAATAAAACCTACCCATACAGGATTACATTAATAAAAATATCTCCCAGGTTATCTAACCTTTTTACAATCATTCAAATGCAGAAATTAAATAAATACTTCATTACATCAATCAAATTTAAAGTCTGATAAATAACTGTCAACATATTACAAGTCTTCAATACTTGTTCATCTTCCCTTTTCCCTTACTGGTTCTAGGTACATCTACCTTCTCATCCTTAGCTGTATAGTTATATAATCAAGAGTGAGCAAACAAAGCTCACTTGAAATAAGAATGAATAAACTTTACAACATTCGCCAAATAATAGGCTCAATAGAATTGAATGATATGTTCTATTAACATTCTGAAATATACTACTGAGGGTCTAATGACCACGAACCATGTCCACAGTTATAATAAATCTTACAACTTTAACTTTAACAATCATATGACTACAAGGACTCCACGTACTTAGGGGGATCAGCCCTTCGTACAATGTATTATGCACAAATATTTCAACGCTAAGCGTAAACCCCTAAAAATAGGGTTGTTCATCTCATTATTTAGAGTACAAGTCCGCACCAAAGAAAGTTTGGTTTGGATAAACTTTCAAGGGTAATTTGAAGTTTAACGATCATCAACTAAGGAACTAGTTGAATCAACAATGCTTGATAACACAATAGTTGTTTAATAACAACATAACTTAGAACATTTGAGAATCATAGGTGAACTGACTATATTCTAGACTCATGCTTGAAATAACTAGAGATCATAAGTATTGATCAAAATAATAAAATGATAAACCTTGGCTTAAACAATAATAAGCTAGGTCTGTGATATTGTCAAATTAGAATTTTAGTTACCGAACATGCATTAATTGATAGCAAGCTGGAAACAATGCTTACTCCACATGGTAATAAAATATACAAAGTGATTGAACCATTCAACACAAGGAATTAAGGTTCAAGAAACATTTATTGTAAAAGAATGAACTAAAGAAACTTGTTTAACTATAAACAAGTTAGAGTAAGTCAACAATGATTAGAATTACAATAACTTAAGATTAAACATGCTCAATTATTATAAGAGTAGAGTTAAAGAACTTGCTCAATTTAAAAAGATAGGTTTAGAAACTTACCTCGAGCGTAAGCTATAATATTAAACTCATGTTCACCTACATATAGGTTTAGAACCATCATCTATTAGATATACTAACATTCACGTTCCAACATAACACGCATTTCTAGTTAGACTTATTATTTTAGCACAAGTCTTAATATACCATGCAAATATCAGAATTTACAAGTGTTAACCTTCACAACACATGTTTACTATTCATCATGCTCACTAAGTTCTTATATATCACATTCATCACTTACTAATCATTCAAACTTTGAATCTACTAACCACATAACACGATTCTATTTTAGCTATATTATTACATGTTTATTATACTAACACATCATTAGACCAACGTATGTCTCTACCCCAAGAATGCAAAGAAGAAGAAACAAATCTGCCTCGAGATCGATTATGTGTGTATCATGCGCTTACACACAACAAGCAAATTGCAGCTTTTTATTTTAACCTAACACACGGTAGCGGTATGGTGAAAGTACAATTAACAGAGGCGGATACCACGACATGAACAAAGAGCCGCTTTTAGCCTTAAGTGACTTAATTTCACTCACCAAACAGTGAAATTAACATATAAAATAAATATAACAATATCATAAACATGATTGCTAACATATTCCATCAATTAGAACAATTTAACAACAACTAAACCTATTTTAATTTCTCGATTTTCATGTTTTCATATGAAAACTCCATTATCGAATTTCTTCACAAAAATGAACACTGTGATTTCAATTCTTGTCCAAATTACTTCGTTCAAATTACGTTATGTTCATTTCTTAATAGACTAGCATAATCAAGCCTCAATTCACACATTAATATACAAATTGACCATGAACATTGGTACTTACATGAGCCATATAAAAAAATAACATACAAACATACACTGTCAAATATTTTCCACTGTAAACCAAAATTAGCATACAATTTCCTGGTTTAAATATAATCTCTAATCATCATAAACACATGTAATTATAACCAATTATAAAACACAATTTACAGACAATTTTGTAAAACTTTATACATAGTAAGTGCACTTCAAGAACATAGAGAACGTAAAACATATATAGTTATATAATATTAAGATTATAGGAAAAATACTTTTTTGTTGCTTAAGAAGATACTTGTTAACCCTTAGAAAAACTTGAAGAATTCAGTATTTCTCTAGAATCCCAGCCTTTTCTCTCTCAACTTTCTCTGATAATTCTCTGTTTTCTCAAACTAACAAATGGCCAAGCAAAACCTTATGCGTAAATAAAACTATAAACTGATATGGCCTTAATACATATATTAAGTATATCAGTTAATACCCATAACGTATATGTTATAAATATATTAGATTTATTATTTTAATTTATTTTATTTAAATTCAAAAATTAGAAATCCAAAAGCATAGGGCTTTGTTTGGCAAACCATTTAAAATTAAAGAATTAATATCCTTAAACCTTGTTTGGATAATACTAAAGTAAAACTACTTTAATTTATTTTAATAACTCCTTATAATATAGTTATTTGTCACACTATATTTAATTAAGTTTTCATACTTAATTAATTAATTCAAAAATTAATTAATTAAATAAATCATTTAATCACATAACACAATACAAATAATTAACCATCAAATTGAAATATCAATATAATAATTTTCTTAACTCTTTAATTATTTATTTAACAAATAATTAACCAAATAAAATCAAATCAATTAAACAAATATTTATTCAACGATAAACACATCCATTAAATATTTATCTAATTCAATAAATATTTAATATTACAATTAAAAATTTTGGAATGTTACAGACATTGATTTATTATATTCGTTTTGATATTCTGATCTTGCAAGCATGTTAGTATAGTTTTGAAATGCATGTCGGACATACTACCTTACGTATATGGATTTCGAAATGAAGTATGGTCATGTTGGACTTATTAGTAAGCTTTACAAATAAAAATACGAACTTTGAACGTGAATATTAACATATTACTTTGAGAGTTAGAATCTTATATTTGTGAACATGTTTGATGATACTCTTAGACCCACTCATGTATAATAAACGTATATATACAATGCTTAGGTATCGTAATCAAGTGAAGCATAAACGAAGCATATTTTCAAACCAAAATGATGCTAATTACACATATGTGATATGAATACTCACAATCATGTCTAATTTGAGTTATATGACTACTTTATATGTTTAAGAATCAAGAATGTTAGACTTTATGGTTTCATAATCTTGAATGACCTTAACTTGTTGAGATGTTCAACTTTGAACCATATTATGAAAGAAGGGACCTAGATTGAACTCAAGAGATACGAAAGGACCCTTGGCATGTTAACATATGTTATGTGTGTAAGGATGGGAAACCTAGGCCAATCAAGTGATTGCTCAGCCGTGGTTTGAACTGGGAGCCGCGCGGCCGCACGTCTCCTTAGTACAAATCAGGCGCGATCCCGCCCCTCTGCAGAACTTGGAAAATGACTTTTGTGATTTCTGAAATATGTAGCATGCTAGTATAACTTCATTATGTTTATTTTTGTCCATAACACACTGACAGAGGTAGCCTTGCATGTTAACACACAAGGTGTTTTTAAATCACAAAGTCTAACGATAGTTCCGAGCTACATAATGACATACATATAAGATTATGTGACTAGAAGAATAGCAATATATGTTAGCATTGATAAAGTACACTTGTGTATGATAGTATGTTAAGATAATATGTGTATATGTTGAACTTGTATAACTAATGTGATTATACATGAATAGGATATCACTGTGCATTGGATTGATATTAAGCTTTACTTTGGTAAACCATTCTTGAGGCAAGTATCCTAAACCCTTGCATTACTTTATTCAACGGATATCGTAAGCAAATCCTATCTCTTTGAATGCAAGTTATATTACTTTCTCGTTCAATTGAACTAGTATGTTAAACTCTTGAGAAAACTATTATTCATGTTTAACTTGGTATTGTTCTTGAATATTGTGAAAGGGTCTATGCCATTTTATTCGGCTAGACTATATGCATGTTTATAAAACTATCCAAACCAATTGACTGGTGCAGAAATCTTGAAAACTGAGTTGAACAACACTTATGGTAAGGGGAGTGTTTATTGTTGGAAGCCCCAACACACGCATGAATATTACTGTGTAGTTATGCGTAACTTAGAGTATTGTAGACTGATCATCTATCATACTTGAATATTTTGGGTTATCAGTTTAATATTTGTAATTCTAGTAGATGTTCAATAGTCCTTAGTGACTGCTCAGTATAAATTATTTATCTAGTTAGATACATTGATAGTCTTTGAATTCATTTATATCTGTTGATTTATATTGAATTATCGTTCTTATTCCAAGGATTTGATTCAAGAATTGTTGATATTCATTATTCATGATATTATTCTGAAACCCTAAACTATCTGAGAGATGATACTTCGATATTTCAAACTCATGCTATAAAACTCTTTACCCTTGTTGTATATTACTTACTAGGCAATTTGTACTCATTCTTGCTTATTTAAAACCTTTCGGTTAATGCGGAACAGGAAAGTGTCTCTGGAAAAGACAAGGGCAATGGCAAGGATACCGACTAGCTTGTTCCTTTATGTTAAGATTATTATTGTATTAAGACTGTTTGCAGAATGTGTTTAAGCTTAAGTAGGATTATGTAATAAATATTTATTCGATATTATTATGTAATCTATTAAGTATTGTAGGTTGCGAGACTTTGGGGAATAATTATAATAAATCATTGTATATTATTCTAAATTGGATTTTCTACTATGAATATGTAATTCTAGTTATTATGGTATTACCATGAGAACGTGATGAACCGAATTTGAGTGACCAAGTGGCGGTCCAAATTTGGGGGCGTCACAAGTTGGTATCAAAGCTATAGTTATAAACCTTAGGAACGAGAGTCCTTAGATTATAACTTAGGAAAACTTAGGAGATAGAGAGGGATGAGACTCATGTAGAGTTTTCCTAGAGAGTAACTTAGTGTGTTAAAGAATATAACTTCATTCTATACAATGAACTTATGTTATTTAACATTCTAATGGAGTTGTTGTTTGTGTTGTCTTGTGTTGGTGATTGTAGGATGACTGACATGGGAGGACCTAGCCGAGTAGTAGAGGAGGAGCCGCGTGACATCCACGTGGTATATGAGGCACCATTGATAGAGGAACCCATATCAGTAGTGGCCCCTATTGATGATGATGATGAGGAAGATGAGATGGAGCCATTACCTGAGGAGTCTGATCCAGAAGAGGAGCCTATGGAGGAGGAGCTGAGCCTATAGAGGACTCCGACGAGGCTACTTTCGAGGATCAGATGTTGGGGGTGTATTAGGAGCAGATTTTGGAGTTAGGATGTAGAGTGGAGGAATTAGAAACTGAGGCTAGGGAAAGGGAGTCCGAGTTCCAGAAACTGAGGGACGAGGACCACCAGAAGAAATTAGTGATGCAGGAGATGAAGGTGGAAATTGCTCACCGTAAGGAGGCAGGGATCCAGATGGGAACCTTGTTTCACCGATCAGTGGCTAGGAATATGGAGCTGACATGGAAGCTAGAAGAGATGAAGCAGAGAGAGATGAGCGAGAGAACGGAGAAGGAAGCACTGTGCACTCAGCTAGAAATGGACGTGATTGACATGATCCACTTTGAGGAGAAATAGGAAGGAGCTAATGATCGGGCTAATGATTTAGAGGATGAAGTAAGGTGTAAGAGAAGGAAGATGAACAAGATGGGTTATGCTCTACGCACGACCGTGGAGAGGTTGATTGATGGGGTAAATCACTACCCGACAGAGTATGGATAGACCCGACATACCATAAGCCGAGACATGGTGGTGCACATTACTCAGAAGGAATACCATAGCGTCGTGGAACGTGGGATGTTAGATTAAGTCTAGAGGAAGAATTTTAGTAGTTGTAGTGTTATGTTTATGTGTTGTTTAATCTATTGTTGAAATCTCAGTCTTCTGTGTAAGATGTGAGATAGTTGTAAACCCCAAACTTTTGAAAAATGTTAGAGGGGTAGTAAACTAGTGTTGTCCCCATTTTTTGTGATAATGGGGGATATGTGTTATCATTTATAGCAGTATGCTAGAGAGAAGCATGTAATTGTAACGATTTGGCATATGACTAGCTAGTATGGTAAACCGTTCTGCGGGTACATGGCTTTTTTAAAGCGCTTTGGTTTTTAAGGCTTATATCCCTAATAAATGAGCTTATTTCAGAAATGTATTATAACGTTATTCTTCTTGATGTTAAGAGAAATACTTAAGTGATGTAACTGAATAATAATAAAATAAAAATTTTGTGATGTAGATCATGGCACCAAGATGTAGAATAACTGTACCGGAAGTGTCGGTTAATGATGAGAAATGATAAGTTGATCCGATGTAGAGGCTTGTAGATTTGTAAAGAGAGGCTCTTAGGGAAAGGAATGAACCCGTACCACCCGTTCCCCAAGCAGCTCCTGTCACAAACTTTAAAGATTTTAAGAGTGTAGGACCACCAAAATTTATAGGAACAACTTACCCGATAGTTGCGCAAACATGGATCAAGGAAATTGAAAAAGCTTTCACTATAGCTTGCGTAGGCGAAGATCAAAAGACAGTGTTTGCTACGTATATGATGAGGGGAGAAGCAAACTATTGGTGGGAGGCTAATCAACAGAGAGTTGGCTAAGGAACGATAACATGGGATAGGTTTAAGACGTTGTTCTTCAAGAACTATTTCCTGAATAGCATGAAGAATCGAATGGAAGAAAAGTTTCTAGAGTTAAAACAAGGGGATATGACGGTGGCGCAATACGCAGCTAAGTTTAACGAACTAGCGCAATTTGCGGAACACCAATTTGGGATGAGGAAAGGAAAGGAATGCTAGACGCTTCGAGCAAGGGCTAAAGTCGTGGATGTATAATAAGGTATCAGTTATCTAAATTGATTCCTTTGCGACATTGTTAGAGAAGGCAATCATTACGGAAGGTGGCAGTGAGGCCTTAAGTCTATATCATAAGGAGAAGAAAAACAAGAACACTGGGAGTGAGTATCGTGGAGGAAGCAGCAGCGGAGGGAGTAACTCCAGAAAGAGAAAATTGGAGAACAATAACAACAACAACAGAAATAATAACCAAGGTGGAAGTCACCAGGGAAAGTTCAAGAAAAGGACTGAAGCT
This sequence comes from Panax ginseng, assembly GCA_020205605.1. Classification (NCBI taxonomy): domain Eukaryota; kingdom Viridiplantae; phylum Streptophyta; class Magnoliopsida; order Apiales; family Araliaceae; genus Panax; species Panax ginseng. Next base: position 34,918,213 of record CM035146.1, on the reverse strand, counting down.
TATAATAAGTGTGGGAGGAGTCATCAGGGGGAGCGCTAGAAAGGAAAGAGCATGTGTTATAATTGCGGTCAAGTGAGGCACATATCCCCAAATTGCCTGAAACCAAAGAAGTTCAGGGGATGCTTCGCTTGTGGATCAATGGAGCACCAGAAAAAGGATTGCCCAAAGAAAGGAAGTGGTGGAACTTGCGGATGCCAGGGAAGAGGAAAAAAGTTAATGATTGGTGGACCCGTGCAACCCAACCGATCGATTGCCTGAACCTTTAACATGACTATCAAGGACGTACTAGCCGCAAGGACGTGGTGTCAGGTATAATCCCAATCAATGATATAAATGCTTATGTTTTAATTGATTCGGGTGCAACCTGTTATTTTATATCTAAAGAATTTCCTAGTAAATTTAGTACACCCCGAGAACGTTTAGAAGATCCTTTGAATGTAGAAGTTGCGAATAAGGAAATAATCCCTGTAGAATACATTTATCGAAATTTTTGCGCAATCATTAGAGAACATGAACTGAGCGTAGACTTGATTCCTAATAAACTGGGAGAATTTGACGTAATACTGGGAATGGATTCGTTATATCTCAATGTGGCGATACATGACTGTCAGAACAAGTGTGTGAACCTTTCAGACTACGAGTAAGTTTAAGGTAGTGTTTTATGGTAGCTCATCGCTCAAGCAATCGTGTTGCATTACGATGATGCAAGCCAAGAAATTGTTAAGGAAATGATGTGTAGGTTATTTATCTTACATCATAGATACTCGAAAAAAGGGAGTAGAAATTAAGGATATATCCGTAGTGAATGAATTTCAAGATGTGTTTCCGAATGATCTGCATGGTCTTCTGCCAGACAGAGAAATCGAATTCGTAATAGACTTAGCACCGGGAACGACGCCAATTTTGAAAGCTCCATATCATATAGCACGGGTAGAAATGAAGGAATTGATGATACAACTTCAAGAGATATTAGATTCGGGGTGCATTCGATCGAGTGTGTCTCCTTGGGGAGCACCAGTGTTATTCGTTAAGAAAAAGGACGGATCGATGAGGCTATGTATCGATTATCGAGAATTGAATAGAGTAACGATCAAGAACAGATATCTACTATCGAGGATAGATGACTTATTTGATCAACTGAAGGGAGCAAAATATTTCTCAAAGATCGACCTACGGACGGGATATCTCCAACTGAGAGTGTGGGATAAGGACATACCAAAGATTATGTTTCAAACCCGTTATGGACATTACGAGTTTTTGGTAATGTCATTTGATTTAACTAATGCTTCGACAGTATTTATGGACTTGATGAACCGCGTCTTCAAGCCATTCTTAGATAAATTCGTAGTAGTTTTCATCGACGACATTTTGATCTACTCGAAGACAGAGGAAGAACACGCCGAACATCTGAAGATTGTTTTGAAGGCATTATGGAAGGAGAAGATACATGCAAAATTTTCAAAGAGCGAATTTTGGATGAAGAAGGTTCAATTCTTAGGCCACATGGTGGATGAGAATGGAATATCAGTAGACCCCGCAAAGGTAGAAGCGGTAAGTAATTGGGAACAACCGAGAACACCGATGGAGGTGAGAAGTTTCTTAGGGTTAGCTGGGTACTATCGAAGATTCATCCAAGATTTTTCTAAGATAGCAACCCCATTGACTAATCTGACGAGGAAGACGGTGAAATTTGTATGGACCGACAAATGCGAAGAAAGTTTTCAAGAGTCGAAGAAGAGACTGAGCGAAGCACATGTGTTATCATTACCAGATGATGCGGGAAATTTTGTGGTATATAGTGACGCATCGTACAAGGGACTTGATTGTGTGCTCATGCAACACGGCAAAGTCATTGCATATGCATCATGACAACTAAAGGATTACGAAAAATGATACCCTACTCACGACTTAGAGTTAGCGGCAGTAGTTTTTGCGTTAAAGATATGGAGGCATTATTTGTACGGAGAGAAATGTGAGATATACACGGACCAGAAAAGTTTGAAATATATCTTCACACAGAAATAGTTGAATATGTGTCAGAGAATGTGGTTGGAATTGATCAAAGATTATGACTGCGATATTCTTTTTCACCCGGGGAAGGCAAACGTGGTTGCCGACGCTCTGAGCAGGAAAGGAAGAGAGAAATTGTTTCAATTAACGACTCAAGAAGAGTTAATAAGAGAAATGGAGAAATTTGAAATAGAGGTAAAGGAACCCAAGAGGTCTGAAGAGAAGTTATTTATAATGGAAGCTTGTCCGACAATGTTGGATAGAGTAAAAGAAGCACAAGAGAAAGATGAAGAATGTGAGAAGATCAGGAAAAGGATTTTCAGAAAATGAGGAAGGGAAATTTCGAATAGATAAAGACGGTATCTTAAGATTCAAAGGAAGAGGGTGGGTATCAGCGGTAACCGAGTTAAGAGAAGAGATTTTGCACGAGGCACATAATACGACATATTCCATTCATCTGGGAGGCACTGAGATGTACCGAGACTTGAGGCAACATTTTTGGTGGCCCAATTTCAAACGGGAAGTCGTAGAGTGTGTTAGTAGATGTTTGACTTGCCAACGCATAAAAGTAGAGCATCAACAACCGAGTGGTTTACTATAATCGTTGGAAATACTAGAGTGGAAATGGGAGCATATTATGATGGATTTCATGGTAGGACTTCCAATCACGCAGAAAGGTTTTGACGCCGTTTGGGTTATCATGGATTGACTTACGAAAACCGCATATTTTCTACCAATCAAGATCTGCTATAGTATGAATCAGTTAGCGAGTCTGTACGTAAAGGAGATTATTTCACGACATGGAGTTCCGGTGTCAATTGTCTCTGATCGAGACCCGCACTTCACATCAAATTTTTGGAGAAGCTTGCAAGTGAGGATGGGAACACAGTTGAGGTTGAGTACCGCTTATCACCCTCAGACAGACGGACAAAGTCAGTGAACTATACAAACGCTAGAGGACATGCTTAGGACTTGCGTGATGGACTTCAAGGGAAATTGGGATGACCCCCTACCCTTAGTCAAATTTGCGTATAATAATAGTTACCGTACGAGTATCGACATGCCACCATACGAAGCTCTTTACGGAAGAAATTATAGAACTCCATTATGTTGGGACGAAGTTAGAGAGCGACGAATACTCGGACCAGAGTTAGTACAACAAACCACAGACGTGGTGATAGTGATAAGAGCCAGACTAGTAGCAGTTCAAGATCGCCAGAAGAAGTACACAGATTTGTATTGGTAGGATCAAGATTTTAAAGTCAGTAGTTTCGTATTCTTGAAGGTATCTCCATGCAAGGGAAAGATCCATTTCGGCAAGAAAGGAAAACTGAGTGCAAGATTCGTAGAGCCGTTCGAGATACTGAAGCGAGTGGGCGAGGTAGCATACCATGTTACACTACCACCCGAGTTGGAGCACATCCACAACGTGTTCCACATTTTTGTGTTGCGACCGTATAAGGCCGACTACAAGCACGTGATTTCTTACGTGCCCATTCAAGTGGAGAAGAACTTAGCGTATGAAGAAATTCCTGCCCAAATTCTAGATAGGAAGGAGCATACTTTAAGGAACAAAGTTATTTCCTCTGTAAAAGTACTTTGGCGTAACCACAATGTCGAAGAGGCTACGTGGGTGTTAGAAGATAGGATGATGATGGATTATCCCCATCTATTTGTGTAAACTTGTAGCAATTCTGGGACAGAATTTTTATAAAGGGAGGATGTAATACCTGAGAATTTCCACGTCTTATTAAATGAATATATTAAGGGAAATAAATATTTATTTGAATATAAATGATTTTTGTGTTACGAGATGATTTAACTCAATTATATTGAATAATTGAATAATTGTAATACGTGAGGAAATGTGGAGTTATAATAAACTTGTTGAAATGCCTTGTGTGGCACCGTGATGAGAAACAATAGTGATTATATTAATTAACGAAAGAATTGTTAAGCGGACAATTAATCTATATTAATTGTTATTTGTTATTAAAGAATATTGGTTAAATATTAATGGTGATTAATAGTATGTGAATATTATTAGTGTAAGAGTTATAATAGCAATGAGCAACGTGTTTATAAATATAACAAGATTCTTATTTATCTAATCAATTGTTGTAAAGATTAATAATGTCATTGATTAATAGAGAATGGATTAATTAATATTATTATTAATCAATTGGTAAGATAAAAAATTTATTAATTGTTATAGGCAAGCATGTGATAATTAAATGTAAATGTATAGTACCTACCTATATGTATAATATAAAGTGTAAAGTGCAATGTGGTTATATTATATATAGAAACCATACAAGACGATTTATATTTATTGAGACCATATGTTATGAATACATCATGAAATGCTTATGTGACAATATGTGTGTGGGTATACATTAAAATACCATGAACATATTGTAAACTATTATTTTAATAAAGAAGACAATGTAATGTGATAACATCCAAATAAAGTATATCGGCGTGCTAAAATGTACATGGATTATATGATGTGAGTGCACAAATAATCCCTAACCTTACATTGTGTAGTAGCATTAACACATTAAAAATCACATCTTGGGAGTTCAAGTAACCAAAGTAAGCATTATAATCATGTTGCTGGGATTTAAAACTCGTGTCCCATATTAAGAGTCTAAAACAGTGATGCACTAGCCTACTCCTTCCGTGAGGGCCCCTAATTTGAGGTCCCGAATCACCGCGGATCCGGTTCGATCATTCTATACAACTATTACTATTTGCGGAAGATATAAACATAAATTGTTTATACAATACATTACACACTATTCCCCAAGGTCGAGTAACCTTAAATTAATACACATTTCATAACTTACTTGACTTATAAAACATAAGATACAACATAATTACAAATCTACTGCACACTTATACTAAAGCTGGAACTGTCTTTTACCTTTCTTTGTATCCAACGCGTTCGTCTTAATCTGCAATGTTTATCATGATATAGCAAGGGTGAGCATAAGGATTCCCCAGCAAGTTTAAATTCAATAATATAACGATATATCATGATTGAAATGATTTGAATAATTGGTTGGCTATAATTCAACAATATAATTGTGAACTAGCAGAAACAAATTTATGACTGAACAAGTTTTATACATGAACAAATATATCTGAACCAACTGGTAATGAAGGTGATCAGCCTTTCATACCTGACTTATACATGCAATATGTACAGAGTATAATTCATGGCAACCAACAATGATTAACCATAAGCTTATCCAAATGAAACACTCTTAGTAGAGTTAAGTAAAACAAACTTGCATGAACCGTTGATCACCGCAACGTAATTTATAACGCTTTATCTAAAGACCTAATATTAGTAATATAGATCTCCAATATTAGAATAATATCATCGCAATATAATATTATTATATATATAGACATAGAATAACCTACACACATAATACATAACCCTATTAGTCTATAACACACATAAGATTCGGTATCCAGTCAAACTATTTCAGTCTGACTTGAAACCGACAAAATTCTAACGTCCTGACGGTCTAGTCAGTCAATTCTTCGAGTTTAAGTTCAATTAAACTATGTCTAAACACTTAACCATTATCTAAGATAATTTATTAATAGTCAAAACATTTTTCATAAGTTCGTAAATTTTTTTAAATAATTATTACTATTTATCATGAATTTTCCATTATTAATATCGTATTTAAATAAATTAAATACATATATATTTCATTTATCATTAATATTTATTTATTATCAAATATTAATAAAATACATGTCATAATATTATAATACACTTATAATATATCAAAGTATTTTTAATACCTTAAAATCATATTTATATGATTTTTAAACAATTAACTCCATTATCGATTATTGCTTTTAATATTAAAATATTAATATTTTCATGACAAAATATCAAAAGTTATATTTTATAACTTAAAATATTTTTATAACACTTAAATCATTTAATATGATTTATAAAATATTAATTCTATTTTTCCTTAATTTATTTAATATAGTTATTAAATAAAATAATTATCATTAATATTGATTAATTAATGAAATTTAGCCCAAAATATTAAAAAGTCACTTAAAATAACTTAAAATACTTTCTTTTACCATAATATTATTTTTATGATTTTTCATGTATTTAAATCATTTTTAAATCATTTATTTAATATTATAATTAAATAAATTAAATACCATTTATATTCCAAAAATAATAAATATTTATGAAATATACTCTAAATAATTAAAAACTATTTTTCAAAATTTAAAATAATTTTTCAGAATTTATTAAGTATTTTTAATAATTAAAATCTATTTATTTCGATTTATTAATTAAAATAAATCATTTTCAGAAATTAATAATTAATTTCTTAATTAAACTGTCGCTAAAAGGGCCCTATAGCGACAAACCCGTCGCTATAGGTGTTCTTGAGGATTTCTAGAAATGCATGTTAGTGTTCGAGGTTGGTGGTTTGACCAGTCCTAACTCGTATCTCTTGATGTAATTGGGTATGGTTTTGGGTCAATGTTATAGTATTGATGCAATACTACAACCTTAAAGAAACATCAAGACCATCCAACACTAAATCAATGAGATATAGTGCATCAAAGTCTTGTCAGAGACTGTTCTTCATTTTCTGGGTTACCCAGAAATGAAGAACAACTCAAGGTGTCACTTTTGAAGCTTTGTAACTTTGATTCTGGTAATTATTTCTGTGATCTAAAAGTTCACACATGAAGTATATATGAAAAGGTAAAATTCTAATACATCATATCATAATAACATCAACACATATGTAAGATCATGGCCGGTCAATCTCTGACAGAAATCTCGGCTGATGAAGATCTGGGTTTTCCAGAAAACCTTCATCAGGTAGTTTGGTTAACTACGTTTTGACCATGATTTTCTATGATCCTGATACAGATCTGGGTAAGATAATGGCTTGGAAGTGTAGATATCATGACAGACTACAACCATAAAGCAACAACGTGACCAAAACAACATACTGCAAGATCAAAGGCTAACAAAATGTTGTCAGACAACATGTTGAGTTCTGGGTTGCCCAGAAGCTTACTCCCATGATCGGTCAACGCCGTTTGACCGATCATAACATGCAATCTAGAAACGATAAACCCCTTTATTCTAGTTTCAAAACAAAGACCACATGGCAGAGAACAGTTACAAAACAAAAAACAACACTATACATCTAACACACACAGAGTTATGAGGGCTGACATATGACTGTCAGACGACTATTTCCATTTTTTCTAGATTTCACAAAACTCTAGATTCGAGCATCTAGATGTTATGGATCCATGATCCAACAACCCAGATCTCTAATTGACACCTTATAACACATATTTAACCAACAACTAACATTAAATAACATAAGATCAAAAGATTTCAAAATTTTAGGGTTCTTACCACTTTGAGCCTTGATTTTTGATTCTGGTCATAGTGATCTGATCTAGGCTAGCAATGAAGTGTTCTTGGATTGGTTTCTCACTCTATCTCACTCTAGATTTCGAAAGTGAAGAGAGAGAAGGGACTTAGAGAGAATGCTAAATATAGTAAGCTACTTTACTTATTTCTTATCATTAATATGATAGATTCAATGTATAAGGCTGAGATGGCTACTGATATTAGAGCTATATGGCACATGGAGTGGGTAGGGTTAGTCACCAACTCAATTCTTTGGCAATATTTGCAAGCTACCATCAATAATTCAACAAAGGGCATAATAGTCATTTTGCTATTAAATTTAATGGCATTTTTGTCAAATGGCCAAACCCTTAGGGTTTAGGGTTTGGAACATTTAGGGTTTAGGGTTTGAAACCCTTAGGATTTACCAATTTAATTTTCTAAAATTTCTATTTTAGGTTTTAAAAATAGAAATTTAATATTTCTAAATTATAATTAGAATTTTCTAATTATATTAAAATTTCTTAATCATAAATTAAATCTTGCTAATTAGGATTAGTATTTCCTAATTAAAATTGCTAATTTAGCCATTAGGGTCAAAATGGTCATCAGGGTTTATAACCCACGAATTATGGTTTCTAATAAAAAATTAATTTTCTAAAATAGAAATTAGGTTTCGTAATTAGATTAGGGTTTTCTAATTACTTAACTTGAAAATTAGGATTAGGGTTTCCTAATTAACATTACAATTATTAAATTAATACTTAGGTTTTCCCTAATTACAAATTAGGGTTCCTAATCCCGAAATTAGGGTTTTATAAATGTGAAATTAGGGTTTGCTAATTAATTAAGCTTTACCCTATTTAAGATTATAATTAATAGCACTTAAACAATATAATAATCATTTAAGTTCCCAGATTAGGGTTTCATACATCGAATTAGGGTTTCGAATTCCCGGAACTAAAATAAGGGTTTCCAGAACCGATTTTAGGGTTTCTTGTTAATCTCTAGGGTTTTCTAACCGAACGTTGACGTTCTTAATATATATACTTAGGTTTTGTTACAAATATCGTTTATTTGGTCAACCATTGACCCTTAACCACATACTATACACATATACACAGAACATATTCACGTACACACTTAATCCTGAATAAATCACCTAAATCTTCACAAAATTTTGAAATCCTCAAAATTCCATCTGAAAAATATTAAACGCATACACTTATTTTCTGTCTAGGTTCTAATTTTGAACCTTAATTCAATTAATAAATTTTTTTTAAAATTTAAAATTCTTGGGTTGTCACATTCACCCCCTTCTTCTAAAAATTTCGTCCCCGAAATTTACTTTACACCTTACACCTTACACCTTACACGATACTGCTTACACCATTCACATACATTATCACATGCTACCTAATACACCACTCACAAGAGTAAAAATTTTCAAATTTTGCTGAGGAGTCATATAGACTATTTGTCTGTCATTTTCGCAAAGGTTGTACGGAAATTCATCCACAAACCGTCATAACTTACATACACAAAGGGTGATTAGCCCGATATGCCCTGTACTGGCCATGTACTAATTTTGTCTGTTTCTCTTCACTGCCATAGGCACCAAATTCTACCTCAGTCTTACTGGATTCCGCACCAAAATAATTTGGTTCGGGAAATTTCTTTCAATGAACACTTAGAGTTTTCATAAATGTTTGTCTAGCTGAATCGAATATCATAGACTCATATCAATAATTCAATTCAATCGAATTATTTAGATGTAGCCAAACCCCGTTGGCAAATTAAATATTTTTGAAAATGACGCCATGATGCCGTACTGTATTAACAGTCCGTTTGAGGATGCCGTCATTATATGAATTTGTCATAACACATCATACAATAGTGGAGCAATGATTTTCAGATCGGATTCACACTAAGTATTCCTGCATTTACAACTCCATCAACTTTTATCATCTCTGCACCAGGTTTCATGGTACATGAGTGATAAATAAAAGATATTTTGATATTTCAAATCATTTACGTATAGCTGAAATAAGTAGCATAGACTATACTTTAAACCGTTTCAAAAATGATTACGAGTCTACATATCTTTTTTTTAAAAGGCACAGAGTGCGTATTTAGCTTGATGTCAAAGTTTCGAAGTGTAGCATAGCTAGGATTTTTGGAAAACTTATTTCTTCACTGATAATCATTTTCTTAACAATCTATTTGTTCCTATAATCTTTAATATTCTGTTTACACACAACTATACCCAGTTCGTAAAACCACACTTATGAGTCCTTAAATTGCCACAATCATATGAGTTTAAGAACTTTCCTAGACAGACCTTTGGCGTCCATTCGGTGAGGGGTTCATAAATATTTCATATAACTATGAATCAAGTATGTCACATAAGTATGAGTTTTAAGAACTCGTACTTAACCTTATATCCTCTACCTATGACCTATCTATCTGTTATACACATGAGAAAGGAATCACCCTCTTATCATGCATATATCAAATAGCGCGACACAAACATTTCAATGATTATCATTGTCAGAACTAAGTAGTTGTTACACCAAGTACAATTCTCCGCCCACACAAGGAATCATACAACTCAGCTGCCGACATGAATCCTCAATTGAATCCCCACCTAACACTAACACCCTTCTCAATACGAATTTCATTTAACTCGTATTCATAATCCTTTTCTGAATCTGTACCAATTCATAGTACATTTGGCACCCAGCAATCTTGCTGTAAACTTTTCAATCATTCGCTTGATCACTCTCCATACTATAACCTTATCAGATCACGGGGTGATCTCATCGTATATATTACGATTTATTTCTATATCTTGATCGTTTTGTTTTACGATCTCCTATCACTGCACTTTTAGTCTTTTAGACTTTATCTATTTCTCACTACTATTCAACTTTATTATCAGAGTTAGGGAACTCTGTATCTTATAACTCGCCGAGATTCGTCTTTGAATCTTACCGGCCAACTAACTCTATTTGAGTTAGTACTTATCCTATTCACTGCAGTTATTAGTCTCAGGTACTCCTACCTAAGCTTCATAGCCAACAACTTTGATACCAACTGTGAGGGCCCCGAATCTGAGGTCCTGAATCACCGCGGATCCGGTTCGATCATTCTATACAACTATTACTATTTGCGGAAGATATAAACATAAATTGTTTATATAATACATTACACACTATTCCCCAAGGTCGAGTTACCTTAACTTAATACACATTTCATAACTTACTTGACTTATAAAACATAAGATACAACATAATTACAAATCTACTGCACACTTATACTAAAGTTGGAACTGTCTTTAACCTTTCCTTATATCCGTAGCGTTAAATCGAATAATCATAATGTTTATCATGATATAGCAAGGGTGAGCATAAGGATTGCCCAGCAAGTTTAAATTCAATAATATAACGATATATCATGATTGAAATGATTTGAATAATTGGCTGGCTATAATTCAACAATATAATTGTGAACTAGCAGAAACAAATTTATGACTGAACAAGTTTTATACATGAACAAATATATCTGAACCAACTGGTAATGAAGGTGATCGGCCTTTCATACCTGACTTATACATGCAATATGTACAGAGTACAATTCATGGCAACCAGCAATGATTAACCATAAGCTTATCCAAATGAAACACTCTTAGTAGAGTTAAGTAAACAAACTTGCCTGAACCGTTGATTACCGCACGCAATTTATAACGCTTTATTCGAAGACATAATATTAGTAATATAGATCTCCAATATTAGAAAAATGTCATCGTAAAATAATATTATTATATATATAGATATAGAATAACCTAAACACATAACACATAACCCTACCAGTCTATAACACACATAAGACTCGGTATCCAGTCAAACTATTTCAGTCTGACTTGAAACCGACAAAATTCTAACGTCCTGACGGTCTAGTAGGTCAATTCTTCGAGTTTAAGTTCAATTAAACTCTATCTAAACATTTAACCATTATCTAAGATAATTTATTAATAGTCAAAACATTTTTCATAAGTTCGTAATAATTTTTAAATAATTATTACTATTTATCATGAATTTTCTATTATTAATATCGTATTTAAATGAATTAAATACCACATAATTCCTTTATCATTAATATTTATTTATTATCAAATATTAATGAAATACATGTCATAATATTATAATACACTTATAATATATCAAAGTATTTTAATACCTTAAAATCATATTTATATGATTTTTAAACAATTAACTCCATTATCCGATTATTGCTTTTAATATTAAAATATTAATATTTTCATGACAAAATATCTAAAGTTATATTTTATAACTTAAAATATTTTTATAACACTTAAATCATTTTAATATGATTTATAAAACATTAATTCTATTTTTCCTTAATTTATTTAATATAGTTATTAAATAAACTAATTATCATTAATATTGATTAATTAATGAAATTTAGCCCAAAATATTAAAAGTCACTTAAAATAGTTTCTTTTACCATAATATTATTTTTCATGTATTTAAATCATTTTTAACTCAGTTATTTAATATTATAATTAAATAAATTAAATATCATTTATATTCCAAAAATATTAAATATTTATGAAATATACTCTAAATAATTAAAAACTATTTTTCAGAATTTAAAATAATTTTTCTGAATTTATTAAGTATTTTTAATAATTAAAATCTATTTATTTCGATTTATTAATTAAAATAAATTATTTTAGGAAATTAATAATTAATTTCTTAATTAAACTGTCGCTAAAAGGGCCCTATAGCGACAGACCCGTAACTATAGGTGTTCTTGAGGATTTCCAGAAACGCATGTCAGTGTTCGAGGTTGGTGGTTTGACCAGTCCTAACTCGTATCTCTTGATGTAACTGGGTATGGTTTTGGGTCAATGTTATAGTATTGATGCAATACTACAACCTTAAAGAAACATCAAGGCCATCCAACACTAAATCAGTGAGATATAGTGCATCAAAGTCTTGTCAGAGACTGTTCTTCATTTTCTGGGTTACCAAGAAATGAAGAACAACTCACGGTGTCACTTTTGAAGCTTTGTAACTTTGATTCTGGTAATTATTTCTGTGATCTAAAAGTTCACACATGAAGTATATATGACAAGGTACAATTCTAATACATCATATCATAATAACATCAACACATATGTAAGATCATGGCCGGTCAATCTCTGACAGAAATCTCGGCTGATGAAGATCTGGGTTTTCCAGAAAACCTTCATCAGGCAGTTTGGTCAACTACGTTTGACCATGATTTTCTATGATCCTGATACAGATCTGGGTAAGAAAATGGCTTGGAAGTGTAGATATCATGACAGACTACAACCATAAAGCAACAACGTGACCAAAACACTAACATACTGCAAGATCAAAGGCTAACAAAATGTTGCAGACAACATGCTGAGTTCGGGGTTGCCCAGAAGCTTACTCCCGTGATCGGTCAACGCCGTTTGACCGATCATAACATGCAATCTAGACACGATAAACCCCTGATTCAAGTTTCAAAACAAAGACCATATGGCAGAGAACAGTTACAAAACAAAAACAACAATATACATCTAACACACACAGAGTTACGAGGGCTGACATATGACTGTCAGACGACTATTTCCATTTTTTCCAGATTTCACAAAACTCTATATTCGAGCATCTAGATGTTATGGATCCATGATCCAACAACCCAGATCTCCAATTGACACCTTATAACACATATTTAACAAACAACTAACATTAAACAACATAAGATTAAAGGATTTCGAAATTTTAGGGTTCTTACCACTTTGAGCCTTGATTTTTGATTCTAGTCATAGTGATCTGATCTAGGCTAGCAATGAAGTGTTCTTGGCTTGGTTTCTCACTCTATCTCACTCTAGATTTCAAAAGTGAAGAGAGAGAAGGGACTTGGAGAGAATGCTAAATAAAGTAAGCTACTTTACTTATTTCTTACCATTAATATGATAGATTCAATGTATAAGGCTAAGATGGCTACTGATATTAGAGCTATATGGCACATGGAGTGGGTAGGGTTAGTCACCAACTCAATTCTTTGGCAATATTTGCAAGCTACCAACAATAATTCAACAAAGGGCATAATAGTCATTTTGCTATTAAATTTAATGGCATTTTTGTCAAATGGCCAAACCCTTAGGGTTTAGGGTTTGGAACATTTAGGGTTTAGGGTTTGAAACCCTTAGGATTTACCAATTTAATTTTCTAAAATTTCTATTTTAGGTTTTAAAAATAGAAATTTAATATTTCTAAATTATAATTAGAATTTTCTAATTATATTAAAATTTCTTAATCATAAATTAAATCTTGCTAATTATGATTAGTATTTCCTAATTAAAATCTCTAATTTAGCCATTAGGGTCAAAATGGTCATTAGGGTTTATAACCCACGAATTAGGGTTTCTAATAAAAAATTAATTTTCTAAAATAGAAATTAGATTTCGTAATTAGATTAGGATTTTCTAATTACTTAAATTGAAAATTAGGATTAGGGTTTCCTAATTAACATTACAATTATTAAATGAACACTTAGGTTTTTCCTAATTACAAATTAGGGTTCCTAATCCTGAAATTAGGATTTTCTAAATGTAAAATTAGGGTTTGCTAATTAATTAAGCTTTACCCTAATTAAGATTATAATTAATAGCACTTAAACAATATAATAATCATTTAAGTTCCCAGATTAGGGTTTCATACATCAAATTAGGGTTTCGAATTCCCGGAACTGAAATTAGGGTTTTCAGAACTGATTTTAGGGTTTCTTGTTAATCGCTAGGGTTTTCTAACCGAACGTTGACGTTCTTAATATATACTTAGGGTTTGTTACAGATATCGTTTATCTGGTCAACCCTTGTCCCTTAACCACATACTTTACACATATACACAGAACATATTCACGTACACACTTAATCCTGAATAATTCACCTAAATCCTTCACAAAATTTTGAAATCCTCAAAATTTCATCTTAAAAATATTAAACGCATACAATTATTTTATGTCTAGGTTCTAATTTTGAGCCTTAATTCAATTAATAAAAATTTTAAAAAATTCAAAATTCTCGGGTTGTCACACCTTCCTTGCATTAACTGAGCTACTACAAATCCAGGGTGATGATGGCTATGAATTGGCAGTTGGCCAACTCTCTTCTACCCATTGTTCTCTTCCGTTCTCCACTAGATTAAACCTTAGTGCAAAGCTTGAAATTGGGTAACCAATTCTCTATAAATGGCAGCCAAACTCTTCATTCTCCGTTGCTTGAAAATTGTCTGATGAGTGTAGGAAGAGAGTGAGTGTTGTTGAAGATCGAGGGAGCATACTTAGTGCAATTAAGAATTCAATTTTAAGCTTCAAGGATGTATAAATTCTATTTTTGTTCTTAGTTTAAGTTTTTGTCAAATTCTTGTAATCCTCATGAAATCTCTGTTAATTGATGAAGAATAGCATGCCATTGTGTTATATGGGTTTTTTTGCATGTATAGGAGCAGTATGGTGTGTTTGAACTAAGGTTTGATGTTGGTTGTGTTGGAGCTCTACAGAAGGAGAGCCTTTATTTTTCATTATGTTCGAAGTGGCATGGCGCCGCCACTTATATACATACCATCAAGGCTGATCATGTGCATCGCCAAAATGACCTTGTGTCTTGATTTTGTGATTCTGTCTTGGTCTTAGTATGCTATGTTAATTATTATATGCTTATAAACAACCTTAACTATTGGACTGAGATTTGTTATGTATATAGTAATCCATGTTGGTTGATTTAAGTATAAATGTTCAAAGAAGTATAAGGATTTGGAAACTAAATTTTGATAAACATCGCGTAATACATGTTCTGACCTTATGTGTCAATGTATCAAGTTCTGATATACCTTAAAATATGATCAATATGTTATTTTACCTTGTTTGCTATATTAGCTATGTGTAAAAGACTATATTAGCTATGTATACATGAACTATGCATAAACTGAGTTTTGAACTTTAAAACATACTTATGCAAACTATGATGTGGTTATGGAAGCATGATAAGGGATGTGTGAATTTACCTTGCATGCTTGAAGAAGTTTTTCTAATGGAAACTTAGAGTTTCAAAATGGACATTGACTTATAATACTCGTTTTGATATTCTGGTCTTGCAAGCATGTTAGTATACTTTTGAAATGCATGTCGGACATGCTAACTTACGTATATGGATTTCGTAATGAAGCATGATCATGTTGGACTTATTAGTAAGCTTTACTAATGAAAATATGAACTTTGAATGTGAATATTAACATACTACTTTGAGAGTTAGAATCTTATATTTGTGAATATGTTTGATGATACTCTTAGACTCACTCATGTATCATAAATGTATATATACCATGCTTAGGTATCGTAATTCAAGTGAAGCATAAACGAAGCATATTTTTAAACCAAAACGATGCTAATTACAAATATGTGATATGAATACTCACAAGCATGTTTAATTTAAGTTATATGACTACTTTATATGTTTAAGAATCAAGCATTTTAGACTTTGTGGTTTTATAACCTTGAATTGCCTTAACTTGTTGAGATGTTCAAATTAGAACCATATTATGAAAGAAGGGACCTAGATTGAACTCAAGAGATACGAAAGGACCCTTGGCATGTTAACATATGTTATGTGTGTAAGGATGGGCAAGTTAGGCCAAGCAAGTGATTGATCAGCCCTTGTTTGAACTGGGAGCCGCTCGGCCGCGCGTCTCCTTAGTACAAATCAGGCGTGGTCGCGCCCCTCTACAGAACTTGGAAAGTGACTTTTATGATTTCTGAAATATGTAGCATGCTAGTATAACTTCATTATGCTTATTTCTATCCATGACACACTGACAGAGGTAGCCTTGCATGTTAACACCTATCTTAGCTTGAATTGACAAGGTGTTTTCAAATGATAAAGTCTAACGATAGTTCCGAGCTATATAATGACATACGTATAAGATTATGCGACTAGAAGAATATCAATATATGTTAGCATTGATAAAGTACACTTGTGTATGATATTAAGTTAAGATAATAGGTGTATATATTGAACTTGTATAACTAATGTGATTATACATGAATAGGATATCATAGTGCATTGGACTGATATTAAGCTTTACTTTGGTAAACCATTCTTGAGGAAAGTATCCTAAACCCTTGCATTACTTTATTCAACGGATATCGTAAGCAAACCCTATCTCTTTGAATGCAAGTTATATTACTTTCTCATTCAATTGAGCTAGTATGTTAAACTCTTGAGAAAACTATTATTCATGTTTAACTTGGTATTGTTCTTGAATATTTTGAAAGTGTCTATGCCATTTGATTCGGCTAGACTATATGCATGTTTATAAAACTATCCAAACCAATTGACTGGTGCAGAAATCTTGAAAACTGAGTTGAACAACCCTTATGGTAAGGGGAGTGTTTATTGTTGGAAGCCCCAACACACGCTTGAATATTACTGTGTAGTTATGCATAACTTAGAGTATTGTAGACTGATTATCTATCATACTTGAATCTTTTGGGTTATCAGTTTAATATTGGTAATTCTAGTAGATGTTCAATAGTCCTTAGCGACTGCTCAGTATAAATTGTTTATTCAGTTGGATACATTGATAGTCTTTGAATTTATATATATGTTGATTTATATTAAATTATCATTCTTATTCCAATGATTTGATTCAAGAATTGTAGATATTCATTATTCATGATATTATTCTGAAACCCTGAACTATCTAAGAGATGATACTTCGATATTTCAAACTCATGTTATAAAACTCTTTACCCTTGTTGTATATTACTTGCTGGGCAATTTGTTCTTATTCTTGCTTATTTAAAACCTTTCAGTTAAGGCGAAACATGGAAGTGTCTCTGGGAAAGACAAGGGCAATGTGACGCCACCAAAATAGGTATACATCACCCATTCTGAGTCGCCAAATACATGGTACAGAAACAAATACAACTTCAGTAATACAATTGTTGTGCAAAATACGACAACACATATACTGTGAGTTTGAATATAAATATTGTCTAATAGAAAGTATACAAACTCAAAAGGAGTCCTCATTACAATTATTGATACACTATTTTACAAAATAGTGATGACTACTAAAACAACTATCTTGAATCATCACTCCATACCCTGGCTAGTTCCTGCTAAATTCTTTCCTTTTGAGAAGAACAATGGAACAAAAAGGAAAAGGGTGAGCACAACTAGCCTAGTAAAGAATATTATGACTAAGATAATATACAAAAAATTATCATTAGTCTTCAACATGGAAAAATCTGATAAAATATAATAGACAACATGTTTTAGATCAACAAAAAAACTACAGGCCAAAGATATTCATTTGTATCACCAGTTGGTCATGTTCATCTCAACACCTGTTCATCATTGCACTACGGACCAAAGATATTCATTAGGTAATCATTCATCTTTTCACTACAGGCCAAATATATTCATTAGGTAATCATTCATCTTTGCATTACAGGCCAAAGATATTCAGTAATATCATTATTTAGGACTGAGGATGATGAAAAATATCTTAAAGAAAACGAATCCATTGAGACAAAAAGATAAATATTAGGGATTTGTATTACAGTTTATCCAAGTTCAATAATACTCCAAAATAACCAATTGTGAAGCAGAATTCAAAAATAAAGATCAAATCATGGATACAATCAAAGATAGTAACCATAATAGAAATCTTGGACAAAAAGGAGAAAATTTCATTTTTTGGTGAATAGTGTCGTATTCGTAAATAGTGTCGTATATGTGAATAGTAACCCCGACACAAAAATGTAGAAATTCTACAACAAAATCCATACCAATATTTCGGTATAATGATATTGAAAGAATAACGTCATTAGAAAGAAAATAACATCCCTTACCTCAAAATATTAGTACTTCTGATTGGAATATCGGTATAAGGCTGAAGGAAACTTGCACTGATGAATAGCAACTCACAAAGTATCTAAATACTCACAAAATACGCTCGATAATATAGAGAGAGAAACAGAGAAAACTTGTTTCTGGTGTGATTTTCAATTCTAACTAAGCACCCTATTTATAGGAAAATGCTTAGAACGCCATAGCAGACTAACCTGCTACCTGATGGCTTTACCTGCTACTATTCAAGCCCACCACTTTTGAAAATAAATTCCAGCACATTTCATTACTCACCAACCAAAAGTGGAGCCCACCATATTTTTAATAAAAACATTTTATTTTCCGAAACTTCAACAATTCATAATAAATAGCCCTTTATCAGAAAAATTTGAATCTTATGTGCTTTCCATAGGAAATTTAATTCTCTACAACTTTGTAAGTTTAAGTTTTTTCAAATTCCAAATGAAAAATTACCGAAATCCACATACGGACGATTTTCAAAACCTTCATTTCGACAAAATACTGATAAAATACCTCAGCATTAATTCCTTCATTTATAACCACATAAAATAAATATATCCATCATATAAATCAATAACTAATTATTCAAAAATAATATTACAGAATCATAATTATGACAATCAGGTCGTTCCCAGGAAAGAGGGGCTTCCGATAAGGATTTCTCCTTATTATGCGTAATTAGTGACCAAGCCCCTTTCTGAAGATGTAACTTCCTTAGACATTGCCAATAATGCTATCTAATAATATTATTCAAATAATATGAATTATTGATCTAATAATGGAGATACTGTGCATAGACAATTATTGAAACAACAATAATATAAAATATCAACGCAACAATTATTGAACCAATAAAATAAAATATTGAACAGTAATTACTTTAACAATTATTGAGTAGTGACTTCTTACGTAAGAATCAATAATTTCAAAAATACTGTGCAATACCGTGTGCTACTTTGCAACCACGAGTATTACTGTAATTTAACCACCGGGTATTCCAACAGTGTTAACGGTAACCATTACGCCGTTATTTATAAAAACTCAAACTTGTCATTTTCTTCATCCGACAGTTATCCGTTATGGGGCCCACAAATGGTTGCTCCGTCGTACAAATATTCCCCGACAATAAGAATATTCCACGACAAAACGAATATTCCCCGACAAAATGAATACTTTATAACTACTTGCTTATTTTGCAAAATTTGCACATTTCACCCATAACCAAAGTATTATATCAAATTAACATTTTATTATTCAAAATAATAAATAA
This sequence comes from Panax ginseng, assembly GCA_020205605.1. Taxonomy (NCBI): domain Eukaryota; kingdom Viridiplantae; phylum Streptophyta; class Magnoliopsida; order Apiales; family Araliaceae; genus Panax; species Panax ginseng. The sequence goes on along the minus strand of CM035146.1, from coordinate 34,898,524 downwards.
AGGAAATTTGATTTTATTCATTAAAAATTTGGAGTCTTACAGGCAAGGCTACCGACTAGCTTGTTCTTTTATGTTTAAGACTATTACGTTGTATTAAGACTGTTCGCAAACTGTGTTTAAGCTTAAGTAGGATTATGTAATAAGTCTTTATTCGATATTATTATGTAATCTATTAAGTACTGTAGGTTGCGAGTCTTGGGGGAATAATTATAATAAATCATTGTATATTATTCTAAATTGGATTTTCCGTTGTGAATATGTAATTCTAGTTATTATGGTATTACCATGAGAACGTGACGAACCAAATTCGAGTGACCAAGTGGTGGTCTGAATTTGGGGGCGTCACAGTGGTTGCACCTTATGAGCAGGGCTCTTGACTTCTTAGCGGTTGAGCCATGAGAATTTGTTGTTGTTCAGGTCGTGGAGTCTGATGGCGAGGCTGTCTTGCAAGAGCGCTCCTTGACGATTAAGCGATGAATTTGCCTTTGCCTCTGCCTTTTTCTTTCTCTCTTTCCCCTTTATTCTCCCCCTTTATGTCAGCATAATGTTTTCAAATATCTTCAGATAGTCGAGTCATGCATTGTACAAGCTCGTTGAGCTGATTCTTGGAGTGAGCAATGTCGTCACGATTTTCTTGAATCAGAGAATCAGTTCGAGCTTCTCTCTTTTGTAGTGTGAAGCCCCCAAACTCGGGTACTTGAAACCCGAACTCGATGCTTTACGATACCATTTCTATGAGTGGAATAATACTAATAATAATAACAATAATATAAATACCAACTAATTTACATAAATATCAGAGTCTAATCCCAATTACGCAACCTTTACTACATTCATTACAATACATGATAATAATAAATATCATTGTCTTATTAAAGTCATATTATTACATAGAATACTTTAACACTTATTTTGTTTGCTTTCCTTTTCTCTTGTTCTTGGCCAAACCTTCTAGTTGTTCACACTTAGCTGAAAACATTTAAATTAAGCAAGGATGAGCATTTGAGTGCCCAGCAAGTAATAACAATTATAAATATAATTAGCTCAAAGGATTAATTGTTTTCTTTGTACATCACTTCTACAACGAATAAATAGTTGTGAACTAAACTGAACTGATAATAATAACATAACAATTCTATACCAAATTGTTAAAACTACGTATTGACTATACATAGGGTTAAGGTGACATACTATGAACATTGTTTTAAATTTTCAATAAGGTTTAGCAGAACTTCATCCGCAAACCGTCATAACTTACGGGCGCGAGGGTGTACAACCCATGGGCCCTGTATTGATCAATACTACATGCAGGAACGATATTATCATTCGCTCATTCGCCTTGCCAAGATAAAAGTTTTCCCTTGATCGGGATGTTCATACTTAGTCTGGAATCCGAACCAAAACAATTTGATTGGATACAAAAAGGTTTTATCATATTCAACGATATTTCTAAATCTATGTCTAGCTGGTCAAATAGCTTATATATATATATATATATATATATATATATATATATATATATATATATATATATATATATATCAACATGTGTTTAAATATAATGATTATCCAAGTGAGGACACTTGTATAACCATATTTCGAAATTAACAAACAGAATATATATATGAGTTATATAACATAATATCATGTTGATAAACAATGATCGGATATAATATATACAACAATAGGGTTAATAATCTAGTACAATAATAATATAAATATGAAACTTTCTTACTCATGTCCATTGCATAAAGAAAATGCAAAGGTATGATATTTACCTGATCTGCTGCTTACAGTACGCAACTTAGTTTTATCTTTTATACCGAAACCTATCATCATTAAGATCATTCTACCGATTAGAATAATATATCATACCACATAATACTGGTTATTGCAGTCAGCACATTACCTATTCACATTATCACATATAATCAACAGTCCTTGAATCACAAACGAACATTAATACAGTCAAAATATCTAAGTACACATCAATTTCTGAAATATGTCAGTGTACCGACGGCTTTATCAGATAATTATCGAGTCTAAGACTCTTTTCCAAAGTTCAATATTTGTAAGTATCAGTCATATTATTTTTAAATGACTTATAATAATTTTTAAACATTTATTATAATTTATCATGAATTTTCAAACATCGGAATCATTATTAAATGATTTAAATATTAAACAATTCTATTATCATTAATATTTAATTAATATTAAACTACTAATAAAACTATTACCAAAATGTTAAAGTTATTTATAATAACTCAAAATATTTTAAAGTATTAATATTACCCTTAAATAATTTTTAAAGGAATTAAAATCATCTTTAAATAATTATCATTAATATTAAATTATTAATGTATTATTTATCAAAATATTAAAAATCATTAATTATAACTTAAAATATTTTTAATTCATTTATATCCTTTTCAAATGATTTTTAAAGTAATAAAACCATTTTAAAACTATTTAGTTAATATAATTATTAAATAAACTTAATATCATTAATATTAAATTATTAATAAAATTATCCTTTAAATATTAAAAGTTATATTTATAACTTAAAATATCTTTAAACACTTTATTTTCATTTAAAATGATTTTTATAATAATAAAATTATTTTTAAACTAATTTATTTAATATAATTATTAAATAACCTTTTATTCGCCCCAAAATAGGTATACATCACCTATTCGAAATGACAAATACATAGTGCGTAAACAAATACAACTTCGAAGAATACAATTGTCGTGCAAAAATACTGATAACGTATATACTGTGAGTTTGAATATAAATATTGTCTAATAGACAGTATACAAACTGTAAGACCCCAACTTATTATTAATGAAATTTAATTTTCTCTATTTATTATTTTGAAATAGTAAGGGTTGATTTGATTAATGTGGATAGTTATGGGTAAAATATGCAAATATTTCAAAATAAACAAGTGGTTATAAAATATTCATTATTGTCGGGGAATATTTGTTTGGTCGAGGAATATTAAATCGCTTCGGGGAATATTAAATGCGATGGCGCATCCATGTGTGGGCCCCATGGAAAGCGATTGGAGGAAGAAAGCGACAAGAATAAGTTGTTTAAAAATAATTGCACAGTAGTTATTACCAGATTATCTTGTTAAAATACTCTTGGTAAAAACACGATGGCACGGTATTGCACCAATTATTGATTCTTACGTAAGAAGGCACTACTCAATAATGGTTACTGAATAATTCTTTATTAGATTATTTTATTTTATTGATTTAATAATTGATGCGTTGATATTTATATTCTTTGTTGTTTCAATAATTGTCATTACGGTATTTTTCATTATCGAAGCAATAATTCATATTATCTGAATAATATTATTAGATAACATTATTGGCAATGTCTAGAAAGTTCGTCTAAGGAGAGGTTTGGTCACCTAATTAATTGGCTTGATGAGGAGAAATTCTTATTGGAAAGCCCCTCTTTCCTAAGAAGCTGCTGGTTGTCAATATTGTGATTCCGTAATATTATTTGTGAATAATTAATTATTGATTCATATGATGAGGAAAATATTGATTTTATGTGGATACACAGATGGAGAAAATTTTTAATGTGACAATTGTTGAAAATTAAAATTTTATCTTTTTACGATAAAATAATTCATTTAAATATATTATTATATTTTTAATAATATAATAATGGTGATATTTTATAATGAATGTGTGATATATGAGTATCTGAGGAGAAAGAGTATTTTTGTTGCAATAAATGTTTAAAAACATGTTAAACATGTAAATTGGACCCCATTTCTTGGTGAGAAATTTGATTATAAATTTGTAAAATCGCCTGGATTTATGGATTTTGGTTAATTTTTGTTTAGAATTTGGAAAAACTTTCTTCTGTAAAGTTGTAGAGAATTGAATTTTCTATACAAACTCGCAAGATTCGAATTTTCTGACAAAAGGGCTATTTATTGTGAATTATTGAAGTTCTGAAGCTCCGAAATAATTAATTTTTGAAGTTTTAAATATCTTTAATAAGAAAAACGTTTTTTTTTATTTAGGTAAGGTGAGTCACTCTTGGTGGCTGATGGTTTGAATCAGATTTTGTGTGCGTAGAAAATTAAATAAATATATATTAATATTTTATTAAATTTTCTGCTTTGGTGTTCTAAGCATTTTCCTATAAATAGGGTGCTTAGGTTAGAATTGAAAATCACACCAAAAATTGAAGTTTTCTCTCTCTATATTATCAAGCGTATTCTTGTGAGTATTTTGAGTATACTTTGAGTATTGCTATATGGTGCAAGTTCAAGTTATAGCTTATATCCAGTATTCCAGTTAGAAGTACTGTCTTTCCGAGGTAAGGGATATTAAATTTTTTCGTAATGATATTATTTCTTCAATATCATTATGCCGAAGTATTGATCTAAATTTTTTAATCAAATTTGGAACTTTTAGTGTCGGGGTTATTATTCACGATATACGGCCTTATTCACGATATCTGGATTATCTTATTCACGAATCAAGACTATTCATAAAAAATGAAAATTTTCCTTTTCGTCCAAAATATCTATTCTGGATACTAGCTTTGATTGTATCCATGTTTTGATCATTCTTGAATTTTACACCACTATGATTATTTTTGAGGTATTTTTGGACATGGATAAAACAAAGTACGAATTCTTAATCCTTAATCCTTGTCATTTTGTTTCACTGGATTCGTTTCTTTAAAAATATTTTTCATCATCCTCAGTCTTAAATGAATGATTTCTGATGAATATCTTTGGCCCGTAGTGCAAAGATGAACAGGTGTTTAGATGAACATGACCAACTGATGAATATCTTTGGCCTGTAGTGCAAAGATGTATATTTGATTCTAGATATATATTGATTGATGTTACAGGGATAAAAGATAGATGATGAACTTTTAAATTCATACATAGAAGATAGTAGTTTGCATTTGTGGCGACCCCAAATCCAGGTACTTGAAACCCGAACTCGGTTCTCCACGATACCATTTCTTTAAGCTGAATTATACTAAATAATAATATAATTCGAACTTAATTTACATACATCAAAGTTTACTTTCCCAAGTACGTGACCTTCAAAATACATTCCTTACAATACCTGACAATAGATTCCATTGTCTTACAAACTATAACCATTAACTCATACTAATTCTCATTCGAACAGCTTTTCTTTTCCCTTGTTCGTGCCTGAGCCTTCAGGTCGATCGTAGGTAACTGAAAACATTTAGTTTAAGCAAGGATGAGCATTTGAGTGCCCAGCAAGTAATAGCAATTATATATATAAGCTGAAAGAATATAAGTATTCTCTTTACATAACACTTCAACAACGAATCAAAAGTTGTGAAGCAATCTATACTGATAAAAGATTCACATAACAACTCTCTTTCAATTTCTTGAAATTAGGCTCCACCCATGAATAGGGTTTAAGAAACATACTATGAACATGGTTTTTTTCATTTTCGAAAGGTTTAGCGAAATTCATCAACAAAACCGTCATAACTTAACTTACAGCACGGAGGGTGATCGGCTTCGTTGTACCTGTATTGATCAATACTATATAACTTGAGCGAAATTCATCGCTCACCCTTTGTGTCACAAGAAAGCGCATAAAATTTTTCCCATTATCGGGATGTTCATACATGCACGGTTCCAAACCGAAGGTTTTAATCTTGCTTTCAACAATAATATGTAATTCAACATATATGTATACGGGTAATTGACAAAGGTATATCAACATGTCAATAAATGCCATGATTATCCAAGTGGGGACACTTGTATAACCATTTAGAAATCAAGTTAACGAATATATATCCGAGCTAACATGTTGATAATCAAAGCGTACATAATGCATGCGAGAATAGAATAATTCGAAACTTCTTACTCATGTCCATTGCATAAAGGAAATGCAAAGGTAAGATACTTGCACTGATTAATCGATTACAACTCTCAACTTAGGTTTTATCTCTTTATCACAACCTATCAATAATCGGATCATTCGATTCGATTAGAACAATATATCATAACACATAATGCATTATCTATTACGATCAAAGACATAGTCTAATCACGTCATCACATAATCGCGATGATCATACTTTTAGTTCATATTCTATACTTTTATACATTTTTCAAATATCTCACCCATGTTCTTACGAGAGCCTTTTTCTTTCTATTATATGGTACGACATTTGTCGGCATGCAAGCGACTTTATCGGGTAAAATCTTGAGTCTAAGACTCTTATTCTATACCTCAACATACGTAAATATCGGACATTTTACTTTTAATCATTTTGAATTTTCCGTAAATTGAAAAATTTAAAATAAATCAAATCATCACTCGAGGGCTTATAGTGATATAAGCTTTGTTACTATGGGTGCTCTTCATCAAATCCACGGACTTCATAATCGGTTCTCAAGTCGACTAGTTTGATCGGATATCACTTTCAAACATCGAATTATAATTACATGATTTAAACATTAAACAATTCCATTATCATTAATAATTAATTTATATTAAACTATTAATGAAACCATTGCCAAAATATAAAAGTTATTTATAATAACTCAAACTATTTTAAAACATTTATATTACCCTTAAATGATTTTTAAAACAATTAAAATCATTTTAAATAATCACCATTAATATATAAATATTAATGTACTATTCATCCAAATATTAAAAGTCATTAATTATAACTTAAAATATTTTTAAATCCTTAATATCCTCTTTAAATGATTTTTAAATAAATAAAACCATTTTAAACTATTTATTTAATAATAATTATTAAATAAACTAAATATCACTAATATTATCTTAATATCATTAATATTAAATTATTAATGAAATTATCCTTTAAATATTAAAAGTTATATTTTATAACTTAAAATATTTTTAAATACTTTAATTTCATTTAAAATGATTTTTATAATATTAAAATCATTTTTAAACTAAATTATTTAATATAATCATTAAATAACTTTAATATCATTAATATATAATTAATTAATGAAATTCATCACAAAATATTAAAAGTCATCACAAATAACTTAAAATATTTTCTTATACCATAATATAATTTTTCATGATTTTTCATGAATTAAAACTATTTTTAAATAATTTATTTAATATTATAATTAAATAAATAAATACCTTTATATTCTAAAAATATTAAATATTTATGAAATATACTCAAAATAATTAAAAACTACTTTTTAGACTTTAAAATAATTTTTCATAATTTATTTGGTATTTTTAATAATTAAAACTAATTTTTCTAATTTTTAAATCATTTTTAGGAAAATCGAAATTAAAATAATTAAAAGCGTCAGCTAAAGGCCCTATAGTGACAGTAACTGTCGCTATAGGTGTTCTTGAGCCTACCGAGATCTTCATAAGGCGAACCAAGGTGGCTACTTTGGACCAAGTGAATAACTCTCTCATCTTAACGAATTTGGACAATCTATAAATTGGGTCTTGTAGAAGAAATACAAGACTACAAGATCCAACAATCATAACCTCTAAACAAACATCAGATCTCGGGATAAATCAGCCATCAAAGTAGCTACAAAAGTCGTTTCTTCACGAAGAACAGATTCGAGGTGCCTACTTTGGACCTCTATAACTTGATGATCATGTAACGTTTATGTGATCTATCAATCCCAGTGTGTAGAAAACATGTAGGACTACAACTCTAACACTTAACATCATCATAACAATAAGAAATTAAGCATCTAAAGTATGGTCAAACCTTGTCGGAAAAATTAACACTTAGAAAGTGCAGAAGGTCGCCTGAATTTTACAGTCAAATCTTGAGTCAACCCACTTTGACCTTAAATAAATCTTAATCCGTAATATATATGGACCGATTATTTTTGGAGGTTAAATACCACATAACAAGATACACATATCAACCTTTAGAACACAAAACACATTAAAGATGACCAGAGATATAAGGCCCGACATTTTCCAAAAAAAACTGGACACTTAGAATATTTTACGGGTTTGAAAAAAATGGTCAAATCTTGGAATCAACCCACTTTGACCGCTTATAAATCCCGATCTACAATAGATATAGACCGGATTCCTTTTGGAATTTAAAGACCACATAACAAGCTACACCTAACAACTTTTAAACAACAAAAACAGTAAATACACAGAGATATAAGTCTTGACATTTGCCCAAAAATCACAGAATTCGGTTTTTCCAACTTGCTCAAATCTTCAAATTCGTGCACTTTGATGTTATGGGATCATGATTTTACAACCCAGAACATTAATAGACTCCCTATTACACTACTTTAAACAATCAATTGCATCAATTAACATCGAATCGAAGGATTTCTAATTTTTGGGATTTCATACCTTTTCTTACTTGATTTTTGATTTCTGACTTCTTGATGCTTCTGATTTGTTATTTATGATGGCTGGGCTTTGATTATGAGCTTATGGGCAAGGTAAACTCGTTGGCTAGAGGTTGAGAGAGTGTAGCTAGAGAGTTTAGAAAATATTAGAGTGTGTTTTCATTATTTCTCCTTCAATCTCTATATATAGACCCTTAGATTGCCTTGGATGCTTATATGGCTGGTATAATTGAGCTCACATGATAATTATGGAGTGGTTGGCCGGATTTGGTGGGATTGGTAGCACAATAATGCACAAATAATGCACTAAGATGGATAAAAAGGGTAAAATGGTCATTTCCCCTCTCTTTAATCTATATAAAAATATATTAGATACATTGGATGCTACAATTGGATGATTCAACTTGAATGATTGAGCATTGGATGCTAGATGGGTAGGGTAGGAGTGTTGGCTAGCAATAATCTATCAATAATTCAACTAATAATACACTAATAAACCAAAAGGGCATTTTGGTAATTTCGCATAAAATTTCAAGGGCATTTTTGTACATAGCAATTAAATGTAGTATTTAATCACTAGATGGTAATTCTTATCATTTACCAATTACTTTCTATCCTTTGGTAAATTAAAACATTTATACAATAACATCGTAATTAAACCCAATAATTTTAAATTAGGGGTTTGATTGAAAAATTAGGGTTTTCTAATTAGGGTTTCTTAACGCCATCAATTAGGGTTTCTAATTGACCATTAGGATTCTCTAATTATCTGTGTATGTTCTAACACAGTCATTACGATCTCTAACTTCAACCGATTAAGGTTATAATAATTAGGGTTTGTCTCACAATTATCATCGTAGTAAAAAATAGTAATTAGGGTTTTCTTCTAATTACCGACATTCGTATACACAGTAACTTTATATACACAGTAAAATTCATATACACAGTCACTACTCAGTCATTTCTCATAACTAAGTTTAATAATTAGGGTTTCACAAAGACGGTAATATCTATGACCTAATTGACCGTCGTTCTTTCAATATTATCTGTCACACATACACAAATTACATAATTATTGTAATTTGTAAAATCATTATAACAATAATATAATATTATTATTCTCATCTCTTGATCACAATCCCAATTCGGGGTTTGGATCATATATCGACTTCTCTTTCTTACACAACATCAAGAATCAAGTTAAAATAGTTAACTTAATTATTACGAACAAATCATATAATAAAATATTTATTATATAATTCCAATTATCACTTCATATATTATTTCCAATCATGTTATCATGGAAAATAATTAATAAAAACATTTTCGCTACGTAAATTAATTACCATAAAAATATAATTTGTAGTAATTAATTATTCCAAAATTATTTCTAATTTTCAAGTAATAAATATATTTGCATTTATCGTTCACATTACTAGACACTTATTCTCGTCATTAAATAAATAAAAAAAAAAATTATCATAAAATTTCTTAATTATTTTATATAGAAAATCTGGGTTATTACAAAGATTCTCTACTTAACTCTTCTAATGAATTATTATTTCAAGCTGCGAATATTGATTTAAAACTTGTTGTCTATTGTATTCTATTAGATTTTTCCCTATTGAAGACTAACGATAATTTGTTGTATATTATCTTAGTCATAATATTCTTTCTTTGGGCTAGTTGAGCTCACCCTTTTCCTTTTTGTTCCATTTTCTTCTCTCGGGAGGCGAGAATGTAGCGAAAGTACGAGTGGGGGGTATGGAATGATGGTTATAGAGAGAGTTGTTTAGTAGTCCTCACCATTTTTGTAAAATAATGTATCAATAAATGTGATGAGGATTTATTTGAGTATAGATATTTTCTAGAAGATAATATTTGTATTCAAACTCACAGTTTTACTGTTGTAATAATAAAGTTGTAGTTATTTCTGTACCATGTATTGACAACTCAGAATGGGTGATGTATACCTGTTTTGGGGGCGTCACACAGACTCAAAAGGAGTCATCATTACAATTATTGATACACTATTTTACAAAATAGTGAGGACTACTAAAACAACTATCTTGAATCATCACTCCATACCCCGACTAGTTCCTGCTAAATTTTCTCCTCCTAAGAAGAACAATGGAACAAAAAGGAAAAGAGTGAGCTCAACTAGCCCAGTAAATAATATTATGACTAAGATAATATACAACAAATTATCATTAGTCTTCAACAGGGAAAAATCTGATAAAATATAATAGACAACAAGTTTTAAATCAACAACTGCAGCGGAAACAACAATCCGTAAGAAGAGTCAAGTAGAGAAAGAATTCTACTATCTTCTAAGATTTAAAAGTCAATCATCAATATTTTATCCCTGTAACATCAATCAATATACATCTTGAATCAAATATTCATCTTTGCACTACAGGCCAAAGATATTCATTTGTATCACCAATTGGTCATTTTCATCTCAACACCTGTTCATCTTTGCACTACGGACCAAAGATATTCATTATGTAATCATTCATCTTTGCACTACAAGCCAAAGATATACATTAGGTAATCATTCATCTTTGCACTACAGGCCAAAGATATTCAATAATATCATTATTTAGGACTGAGGATGATGAAAAATATCTTAAAAAAATGAATCTAGTGAGACAAAAGGACAAATATTAGGGATTCATATTACAGTTTATCCAAGTTCAATAATACTCCAAAAAAACCAATTGTGAAGCAAAATTCAAAAATAAAGATCAAAACATGGATACAATCAAAGATAGTAACCATAATAGACATCTTGGACAAAAAGGAGAAAATTTCATTTTTTGGTGAATAGTGCTGTATACGTGAATAGTGTCGTATATGTGAATAGAAACCCTGACACAAAAAGGTAGAAATTCCACAATAAAATCCATACCAATATTTTGGTATAATGATATTGAAAGAATAACATCATTCGAAAGAAAATAACATCCCTTACCTCAAAATATCGCATTTCTTACGATCGGAATATCTAATTATATAAGGTGAAGGAAACTAGCACTGATGAATAGAAACTCACAAAGTATCTAAATACTCACAAAATACGCTCGATAATATAGAGAGAGAAAGAGAGAAAACTTATTTCTGGTGTGATTTTCAATTCTAACTAAGCACCCTATTTATAGGAAAATGCTTAGAACGCCATAGCAGACTAACCGCTACCTGATGGCTTTACCTGCTACTATTCAAGCCCACCACTTTTGAAAATAAATTCTAGCACATTTCATTACTCACCAACAAAAAGTGGGGCCCACCATATTTTTAATAAAAACATTTTATTTTTTAAAACTTCAACAATTCATAATAAATAGCCCTTTTATCAGAAAAATTCGAATCTTATGTGCTTTCCATAGGAAATTTAATTCTCTACAACTTTGTAAGTTTAAGTTTTTTCAAATTCCAAATGAAAAATTACCGAAATCCACATACGGACGATTTTCAAAACCTCCATTCCGAAAAAATACTGATAAAACACCTCAGCATTAATTTTTTCATTTATAACCACATAAAATAAATATATCCATCATATAAATCAATAACTAATTATTCACAAATAATATTACAGAATCACAATTATTACAAACAGGTCATTCCCAGGAAAGAGGGGGCTTTCCGATAAGGATTTCTCCTTATTGGCGCGCAATTAGGTGACCAAACCCCTTTCCTAGACAGAACTTCCTTAGACATTGCCAATAATGCTATCTAATAATATTATTCAAATATTATGAATTATTGATCTGATAATGGAGATACTGTGCAGAGACAATTATTGAAATAACAATAATATAAAATATCAACGCATCAATTATTGAACCAATAAAATAAAATATTGAACAGTAATTACTGTAACAATTATTGAGTAGTGACTTCTTACGTAAGAATCAATAATTTCAAAAATATTATGCAATATCGTGCTCTTCTGCAATGCAACCACGCCAGACATCGTATTTTAACCAACGGTATTCCAACAGTGTTAACGGTAACCATTACGCCGTTATTTATAAAAACTCAAACTTGTCGTTTTCTTCATCCGAAAGTTATCCGTTATGGTGCCCACAAATGGTTGCGTCGTCTTACGAATATTCCCTGACAGAAAGAATATTCCACGACCAAACGAATATTCCCTGACAAAATGAATACTTTATAACCACTTGCTTATTTTGCAAAATTTGCACATTTCACCCATAACCAAAGTATTATATCAAATTAACACTTTATTATTCAAAATAATAAATAGAGGAAATTTGATTTTATTCATTAAAAAGTTGGGGTCTTACTGACCTTCCCTTCTTATGAAATTTCGTCCTCAAAATTGACGACGTGCACGGTGTTTCAAAAAGGTGAGAATACCTCGCTTTCATTTCTGATTCGAACTCCCAGGTCATTTCTTCAATAGCATGGTTTCTCCATAAAACCTTAACCTGTGGTATAACCTTGGTGCGTAGGACATGCTCTTTCCTTTCCAAGATCTTAACAGGTACCTCCTCGTACGTTAAATCTTCTGCTATCTCGTCCAGTTCTAACTCAATTATGTGGTTCGGGTCTTTCACATATTTACGAAGCATAGATATGTGAAAAACATTATGAACACGAGACATGCTTGGAGGTAATGCGAGTCTATAGGCCACATTTTCTATTCGGTCAAGAATCTCAAATGGACCAACAAATCTTGGATTGAGCTTGCCACTCTTCCCAAATCTTTTAACTCTCTTCCATGGAGCAATACGTAATAATACATAATCCCCAATATTAAATTCTACGTCCTTTCGATGAAGATCCGCATAACTCTTTTGTCGATCCTGTGCCGTTTGTATACGTTATCGAATCGTTTGGATCTTTTCTGTAGTTACGCGTACCAATTCTGGTCCCAATAATGTTGCTTCCCCACCTCATCCCAGTATACTGAAGAGCGACACTTTCATCCATTCAATGCTTTAAATGGAGCCATGCCTATACTTGCTTGATAACTGTTGTTGTAGAAGAATTCCACCAATGGTAGGTACTTATCCCAACTCCCTTTGAAATCTAGGATACAGAGTCTTAATAGATCTTCAAGAGTTTGAATAGTCCTCTCTGATTGCCCGTCCGTTTGAGGATGGTATGCCGAACTGAATTGTAAATTTGTGCCTATAGCTTTCTGCAAGCTAACCCAAAATCGTGAAGTGAATCTTGGGTCACGATCCGAAACTATGGATACCTGCATGCCATGCAATCTCACAATCTCATTTACGTACATACTAGAAAGACGTTCAAGGGAATAAGTCTCCCGTATAGGCAAGAAATGGGCAGACTTGATTAATCTATCAATAATAACCCAAATAGCATCTATGCCTTGAGAAACCTTGGGAAGACCCGTAACGAAATCTATAGTAATGTGTTCCCACTTCCATTTTGGAATCTCAAGTGGTTGCAATGGACCCTTTTGCACTTGATGCTCTGACTTTACACGTTGACAAGTTAAACACCTCGAGATAAACTTTGCAATCTCTCTCTTTATATTGTTCCAACAAAATGTATGTCGAAGATCATGATACATTTTGGTACTCCCAGGATGGATTGCAAACGGTGTGTTGTGTGCCTCCATCATGATTTTATGCTTCAAGTCAGAATCGTTAGGAACACAAAGTATGGAGTTGACTCAAAGTATTCCTTCTTCATCAATTCTTGCTTCTGGAATAGCACCATCTTGCACTTTCTTCTTCATACGCATCAGCTCCATATCCGTAGCTTGAGTAGCTTTAACTTTATCGATTAAAGTCGGTTCTACTCGTATATTTGATATCATCACGTGGGTACTTGAAGCCTTTACCTCTATCTCCATCCTATGCAAGTCAAACAAAATAGACCTTTTTGTTAACAACATTGCACTCGTACCCGCATATGATCTTCTACTCAATGCGTCAGCTACCACGTTTGCTTTTCTAGGATGATATTGGATGGTGTGATTGTAATCTTTTAACAGCTCGAGCCAACGTCGTTGCCTCATGTTGAGTTCCTTTTGGATGAAGAAATATTTGAGGCTTTTATGATTTGTATAGATCTCCACTTTCTCCCCATACAGGTAGTGTCTCCAGATCTTTAATGCGAAAGAGACTGCTGCCAACTCCAAATCATGAGTAAGATAATTCCTCTCAAATTCTTTGAGTTGTCTCAAGGCATAGGCTATGACTTTCCCATGTTGCATGAGAACAAATCCTAACCCTTTGCCTGAAGCATCGCTATAGATAACAAATCCATCCGAACCAGATGGTATTGTCAGAACAGGTGCCGAAATGAGTCTCTTCTTGAGCTCTTGAAAACTCTTCTCACAATCCTCGCTCCAACCGAATTTTGTATCTTTACGAATCAGCTGAGTTAATGGAGTAGCGATTCGAGAAAATCCTTCCACGAATCTCTGATAATAACTAGCAAAGCCCAGAAAGCTACGTACTTCGGTCACCTACTTCGGTTGCTCCCAACTTTGTATTGCTTCAATTTTTGTTGGGTCGACAGATACTCCATGTTTTGACACCACGTGCCCAAGGAATGCTACTTCCTCAAGCCAGAACTCATATTTCTTCAGCTTGGCATATAGCTTGTTATCACGTAGCCTTTGTAGTACCATCTTCAAATGGTGCTCTTGATCTTCATGGCTTTTGGAATAGATAAGGATGTCATCAATAAAGACAACAACGAACTGATTCAAATATTCTTTGAACACACAGTTCATCATATCCATGAAAGCAGCAAAAACATTAGTTAAACCAAAAGACATGACTAAGAATTCATAATGCCCGTACCGAGTTCTGAAGGAAGTCTTTGGAATATCCTAAGTTTTAATCTTCAGCTGATGATATCCAGAACGAAGATCGATCTTTGAAAAGAATTATGCTCCTTGCAGCTGGTCGAATAAGTCATCAATGCGAGGTAGCGGATACCTATTCTTAATGGTGACATGGTTCAATTCTCGGTAGTCAATACAAAGTCACATACTCTCGTCTTTCTTCTTTACGAATAACACAGGAGCACCCTAAGGAGATGTACTAGGACGAATGAAACCGATGTCCAATAACTCCTATAGTTGGACCTTTAACTCCTGAAGTTCAATAGGAGCCATTCGATATGGGGTTTTAGAAATGGGCTTTGTACCAGGTTCAAGATCAATAAATAATTCAACTTCACGTTCTGGGGGTAGACCAGGAAGTTCTTCAGAAAATACGTCAGGAAATTCACTAACAACAAAATTATTATTCAAATCTGACGTGTTTTTGTTCAAGTCCGTGACATGGGCTAAGAAAGCTTGACATCCATTTTTCAATAAATGAATAGCTTTGTGGCTTGATATGACACTGATTGACTTTAATGGTTTGGTTGTTTGAATTCGCATAATAGGTTGGTTAGGAATATGAAAACTAACAACCTTACGAAAATAATCAATTTTAGCATGATGCGTGGTTAACTAATCAATCCAAAAAATCACATCAAATGCAAGAATTTTCAACGAAATAAGATCGGCAGGTAATGTTATGGTTCCAACTTGAATCAAGCAAGATTTATAAACAGTAGATGTAATGAAAGTTTCTCCTAACGGAGTCTCAACAGATAAGTCAAGGTCTAATTTCTCTGGTGTCAAGTTTAAACGTTGAGCACAAGCAGGAGAGATAAAAGAATTGGTAGAACCGGTATCTAATAAGGTATAAACTTCGCAAGAGTTTATGATTAGCTTACCCGTGATCACCTCGTTCTGGTTTCTCGTGTTTTGGCCAGTCACGACAAACGCCCTCCCTTGAACCACCGACTTTGTTTTGTCCGTAGTCGCCTTTGGTGTCGCTGTCCCAGCTAGATTTGACTTCGCTACAGGATAAAACCGGGCTATATGACCATCATTTCCCCAACTGAAACACACTTTGGAAGGCTGTGAACAGTTTGGACTTATGTGTCCCTCCTCTCCGCATCTATAGCATCTAACTGGCGGTCGTTCTCCTCCCCTAGAATTTGTTATTGGTCTTTGGTCTTTCTTTGTTAATGTCTTTAAAAGTCATTGTTGAATCTCCTCTTTGAAATTTCTACTTGACTCACCTCCTATTATCATGGCTACGATTTCCACCGAAAGTGGTTCCGCTTTTCTCAGTATTCTTTCATCCTCATTGGTTATCATCACTCACGATGACTCTCGTCGGCAGTATGAATACGATTGTGGTCCCTCGGTTGGGCATACTCATTATCTCGCTCTAATAATTGAGCCATGTTGACAACATCTGAATATAAAGAAAATTTATGAGAGATAAAATATTGTCGAATCTCGATGTGACAAAGCGAGATTTTGTAATTTAATTTTAATATTTATTAGATTAAATAAATATTTTTTGATGATTTAATTATTAGATTAAATAATTAATTGATGAAGTTGATGAGATTAATTTAATTAGATTAATTTATTAAATTAATGTGGAGAATTTTATTATTCAAAGTATGTAATTATGTGAGCTTATTGAATTAAAAGAAATATTTAATAAGCCTAATGTTATTTAATTAATAATTAATTAGAGAATTAATAATTTGACATAATTAATAAATGAGAAATTTAATTATGTGACTATAGGGAATTAATGAGGAATTATTATATTTTATTTAAATTGAATTAAATAAGATATTTGATCTATTTCCTAATAGGTGTGACATTATTAAACTATAGTATAAGAAGTTTATCAAATTAAATGGGAATGAATTATATTGAATAGTCAAACAAGGCCTTAGTGGAGGTTGAGGGCAGTTAAACCATGATTGGTTAGCTGACCACAACTGCGTCAGTTTATAAATTATATGCGTATTGTTTTTATTTCATTTTCTAAGCCTGATAAAACTAGTCAGAGAGAAATTGATAATTGTTGAGGGGAATTGTGAGTGTGTGATTGAAGAAGAATCTGAGAAGGAATTCATCTCCTACTAAATCTACACAACTTTGGGTAATCTCTTCAATTGATTTTTTTATTTCGTCATTTAAAGTTTCATGAAAATAGCTTTCAAGTTAAAATCTAATTAAATCTATATATATATATAATTGGATATGGTAGTGATTATAGTGGATATATATGTGATAATAAGTTATAACATGTTTTTACTATATATTATAGATTTTATCTATATATTTATAAAGATTGATGTATATTATATCATTAGAAATTTCATATGGCCCTTATCAAAAATTAATACATCAATCATATATTATCTCATAAATTTTATGCTTTTATATAATTATGCATGTTAAAGCAGAAGAAAACAAACTTTGAATGGACATATTTGGTGTTATAACGAACCCTTAGTGTTAATTTTCATGTTTTGTGTTCAAAACTTTCAAGAACATCAAGAACAGTAAAATTACATGTTTTGATTCTATAAATTATGTGTTTTAACTTGTTAAAATCATGTTAGAAAGGTTGGGTAATGATCATATATGAATTATAGTATATGGGTATGCTTAAATTAATGTATGGACAAGGAAATTGGAAGTTATGGCTCTGTTCTGTGTTCTTCACAGAACGTATAGTTGAAATTGGGAGAGATTTTTTGGCCTAATTTGGTCGTGTCTTTGTAAAAACTGAAAGAGTGCAGGTAACCCCCGCTCCCGTGAGCGTTACCAAACTAAATACCCCCTTAGATGGCAAAAAAATAAAATAAAATAAAAAATAAAAAATAATAATAAAAAAATAATAATAATTAATTAAAATATTTATCAAATAAAATAAAAATAAATATTTTAGAATAAAATAAATATTTGATGAAAATATTAAAATATTTATCAAATAAAATAAATATTTTAGTTTAAATATTTATGGAATAAAAAAATATTTGATGGAAATTATTATTAAAATATTTATCAAATAAAATAAATATTTTAGTTAAAATATTTATGGAATAAAATAAATATTTGATAGAAATTATTATTAAAATATTTATCAAATAAAATAAATATTTTAGTTGAAATATTTATGGAATAAAATAAATATTTGATGAAAATTATTATAAAAATTTTATCAAAAAATATTTATTGAAATAAAATAAAATAAATATTTTAGTTGAAATATTTATGAGATAAAATAAATATTTGATATTATTATTAAAATATTTATAAAATAAAATAATATTTTAGTTAAAATATTTATGGAATAAAATAAATATTCGATGGAAATTATTATGAAATAATTTATTAAAAGTGTAATAATAATAGTAAGGAAATGAAAATATTCTAATTTAATTAAGTAATTAAATTAGAAGGGTAATGATTTGTTAAATAAAGTGGAGTTTATATTAAATAATTAAGTGAAAATATAACTAATGAATGTCGTGAATACATATGGTATGTGTGTAGGATTTGTGGTGAGCGAAAGTAGTAATCGTTTAGCCTCATGCGAGGCAAGTTCTAAACCTTGTTTCTTTACATAAAAGCAAGTTCCTTTATTCTATCTTGTTTATTATTATTCAAGTCAAGATTTCATATTAGATGTTATCATTCTTTAAAAGCATAATTCTGTTATACAATACTTATTCGATTGTATACATCTTGAACTTTATTATTCAAATTGAATATCAATTATTGTTGAACCTTGTAAGACTAGCGAACCCTTATTGATTCGACTAGTCCATAGTTGATGAACGTTCTAAATTTGAGAACTATTGTTGAATTGATCCAACCAAACTTCCTTTAGTGCGGACTCTAATGTCAAATGAGATGAACAACCTATTATAGGGGATTAATTACGCTTTAGCGTTAAGATATTATTGCCTGATATGGTACTAAGGGTTGATCCCCCTAAATGCGAGAAGAAGAGTCCATAGTCTTATGGTATTTAAAGGTTTCAAGTATAAACACTTGACAACCTAGGACATAGTTCAAGGTCTTATGACCCTCAGAATTTCTTTTGATTCTTGTTATTCATTCTTGATTCAAAAGCCGAGTTTTCTTATTACTGAAGTTTTTTTGATTCACTCGCATGTTATTATTTTTATTATTGTATTATTATTATACTTGTGGGCAATCGTGCTCACTCTTGCGTAATAATAACATTGCGATTAAAACGAAAGGTCAAACGAGCCTTCCTACTAGCAAAGGCAAATGGCAAGATTAATAAGTGATGAAGACTTGTTATTTAATTTTAAGAATGTTATTTTCAAGACTTGATGTTGTTTAAGACTTATTATTTGTTTATGTTTTCGCATAGATGTTTAAGGTTAGTTTGACACAGGATTGTATTTATTATTGGATGTTGTAACCCCATAAGGGAGGATTTATTTCTATCTATTGCATGGTTTGCATTTATTATGGGTAGATAGATAGATGATATTTGTATGATGAACACCAAATCCGTGGAATTGAAGTACCCGGATTTGGGGGGTGTCTGAGTTAGTATCAAAGTTGCATGAGGTTATGAACCTTAGGTGGGGAACAAACTTAGGTAGTAGCCTTATGGAGGAGATCGAGAACATAGTGGTGGTAAACTCTTATCGAGTTCTAAGAAATGAATTTCTTAATTCATTGAAGATAATAAAAGACTTTATGTGCTTATGTGATAAATTATGTGTCTCATTTAGTATCGGATTAGTAACTAAAACTTAAAATTGTGTTGTCGGGGATGTCGGATGTTGGAGGAGCTAGTCGAAGTGGGAGGAGGAACCCAGAGTACCTAGAGGAGGAGCCCAAGAGACATTCATGTCGTCGGGGGAGCGGTTAGTCTGAGAGAGCCATCTCCGTTGATCTTTGTTGTTGGTCGGGAGCATGAGCTGAGACTGATCGGAGGAGGATCACGAGAAGAAGAAGAAGAAGAGTTTCCACCAGAACTCCATTGATCTTTGAGATGTATGATCGCTTTATGATCGTAACATAGAGTTCTGAGACCTTTATTCGAGGATTTGAAGGAGCGGACGGTTATTGCATGATTACCATCGAGCAAAAGGATAGGGAGATTGTGACTCTTCACACGTTTGGGAAGCGTGGGTGGGATTTAGTTCACGAGAAGGGTCAAACCCAGGAGAAGTCAGAAGAAATAGAGAAGTTGAAGAAGGAACTAAAGAGAGCTCGGAAAGTGACCATAGCAGAGAGAGAATTTGGGTAAGAGAGTCGCGTCGTCTTGATCTTTGTAGAAGAGGATTGTCGTGCGAAGAAGGCTAAGCTTGAGAGAGGCGTACTCTACACTTCAAAATCTGATGGATGAGGCCCAGAGATCGAGTTATGAGATACCCAATTCGGTTCGAAGGACTACCGTCGTATATCTTTAGATCGCGGGGCGATGTTCCGCATCATGGAAGAGGAGCGTGGCAAGGCTATTCGGACGCCTTATGAGGCGATGATGGGATTAGTTTAATTATGTGAAAACCTATACGGTAGTTAAAGATGTAAATTCGATGTGTTTATGAACAAAGGAATATTTTAATGTTTTAAATCTGTAGATTCTTTATCTTGGGATAGTCGATGTAAATAGCGGTGATCTTTATCGTTTGATGTTAAAACTTTTAATTTGAATAAATATCGAGTTTATTGATATAATGTGTTAAGTGATTATGATTAAATGTTTTAGTTAAGCCTTAAATGTTTAAGGGATTGAATAAAGACTTAATAAGTGTATATTCTTAATGAAATATGCCACCAAGAAGGCGACCAAATAAATCGACCCGACCCGAGGAAGGTCGACGAATAACAACAACAACAACACCAATCTTGACCCGATTTATTGAGTTGGTGAATTCTTATTTGGAGAAATTAACAATCAACCTCAAGCTCCACAAATCTGACGTTCAAGGATTTCAAAGCGGTGGGACCCCGAGTTTAAAGGCTCCATGAACCCGATAGAAGCTCGAACACAGGTTATGGAGATGGAGAAAGTGTTTAGCGTCGCTAGGATAAGAGAAGACGAGAAAACCGCCTATCGCTGCACATTTATCTTTGAAATCGAAGCCCGATTATTGGTGGAAGGCAAACAAGGTCAGGGAGGAGAAGGTGTGATAACTTGGGAGAGATTCAAGGAGATGTTCTTGAGATGTATTTTTCGACCCATTTCATGAGAACAAATGGAGGTTCGATTTTAGAGTTGAAAGCAGGGGAATATGTAAAGTAGCGAGACTATCTGACAAGATTCAACGAGTTGGCTAGGTTTGCCACATATCAAGTGCATCTTGAGAGAGAAAGGCAAGGCGTTTGACGAGGGGACTAAAGCCTGGTTGTATAGAAAGGTGTCGATGTTCCAATTGAACACTTTTCTTTGGGGTGTTAGAGAAGGCCATACTCATTTGAAGGTGGAAGTGATCGGTAACTAAATATAATCGAGGATCGAAGAAGAAAAAAAAGAGTGAAAATGAAGGAATTAATTAAAGGTGGTGGAAGTAGCACGGGAGGTAGTAATAATCGAGAAAAGAAAGTGGTGCGATAACTCGTCGATTGGAAATCAACAAGAGAGGAAGAAGAGGATCGAAGCGTGCTCGACTGCGGGAAAGCTCATCGGGAGTTTGCATGAAGGGAAAAGCGAGTATGCTACAATTGTGGTCGAGGAAGGCCACATAACACCTAAGCATCCCTAACCCAAAGAAGGTGCATGCTTCACTTGTGGCTCAAAGGATCATCTTGCAAAGGATTGTCTAAGAAGGATCTGGAGGACAGGATCGGGGAGGAATAGAGGAAGCAGCGGTGGAAGCACTCTGACTATCACAGGACCAACTGCAACCAACCGGCCAAGCCGCGGAACATTCAACATAGCGATGCGAGGATGCATGTAGTCTCGTGATGTGGTGTCGGTATCATTCGATCAATAAAGTTAATGCTTATGTATTATTTGATTTGGGTGCTACTTGTTCATTTATATCAGATGACTTTGCTAAGAACTTAGAATTGCTTAGGGACGAGTTAGAATACCCATGAACATAGAAATTGCGAATAGAGAAATAATCCCTATTAAATACATACATAAGAAGCGTAGAGTGGATATTAAGGGTAATATCATGAACGTAGATCTTATCCCTATTCGACTTGGAGAATTTGACGTTATCTTGGGTATGGATTTGGTTATCCAATTATGGGGCGATAATTGATTGCCAGAAGAAGCGTATTAACCTTATGACTCCGTCGAAAGGTTGTGTTTTATGGTAACAAGTCGCTAAACAAGCGAGTTTATCGACGATGATGTAGGCCGGGAAGTTGTTAAAACAAGGTTGTGTAGGATATCTAGCTTACATAGTCGACGTTCGTAAAGAGATTCCAAAAATAGAGGAGACACCGGTAGTGAGGGATTTCCAGGACGTATTTCCGGACGATTTGCTAGGACTTCCACCAGATAGAGTAGTTGAATTTGTGATCGATTTGGCTCCGAGCGGCTCCAATATTGAAGCACTGCCGTCGAAGATGGCCCGGTAGAGATGAAAGAATTGATGGTTCAACTACAAAATTCTTGGACAAGAAGTACATTCAATCGAAGCGTATCGTAGTGGGGGGCGCGGTATTATTTTTGAAGAAGAAGGATGGGACGATCTTGGCTTTGCATCGACTATAGAGAACTGAATAAGGTCACAATTAAGAATAGATATCCATTACCAAGAATCGACGATCTATTTGATCAATTGAAGGGAGCGAGATACTTTTCAAAGATAGACTTGAGGAGTGGTTATCATCAATTTGAAGGTGAGGCCGGAGGATGTCTTAGAAGATAGCATTTAGGACACGATATGGTCTTTACAAATTTTTGGTGATGTCATTTGGTCTAACAAATGCTCTGCGACATTTATGGACACGATGAATGGAGTATTTAAACCATTTTGGACAAATTCAGTAGTGGTCTTTATCGATGACATTTTGGTATATTCAAAAACCAAGGAAGAACATGAAAAGAGCATTTGAAAGTAACGTTAGAGCGTTGAGAAAGAGAAGTTATACGCTAAATTTTGAAATGTGAATTACGGATTGAAAGAGTACAATTTCTTGGACATGTGATCGATAAGGACGAAATTTTGGTGGATCCCCTCAAAAGTCGAATTTTTGTGATTAAGCGGGATCGGTAGAAGACGCCGTCGAAAGTAAGAAGTTTTCTCAGGTTGGCAGGTTATTACAGAAGATTCATTCAGGACTTTTCCAAGATCGTGACTCCGTTGATGAATTTAACTAGGAAATCGATGAAATTCGTTTGGACGGAGAAGTGTGAGGAAAGTTTCTAAGAGCTTAAGAAGAGGTTGAGTTCGGCACATGTGTTATCTCTTCCGGATGACATAGGAAATTTTGTGGTTAATAGTGATGCGTCGCATAAAGGATTTGGTTGTGTGCTTATGCAAAACGGCAGAGTCATTGCATATGCGTCACGACAATTGAAGGATTATGAGAAGGGGTATCCGACCCATGACTTGGAGTTAGCTGCAGTGGTATTCGCTTTAAAGATCTGGAGACACTATCTCTATAGGGAGAAGTGTGAAATATACACAGACCACAAGAGTCTGAAATATATTTTTACACAGAAGGACTTGAATATGCGCCATAGAAGGTGGTTTGAGTTAATTAAAGACTATGATTGTGAGATTTTATACCATCCGGGTAAGGCAAATGTGGTTGCCGACGCCTTAAGTAGAAAGGGTCGGGAGAAATTGATGATGTTGTTGCTTCGGGAGGAGCTAATTTCAACAATGGAAAATTGGAATTGGAAGTGAAGTATCTATGGAGATTGATGAGAAGTTATTCGGATGCAACTGTACAACTTTCTTGGATAAAGTTAAGGAGGCTCGACTTGGGATGAAGAATGTAAAATGGTGAAAAAGAAGATATCTGAAGGTGAATCAAGATTCAAGATAGATAGTGAAGGAATACTAAGATTTGAGAGTAGAATTTGGGTACCGCTTGATGCGGAGATTAAGGAAGACATTTTGAATGAGGCTCATAGCTCACGATATTCGATTCACCTAGTAGTACCAAGATGTACCAAGATCTTTGACAACATTTACGTGGGTGAATTTGAAGCGAGAGGTTTGAGAGTGTGTTGCCGAGTGTCGACATGTCGAGAAAGTGAAAGCGAGAACATCGAGAGGTCGAAAGTGGGTTACTACAACCTTTAGAGATTCCTAGAATGGAAATGGGAACATATTACGATGGATTTCGTGGTTGGCCTCACCGATAACTTCGGAAAGGCTACTGACCTTGATATGGGTTATTGTTGACCGATTGACAAAATCCGCACACTTCCTTGATCAAAATAGATTCAACTTAGATCGGTTGGCAAGGTTATATGTGAAAGAGATTGTTTGAGGCACGGAGTCCGGTGTCAATTGTTTCGAGATAGGGATCGCGCTTTACATCGAACTTACGGAAGCGTCTCTGAGGAATGCATGGGTACCTGAGATTTGCGAATGAGTCTGACATATCACCCTCGAGACGGATGGGCGAGTGAAAGAACAATTGAGACATTAGAGGAGACATGTTGAGAGCTTGTATAATGGACTTTAAAGGAAATTGGGATGATCATCTACCGCTCGTAGAGTTGGCTACAATAATAAGATTACCACGCTAGTATTGGCATGCCGCCTTATGAAGCGTTATCTGGCGGAAAGTGCGAGAACTCCGCTATCTTTGGGATGAAGTTGGCGAAAGACAATTACTAGGGCGGAATTGGTACAACAGAGCAAGCGAAATAGTCAAAGTGATCAGAACAAGGCGATAGCGACTCAAGATAGGCAGAAGAAATCGTTGATCCACACAGTAAAAATGTTGAGTTTGAATCGGGTAGTTATGTGTTCTTAAAGGTCTCTCCACGAAAGGAAAGATCGATTAGAAAAAAGGGAAATTAAGCCCAAGATTCATTGGACCCTTTGAGTCTGCTGCGAAGGATCGGAGAAGTTGCGTGTATGAGGTAGCCTTACCTCCGACTCGAGAATGTCCACAACGTCTTCCATGTTTTGGGTTCTACGACCCTCTGAACCCGATTACAAACACGTGATTGAATATGAACCCTACATTTTGAAAAAGATTTATCTTACGAAGAAATTCCTATTCAGTTATTCGACGAGAAAAGAGCAAGTTCTAAGAAAAAAAGTAATACCTTATGTTAAGGTAATTTGGAGGAACCACAATCTTTGAAGAAAGCTACATTGGGAACTCGAAGAGAATATGATGAAGAATTATCCTCATTTATTTACTTAAATTATTATAAGCGATTTCGAGGGATGAGAATCTTTGTAAGGGGAGAATGTAATGAGATGAATTGTTTGAATCGTGATTACGAGACGAGAATCCTTTTAAGGGGAAAGATGTGACAAGCGAGATTTTGTAATTTAATTTTAATATTTATTGGATTAAATAAATATTTTTTGATGATTTAATTATTAGATTAAATAATTAATTGATGAAGTTGTGGTAGATTAATTTAATTATATGTGTTATATTTATTAAATTAATGTGGAGAATTTTATTATTCAAAGTATGTAATTATGTGAGCTTATTGAATTAAAAGAAATATTTAATAAGCCTAATATTATTTTAATTAATTAATAATTAATTAGAGAATTAATAATTTGACATAATTAATAAATGAGAAATTTAATTATGTGACTATGAATTAATGAAATTATTATATTTTATTTAAATTAAATTAAATAAGATATTTGATTTATTTTATAATAGGTGTGACATTATTAAACTATAGTATAAAAGTTTATCAAATTAAATGGGAATGAATTATATTGAATAGCTAAACAAAGGCCTTAGTGGAGGTTGAGGGGGAAGTTAACCCATGATTGGTTGGCGACCACAACCAACGTCGATTTATAAATTATATCGTATTCCTTCTTTTATTTCATTTTATAAGCTATGATAAAACTAAAAAAGAGAAGAGAAATTGATAATTGTTGAGAGGAATTGTGAGTGTGTGATTGAAGAAGAATTTGAGAAAGAATTCATCTCTACTAAATCTCATCTACGCTTTGGGTAATCTCTTGACTTTAATTTTTTTTATTTTCGTCATTTAAAGTTTTTCATGAAAATGGCTTTCAAATTACATTAAAATCTACGTATTTAGAAATGGTAGTGATTATGTGATATATATATATGTGATAATATGTTAGCATAACATGTTTTTACTATATATTATAGATTCCATATCATTAGTTTCATAAAAATATAGCGTATATTATTGCTACAAAATTATAGAGTATAGAAATATGGCCATATGGCCTTACTCTCACAAAATTAATCGTCGATCATATATTATCTCATAAATTTTATGCTTGTATATAATTATGCATGTTAAAGCAGAAAAACAAACTTGAATGGACATATTTGGTGTTATAATGAACCCTTAGTGTTAATTTTCATGTTTTGTGTTCAAAACTTTCAAGAACATCAAAACGAGTAAAATTACATGTTTTGATTCTATAAATTATGTGTTTTAACTTGTTAAAATCATGTTAGAAAAGGTTGGGTAATGATCATATATGAATTATAGTATATGGGTATGCTTAAATTAATGTATGGACAAGGAAATTGGAAGTTATGGCTACATTACGTGTTCTTCACAGGCGTATAGTTGAAATTGGGAGAGATTTTTTGGCCTAATTTGGCGTGTCTTTAAAAAAGCTATGAAATTGAGTGCAGGTAACCCAGCTCCGAACCAGGCGTTACCAAACTAAATTACCACTTACGTGACGAAAAAAAAAAAAAAATAAAAAAAAAAAAAAAAAAATAAAATAATAATAATAATTAATTAAAATATTTATCAAATAAAATAAATATTTTAGTTGAAATATTTATGGAATAAAATAAATATTTGATAGAAATTATTATTAAAATATTTATCAAATAAAATAAATATTTTAGTTGAAATATTTATGGAATAAAATAAATATTTGATGGAAATTATTAAAATATTTATCAAATAAAATAAATATTTTAGTTTAAATATTTATGGAATAAAATAAATATTTGATAGAAATTATTATTAAAATATTTATCAAATAAAATAAATATTTTAGTTGAAATATTTATGGAATAAAATAAATATTTGATGAGAAATTATTTTTAAAATATTTATCAAATAAAATAAATATTTTAGTTGAAATATTTATGGAATAAAATAAAATAAATAATATTTGAAATTATTATTAAAATATTTATAAAATAAAATAAATATTTTAGTTGAAATATTTATGGAATAAAATAAATATTCGATGGAAATTATTATGAAATAATTTATTGAGTGTAATAATAGTAAGGAAATGAAAATATTCTAATTTAATTAAGTAATTAAATTAGAAGGGTAATAATTTGTTAAATAAAGTGGAGTTTATATTAAATAATTAAGTGAAAATATAACTAATGAATATCGTGAATACATATGGTATGTGTGTAGGATTTGTGGTGAGCGGAAGTAGTAATCGTTTAGCCTACATACGAGGCAAGTTTCTAAACCTTGTTTCTTTACATAAAATAAGTTCCTTATTCTATCTTGTTTATTATTATTTCAAGTCAAGATTTCATATTAGATGTTATCATTCTTTAAAAGCATAATTCTTGTTATACAATACTTATTTGATTGTATACATCTTGAACTTTATTATTCAAATTGAATATCAATTATTGTTGAACCTTGTAAGACTAGCGAACCCTTATTGATTCGACTAGTCCATAGTTGATGAGCGTTCTAAATTTGAGAACATTGTTGAACTGATCAAACCAAACTTCCTTTGAGTGCGGACTCTAATGTCAAGCGAGATGAACAACCCATTATAGGGGATTAATTACACTTTTAGCGTTAAGATATTGTGCAGTATGGTACTTAAAGGGATGATCCCCTAAATACGAGAAGAAGAGTCCATAGTCTTATAGGTATTAAAGGTTTCAAGTATAAACACTTGACAATCTAGGACATAGTTCAAGGTCTTATGACCCTCAGAATTTCTTTTAATTCTTGTTATTCATTCTTGATTCAAAAGCGAGTTTTCTTGTTGAAGTTTTTTTGATTCATTCAGCATGTTATTATTTTATTGTTGTATTATTATACTTGTGGGCAATCGTGCTCACTCTTGCGTAATAATAACATTGCGATTAAACGAAAGATCAAATGAGCCTTCTACTAGCAAAGGCAAGGGCAAAGCTAATAAGTGATGAAGACTTGTTATTTAATTTTAAGAATGTTATTGTTTAAGACTTGATGTTGTTTAAGACTTATTATTTGTTTATGTTTCCATATAGATGTTTAAGGTTAGTTTGACTGGGATTGTATTTATTATTAGGATGTTGTAACCCCATAAGGGGAGGATTTATTTCTATCTATTGCATGGTTTGCATTTATTATGGGTAGATAGATAGATGATATTTGTATAGTGAACACCAAATCCCGAATTGGAATTGAAGTACTCCGAATATTTGGGGGTGTCTGTTGTTTTACGGAGGAATATTGCCTTCTGTTGTACGTTCCCCAGGTGGTGATTAAAGGTGTCTCCACGATCCGATTCACTTCATTGTTAATATTTTCATTTGCCATTCTCAAAATCGCCACAAAATAAGAGTTAATTAACATGTCACATATTATCCATATACTACTGTTGACCAAATAAATACCAAATAAACTTAGAAGTCGGGTCATACTAGCGAAGGAATTCCCGTCTCTCCCTCCTAGTTCTTGTCTCACGTCTCGGCCGGGGATCATATCCCTAAGCTTTGATACCAATCTGTTATTCGCCCCCAAAATAGGTATACATCACCCATTATGAGTCGCCAAATACATGGTATGCGAAACAAATACAACCCGATAATACAATTGTCGTGCAAAATACGACAACAACATATATCTTGTGAGTTTGAATATAAATATTGTCTAATAGACAGTATACAAACTCAAAAGGAGTCCTCATTACAATTATTGATACACTATTTTACAAAAAGGTGATGACTACTAAAAAAACTATCTTGAATCATCACTCCATACCCTGGCTAGTTCCTGCTAAATTATCTCCTCTTGAGAAGAACAATGGAACAAAAAGGAAAATGGTGAGCTCAACTAGCCCAGTAAAGAATATTATTACTAAGATAATATACAACAAATCATCATTAGTCTTCAACATGGAAAAATCTAATAAAATATAATAGACAACAAGTTTTAGATCAACAACTGCAGCGGAAATAGAAATCCATTAGAAGAGTCCATCATCAATATTTTATCCCTGTAACATCAAACAATATACATCTTGAATCAAATATTCATCTTTGCAGTACAGGCCAAAGATATTCATTTGTATCACCAGTTGGTCATGTTCATCTCAACACCTGTTCATCTTTGCACTACGGGACAAAGATATTCATTAGAGTAATCATTCATATTTGCACTTTCTGAGCCAAAGATATTCATTAGGTAATCATTCATCTTTGCACTACTGAGGCCAAAGATATTCGAAGAATATCATTATTTAGGACTGAGGATGATGAAAAATATCTTAAAGAAAATGAATCCAGTGAGACAAAAGAACAAATATTAGGGATTCGTATTATAGTTTATACAAGTTCAATAATACTCCAAAATAACCAATTGTGAAGCAGAATTCAAAAATAAGGATCAAAACATGGATACAATCAAAGATAGTAACCATAATAGACATCTTTAATGAGAAAGGAAAATTTCATTTTTGGTGAATAATGCAAGTATTAAGTGAATAGTGCGGTATCTTGAATAATGCCATATACCCATGAATAGTTCCATATATATGAATAGTAACCTTGACACAAAAAGGTAGAAATTTAATAATAAAATCCATACCAATATTTCGGTATAATGATATTGAAAGAATAACATCATTAGAAAGAAAATAACATCTCTTACCTCAAAATATCAGTACTTCTGATCGGAATATCGGTATAAGACTGAAGGAAACTTGCACTGATGAATAGCAACTCATAAAGTATCTAAATACTCACAAAATACGCTGGATAATATAGAGAGAGAAAGAGAGAAAACTTGTTTCTGGTGTGATTTTCAATTTTAACTAAGCACCATATTTATAAGAAAATGCTTAGAACGTCATAGCAGACTAACCTGCTACCTGATGGCTTTACCTTCTACTATTCAGGCGCACCACTTTTGAAAATTAATTCCAGCACATTTCATTATTCACCACCAAAAGTGGGGCCCACCATATTTTTAATAAAAACATTTATTTTCCAAAACTTCAACAATTCATAATAAATAGCCATTTTATCAGAAAAATTTGAATCTCATGTGCTTTCCATAGGAAATTTAATTCTCTACAACTTTGTAAGTTCAAGTTTTTTTAAATTCCAAACAAAAAATGGCCAAGAAATCCACATACTGAGACGATTTTCAAAACCTCAATTCCGGACAAAATCACGATAAAACACCTCGGCATTAATAACTAATTATTCACAAATAACGATAAAATAAAATATTCATGATTGGTGGTTTGAATCAATTTTTAATTCAAATGCTTTTTACTTCCAATGGTGTTAACGGTAACCATTTCCATAATACTCAAACTTTTTTTTGTAAGATCCGTTATGGGGCCCACAAATATTAATATTCCCCGATAGAAAAAGAATATTCCACGACCAAAGTGACAAATGATACTTTTCACTTGCTTATTTTGATAATTGCATCTATTATTCAATTCGATTTGTGGTTTTCTTTTAATTCAAATACTTTTTACTTTCAGGTTTGGAAAAGATTTTTTTAAGATCTCAAAATATTAAATTCGAGCCAAACATATGGATTGATCTTGCTAGTGTGTTTGAAAAGGTACATAGGGAGATCTTGCTAGCATGTTGAAGGTATCTAGTTCAATATCCTTGTATGGTAGTTCAGATTTTGTTACGTATTATTAAAACTAGTATTGAGAATGAGCATCGAGGGTTCTACCCCACTTGCATACATCTTAAGGAAAAAGAACCTTTACCTACCATTTCCATGATCTGAGTTGAGCAAAGAAGGAAAGAAGCTCTTTGTAGAAGCACGGTGAAGAGGGAGCATCACTTTAGAGAGTTCACTTCAAGATGTTGTATCACGTTATAGTTTCATGGATCTTTGGCCTTGCTCTTCTAAGGATTTGGATAATTTAGTGCAGCAAGAGGTATTCTTTCAAATTTTTCCTCTTAGGTTGTATATACAATATTCTACCATTAGTGATGACAAATGAACCCTTACGCCTTAGATGTTAAAGCCATCTCGTTGATTTGTATATTATGACGATGTCGATCAATGTTGTATGAATAAATTATAAATTATCTGAGGTTACGTTCTAAAGTTTTTTGCATTCTTTGGCAAACTTTAGAAGTACATAAATTTAGTCAATGTCCTCTAATGCTACTTTCTTCTTCCAATTTCATAAGAAAATCTGGAAGTTGTTATTAGTTCTTGTTACTTGGTTACTTGTGCAAGCGTTTTGACTCAGTTGATCCCTTGCTTTTGTTCGGAGGAATTATTAAACATTTCTTTTCTTCTATTAATAAAGCGGGTTAAGTTTTGGGGTATAATGTTTTCTTGAAACATTTCGATTCGACGAAGGAACTCTTGTTTAGTTGTATCTAGGAGCAATTTAATTTTAAAACATAGAGGATGCGATCCTTAAAAGGTTGATAACAAAGGAAGAAAATTTATAAACTTGAGAAAATCCGGTGGCTTGAGGTGTATGAGTGGAAGGAGCTTGAAAAAATGATTAGAATTGATTAGGAGAAGGTCGGTTGGAGAATGTGCGGATTGAAAGTTGATAATAATCTAACTTTTATGGCCAATTAGAAACGTCGAGATCTGATTCTTTGGTGACAAATAAAGCAAAGCGATACTTAGTTGATTTCTAAATAGGTTTTGGAATGTTACACTGGCTTGAGTAGCATCACTTCGGTTGACTTCTAGGAGAAGATATTGTGGTGAGAAGAAACTATGAGGTGGCTCGATTAATGTATAAGAAAAGGTAAGAGGATGGTAAAATGGACAAAAGTTGGAAGTTATTTTTTGGCCAAAAAGTTTGAATTTAACTTGTAAAATGTGGTGAAGTTACCATTTTGTATAAAGCTACTACTAAGGATCACGCTTATGTGATACAAATTAAGATGCACATCTATCACCTAAGCAACCACAAGTTTACACTAAAACACACTTGAATATTTAGTGAACACAAGTTGTCGAGCACCTTCATCTTGGACTTGATGCCACATTCCCCCACCCACCCCCCCCTCTCCATTTCCATTTTACATTACTAGTGTTTCTCAAATTATATATCTAGTATTAATTTTACATAGTTGCATTTCAGCTAAGTTATTAATTTTTGAATTTTTCGAAAGACGTTTTTTTTAATTTTTACAAGCAGCAATTATATGGTACATAATAGTGCGTTGTCTTTGACTTATTCTTTGGAAATGAGATTTGATATTTCTCAAATTCATGAGCTCTGTAGTCGGATTCAAGTTGGACAATCTTTTTAAAACTTACTGATACGCGTGCTTGATTGACGAGATGACATTAATGCATTATCTTTGCAAGGTAAGGCTACATCGTATTCTTTTTCATGTATGCAAATAAATGCTTTTGTTTCAATAGAAAACCTATCTATTATTTAATTGTTCGCTTAGTACGTTTACTAAAATGTCTTAGTACAAAAGGTAAAATTTTATAAATAGGCAACGGCGGGACTACAAGATAGGTGGACAAAATGCTCTGCTATTTTGATTAAATATCAAGAAGAATGGAAAGAGTAACCTTCTACCTCTCTGAATATCAATTACTGCTACCATACCGGTGCTTAACTCTTAGATGTCAAGTCATTTGTAACTTTAGACATTCGGTGAATATTTTGGACATTAGTTTGTGTCTTAATGTTTGGTTGTATATTCGTAGAGCTTCTACTCCTAACTTATATCAGTGTCTTTATGTTGTTATCAATGAAATAACACATGTATAACACTGTATGTATCGCAGAAAATGTATATCAAATTGGAAAAAAACAACAACTACATAGTCTGCACAGTTGTTATGCTTGTTTATTGTTGATCTTATTGTAATTTGTAGTTTTTGATTTATGGATTCTATTTTGTTGCAACATGATTCCATTTTGTAGCTGTTGTTAATGATATGAGATCTTGTTGGATAGATATATGCCAATTTTTTGGTTTAAACTAGTATGTACTTCATGTTATCTTGTTTAAGACATTTTATTTAGTCAGTTGAAGGACTCTATAATCTTTCTATATGTTCAACCATTTAATAAATATTGTGGGTAGTCTGTTGGTTTAATAATATTAGTACCACGTAGCAACTCAATTGTCTTTGTGTATTGATTTTGGCATTAAGTTCCTCTGGTGACCTATTTGCTTCATTTTCCTGACTTTCTATTATTTTAAACATATGCGGGAAA
The DNA here is from genome assembly GCA_020205605.1 of Panax ginseng. Taxonomy (NCBI): domain Eukaryota; kingdom Viridiplantae; phylum Streptophyta; class Magnoliopsida; order Apiales; family Araliaceae; genus Panax; species Panax ginseng. The sequence goes on along the minus strand of CM035146.1, from coordinate 34,864,760 downwards.
GATTGCTTCTACGATCGCCTTACAATCTTTGGGTATCAAATTTGATTACATCGTTTACGGAAGAAGACAAGGGGCGAAATTATGAAGTGTACTCTCTCTATATATGTAGATATATACTTTAATTGAAGAATTTTGGTAGCTTTAGATGATTAATTGTAAAGATAATGACTGATTATGTAGTGGATGATTTTATTAAGTTAATAATATTTTAGTTTTTGTATTTTTGCCATTATTTGCTATGGGGACATTGAGTATGCCGGTACACAAAAAGAATGTCAAATTTTGATTTGGCAACAATATAATTCGTTACCAAAGCATTGAACATGTTTTAATATAGCAACAATTTTTTATACATTTAGCAACGAAATTTTCGTTGCTAATGGCATTAAAAATATAATATTTGGCAACGAAAAATTAACCTAATTACAACGGGGAGGATATTGTTGCTAATACTAAAATAAAAAGAAATATTTTTTATCGTTGCAAATCATATCAACTTTCATTGCACATATAAAGAAACAACAACATATAATGTTGTTGCTAATGGATGATTTTTAATTCTTTATTGAAAATAACCGACAACAAATATTTTCGATTCTTGATTCAATAATAATGTCGTTGCCAAATAATATAAATATAACGAAAATCGTTGCTAAAAAGTTTACATTCATAGCGAAAGCAAGATTAAGCAATAATTTTCATAATTTCTCGTGACAAAAATATCGTTGCAAAATGGTGTCAATTGCAACGAAAATGCATGGTCGTTGCAAAAAAAAGAGTTCATTCCGTTGCCAATTAGCAGGCTTTTGCACCAAAATGGGGTTTTTAGCAACGAAATTTTAATTTTTCTACAACAATACATTTTGTTGCTAAAGGATCGATGTCTCTGTACGAAAGCCAAATTTCATTGCAAAATGTATTACTTTTGGCAACGAAAAAAATACGTTCGTTGCGGAACAATTAGCAACGCTCATTGCGCAACGAAAGACGCAACGAGAGTAAAGTCATTGCCAAAACCCTTTTGCAACGAAATTTGACACCTTTAGCAACGAAAATTGGTTGTTGCTGAAGCCCCATTTTTTTGTAGTGGACCAATCATTAATAATGCGTACATACAATACATATTTATAGCACTGAAAAATTAAAATATAATTGATATTATATTATTATTCTCATTCCTTGTTCCATATCCAAAATTAGGGTTTGGATTCCATATCCGATTTATCATCATATTTAACATTATTAATTAAGTTAAAATAACTAACTTAATTAATCTAACATATAAATTCATATAATAAAATAAATAATTATTATAATAATTCTAAAAATAATTTTATATATTATTTAAATAATATATAATTATATTTTCATGGAAAATAATTAATAAAAATATTTCTACTATACAATTAATTATTATAAGAATATAATTTATAATAATCAATAATTCTAAAATAAAATTATTTGTAAATGTTCATGTAATAAATATATTTTTATTTATCACATAAATACATATAGAATGTTCATGTAGAATGTTCATGTTATTTGAAAAGTTATTTTTATTTATATAGAAAATAACGGGTTGTTACATGTAGAATGTTCAAGACAGTTTCTGTTTGTTACATTTGGGCCATGGAGAAATCTTGGAATTCTTTCATTAAAGTTCGTAAACTCGTGAGACTTTCCATCATCAGATTATTCTGGGATTCTTGAGTATTCAGCAAGGCAAGATCAACTTCCCTGTGTTTCTTAGCAGCTTGAAAGTGGATTTGATCCCTTTCATTGATACTCTGAATCATCTCCTTTATAATCTCCCTAAACTTCTTTGAGAGCTCAGAACTTAGGTTGTTGGAGAGCATATTGGCAGCATCGATCAAATAAGTCAGCCTTAGGTGAACAACGTCTGAGTGAACTTCAAGGTCTTCTTGTATGTCCTTGGTCACCTTCTTAGATGCTTCAGACAACTTTGTTTTGGTGGGAAGATCTGATATGAGCTCAAGGAGTTGCTGATTGTTAGGAGGAGTGGCTCTTGTGTATTGATCTTGCATAGTGTAGAGAGTAAGATCAAGATTAAAATACTCATTTGTTGATGAGGAAGGGATATCTGATGGATGGGTTGATGTGTGGGGTTGAGCTTCATGAGGAGGTGACTCTACGAATTGAGCAGGTGACTCTACGATTGGATTTGGATCAGTAATCGTAGAGTGAGAGATGATAGGAGATTGGATCAATATAAAGTTAGGCACATTTGGTTCATCAGTTACAAAATGTTGGGATTCTGTAACTGGAAATTGATTGAGTCGATGAAGTATCACTTCCAACCATCTTGGTAATTCATAGAATTGGTTGAAAATTGATGGTGGACAGTGACTAACCCTGAAAGAGATGGGATTAGTTTGTACCTTATGCCCATTTTCGGAAGAGGGGCCATTGGTGATCAGCTTTCGGGCAAAGTTGAGGTTGCCTGTGAATCCATGAGCTAGCACCGAGATTGCTGAATAAACTTTGAAGGTCCAGAACATGTGATCCCAGGAGTTGAGAATTTGGGTTCTGTGAAAGGGAATCATAGGTAGATAGGAGAACAATTGATTGCAGTTGGCTCTCCTATAACCATCACAGCCCACATCTATAATCTCAACTTCATCATCCTCTTCTTCTTCTCTGTCTTCATATAAAGTTTCCATTACATCAATTATCTCCACTTGACTTCTTTGCTCTTCTGCTCTCTCATCCTCCATAGCTTCAATCCTTTCCATTTCTATATTTTCTGAAGCTAGAGTCTCTTGAGGGACTGAGGGAGATGCATGATGATCTCTTGGCAATTCCTCCTTAGCTGCAGCCTCTTCTGACATAGGAACTTCATGAGGCTCCCCCTCAACTCGATCATCCATCTGAATTTTAAGCAGCTCCCCCTCAGCTGGAGCATTTTCTGGTGTAAGAGCTTCAGGAAGCTCTTTCTCAGCTTCAGGTAGCTTTTTTCTCAGCATCTATCCTTCTGTCTTCTTCCTTTAGCACTCCTTCATTGACAATGATGTACTTCTTGACTAGCTTTCTCTTTGGCTTCCTAGGCTGAGCCACAGTCTTAGGTCCTTCTTCAGCTTCAACTCTGAAGGATTAATCAGGCTGAGAAGCTGGTGCAGCATCCTCTTCTAGAGTGGGGTTAAGTCTGGACTCTATGATCGGTAGAGACTCTACGATCAAAGATGAAGACTTCTTTGGTTTGTTACTGCGTTTTCCCTTCTTGAGCAGCTGAGAGATGGTAGCTCTGTCTTCATCTTCCTCAGACTGATGTTCTTTCCTCTTCAAATTCCTCAAAGTTTCAATGCCTGAACTCTCTTAAGGTGCATCAGTAGTTGACCCTTGAGGCTTGTCTGTCATTTGAGCCTTCATTTTTCTCTTACCCTTGCTTTTTCTGATCAAAGAAATGGGTTCCTCCTTGTTGATTTCTTCTTCTTCTTCAGTTTCCTTCAGAACTGACACATTTCCTGGTATCCCACTCCTTCGCTTCACCAGTTCTTCCATTAGATTTAGACATCATCATGACATTTTCTGCTGGAATTCTTTTCTAGTTCTCAAACAGCTGCTGGGTCATCCTTCTGTTGGGATTGATGGATTCTCCTTCATTATCCCAAATCTTATCACCCAGTGCTGACTGTAGGATGATGCTTATAAACCGCCCGTAGAGAATCTTCTTCAGTCCTTCCTGAAAATTGACACAACATGATTATAATGCTTCTTATGATGCATCTTCTTCAGTCCTTCCTGAAAATCGATGCCCTCCATAAATGGAAATCCTTTTAATTTGAAACCTAGGGTTAGGTTTATATCTTCAGCTTTGAGTTTAATTTCCATGCCTTTGACCCTTGTGGTGATAACATCATTCTCAAATGCTCCATTTCTGTAGAACTCTTTTATTAGCTTAGGGTAGATCCATGTTGTGACGCCCCCAAATTTGGGTATCTCCCAACCCGACAGATGGTGCTACACGATACTACAATTCATACAGTCATTCCATTGAGATGATCAACAAAATGAGTGTACGTACTATATTCTTATTATAATAGTAATAAATCATTTCCCAGGTTCATAAACTAAATACATTCTTTGTTATTCATAAGTATATTACATACAAATACTCTAGTCTATTACAGGATAATCAACTATCCATCTTAGCCTTGCCCTTATCTCTCTTAGAATTTTCAGGTTATTCGGCTTTAGCTGCAATCATATAATTCAAGCAAGAAGTGAGCATAAATAGCTCAGCAAGTCTATCAAAGGATGATATAAACACCACATTGAGAATTATATGATTATCTTTCATAACTAAATAAGTAGCTATAAATCACCATAAAGCATTGACTCATACTTCTCATCTCATAACAATAATTCCAAAGTATATATTTATAATATCTTAGGAATTCTGAACCAGTCAAAAGACCATGAACATACTCTTTGCATTTTCATACTTGAAAAAGACATCTGACACCAAGGCCATCCATCCAGCATTACTTACGAGTACATCTAGGTGATCAGCCTATAGTACCCTATGTTGATTAACACTCTTCTGTTAAACGTATTTACGTTTAACTTTTGGAAACTCGCGTGCCCATCGAATAATCAATAAAAATACTTTTGTTTGTTCATAGACAAACTTACCTTTACATCCGCACCAAATATTTGGCATATGATAGCATTAAAAGTTCTATATCGAAAGACTTGTAAACAAATCAATCAATCCTTCAAGACTGGTCTAGCCGAGTTAAAACAGGCATCGACTCTTTCTTTAAAACCATTCATGCATTTTAGAATATGAATCATAGAAAACTTGACTAACATGGAGGTTAGATAAGTGTTAAGAAAACTTGCCTTCAAGCATCTTCGAATATAATAATTAGTCAATTCTCAGTCTTTACAGGATCTACATGATATATTCACATAGCACATTATGATTAGTTACCAAACAACTAACTTTATTGTTCTAACCAACTTCTTTCTCTTCTATATATGTCTTACTTGAATTTATTTTGTTAATAAAGTCAATTCGTTTTTCTATGCTTCATTATGGCTCGTTAAAGTTCTAATGTGATTAACCGACATTCGATCATCATTGGTGAAATACCAACGTTGAATCATCATTCATGGTTTACTTGCTTATACTTTTGCGTTCTCCGTTTAATTCTTATTAAACCATACTAAATCTTCTAACGTTATCACTTAGAAGTGATTTAAAGTCAGCCTTATCATGTACATTAAGTACATTCATGTCTTACCTTCGGTCTACATTCAAAGGGAATAAAAACCTAACTTGGTCAACTATTTTACACTGTCGGTGCTGCGGCGCCAGACTCTAGTATATTTTCGGTGCTGTGGTGCCAATTAGTAGGGGACAAGGCCGGATCCGGCACTGTGGTGTGACCCTTTTATGTTGGGTTTTTATGCAATAACATACCCCACATGCATCGATTAGTCTTGACAGTTGGTTTTTCTAACGAAATTTCTGGCTTCATAAGTTATTCGTTTTACATCTGAATTGGCTCATACAAAAGCCCACATCTCACAAATTACATACTCTAGGTGTTCATATAAGAATTTTATATTTTAGAATTTGTTAACTCAGAATTCACCTTTTGGTTCATTTTGAGCGTTCGTTATCGTTTTTGAGCGATCAATACTCGTTTTCTTCGTAATAAGTCGAAATTCGACGATTCTCAAGTCCACAACTCTTGAATACCCTATCTCACATGTTGGCCATAAAAACAAACGTTTTTAAGTCACACGACAACTTTTAATCCGTAATCCGAGATTTCTACGTTTTCAACGTTTAACGTCTATTTTCATAAAATTCGCCATAACTTTGTTACCCGTGTTCTATAAACCAAATCAAATGGAACACTCCAATGATTCATCATCTACACCCTAACCAAACAATATGAACATACCCTAGCTATGATGGTTTTCAAATCGTCCAATCACAACTAAGTTCACGTTTATAACTTTCTAAAGTTTTAACTTACGTAAACCCTTACGATTTCCATTCGGTCATGACGTATCAATGTATTCATTATTAATAGTCATCCTTATTCCTCCTCACTAAACATGCTCCACCAATCTACGATTCTCTACGAGAAAGAAATCAAAAAAGATGAAGATTAATGACTACGAACTATTACCTTTGTCATTTTTCGCGTTCTTGGTAAACGTCTTATGTTTTGCTTGGAAGTAGCTTGATTATGTGTTTCTAGCTCTTTCTCTCTCTCAATATATATTGGACAATGTTTGTAAATAACAAAAAGTCCAACCTAAGCTTTGTATTTATAGGATTTCAAAATGGGGGCAAAATGGTCAAAGAGGACACCTCCTTACTATTCCACCTCCTCAACAACTTAGCCACCAAGTAAGCACTTTACTTTGTGGCCAAGTGGCCGGTCCACCCTCCATGGACTATCCCATGGGTTGCCCCATGGGTTTTACCCATCCCGTGACCCGTCGGTTCGATCCGCGGTTCGACTTCTTGGATTGGGATTGACATAACTTAACATTGGGCCTTAACTTGGGCTTGATTCCATACTTCATTGGGCTTGCTATTAATCCAAGTCCAATTGAATTTACACAACATCCTTAACTCCTACTCTATTAGAAATAATTGTATTCCACGCTTATAACTTCCGTATTCTCTTCATCTAGTACTCATACGATATTCGTATTATACGTCGTACTATTCTTCATACCATACTCATATTCGAACTAGTATAATACTCATATCTCATACGTATAATAATCCAAATGATTATACACATTTCCTTTCCCTTTCGGAAATCTCTTTCACTAACCCTTAGGTTTTAAGTCCGCAGGCGTAAACTTCGTTTGCCATAACGGAAATATTATCGGATATTTCATTATATCTTCATATTCTATCATTACGCATTTTCTCAGAATTTCAAACCTAAGGTCCTAGCAAAAATAGGATGAATAGTGTTTTTACAGAAAAATTCTCGAAAAACATTTATTTTCGTTTTTATAAATCAAAATAATTAATCCTAGCACATAGCCAGAATACTAACCACATTCACACATTCTAGGTCATCGAATGACCTTTAATTATCTTACTCACATAATTAATCAATGAAATTCATTTAATCCACATAATCAAATAAGAATTTAATTCATTCAAAATTCGTAAATCTCGGGCGTTACATTCTTCCCTCCTTATAAGGATTCTGTCCCCAAAATCTTGCTATTCTTACATAAATAAATGAGGAAACTTTTCCTTCATTTTACTTTCGAGCTCCCACGTTGCTTCTTCTGCATCGTGGTTACTCCAAATTACCTTTACTGAAGGTATTACTTTATTTCTCAAGACGTGTTCCTTCCTAGCAACAATCTGAATCAGAAGTTCTTCATACGTTAAGTCTTTTTCTACTTGAATAGATTCATATTCTATTACGTGCTTGTAGTCCGGTTTATAAGGACGCAACACTGACACGTGAAACACATTGTGTATTCTTTCCATTTCTGGAGGTAAGGCTATTTCATAAGCTACCTCTCCCACCCTTCTTAAAATTTCAAAAGGTCCTACAAACCTTGGACTTAACTTCCCTTTCCAAGGCGACACTTTTAGAAAGACATACGATCCTACTTCAAACTGCCTCTTCTCTTGATGAGGATCTGTATACTTCCTTTGTCTATCTTGAGCCACTACCAATCGGGTTCGTATTAGCTCAACCATGTCTGCCATTTGTTGTACCATCTAAGGTCCCAACATTTGACGTTCACCTACTTCATCCCAGCAAAGTGGTGTTCTGCACTTCCTCCCATACAACACTTCATAAGGCGGCATGCCTATACTAGCGTGAAAACTATTGTGTAAGCGAATTCCACCAAAGGCAGATGTTCGTCCTAACTCCCCTTGAAATCCATAATGCAAGATCATAACAGATCTTCTAGCGTTTGAATTGTCCGTTCACTTTGTCCATCCATTTGTGGATGATACACCGTACTCAATCTCAAATGCGTTCCCATTTGCTCTGGCAAACTCCTCCAAAAGTTCGACGTGAATCGTGGATCACGATCGGACACAATCGAAATAGGTACTCCATGTTTAGAAATAATTTCCTTAACATAAAGTTTAGCTAGTTGCTCTAGGTTATACCTAACTCCTATTGGTAGAAAGTGAGCCGATTTCGTCAATCGATCCACTATTACCTAAATAGCATCGTATCCTTTTCTTGTTGTTGGAAGTCCCACCACAAAGTCCATGGTGATATGCTTCCATTTCCACTCCGGAATCTCTAGTGGATGCAATAACCCACTCGGTCGTTGGTGTTCAGCCTTAACTTTCTGATAAGTTAAGCACTTACTAACGTATTCTGCGATTTCCCTCTTCATGTTCGGCCACCAAAAGTTCTGATGAAGGTCTTGATACATCTTAGTACTACCCGGATGTATCGAGTACCTCGAACTATGAGCCTCACACATGATCTCTTCTTTTAAATCATAATTATTTGGAACCCAAATTCTTCCTTCAAAACGAAGTAAACCTTCTTTATCAAGGTTATACTTAGTCTTCACATCATCCTTCATTATCTTTTTCATTCGCTCGCATTCTCCAGTACTTATTTGTACTTCCTTAACCCGTTCCACTATCGTTGGTCAAGTCTCCATTGAGAATAACATCTCCACCGTTTCACTTGGTAACTTAACTTCTAACTCCATTCTTTCCATCTCCGTTATTAACTCATTTTGATTTATTAGCATTGGCAGCTTTTCGCTACCCTTCCGACTTAACGCGTCGGCTACTATGTTCGCCTTCCCTGGATGATATAAGATATCATAGTCGTAATATTTTATCAACTATAACCACCTTCTCTGCCTCATATTCAACAAAATATGTGTGAAGATGTATTTCAGACTTTTATGGTCCGTGTATATCTCATACTTTTCCCCGTATAGATAATGTCTCCATATTTTTAAGGCAAAGACTACAGCTGCCAATTCTAGGTCATGAGTAGGATAGACCTTCTCATAATCCTTTAAGCTGGGCGTGGACGATATGTAATGACCTTGCCATGTTGCATGAGCACGGAACCCGGTTCAGCTTATCTGAAGCATCGCTATAAACTATAAAATTCCTCAGATCATCTGGTAAGGATAATACAGGTGCCTCACTTAACCTCCTTTTTAGTTCTTAAAAACTATTTTCACATTTTTCTGTCCACTCATACTTCATCGACTTTCTCGTCAGATTTGTCAACAGAGTAGTTAATTTACAAAAGTCCTGAATGAACCTTCTATAGTATCCCACTAACCCCAGAAAACTCCGAACCTCAGTTGGCGTTTTTGGTTGCTCCCACTCATTCACTGCTTCCACCTTCGCTGGATCTACGGATATGCCATCTTTATCTATAACATGTCCTAGAAACTACACTCGTTCAAGCAAAAATTCACACTAAGTGAAAATAAAATTTTAAAGCAATTTCGAAACCTAAAAGCAGGATCCATGCGAAAAATTCAATTAATTGAGGAGGTTAGAAATTATCTGGACTTTAAAATTGAAATTGATCGATCGAATCTCAGCATGATCCACGAATTAAGCTGGAATTGATACGATCGAATCTCAGCACATCAAATGAATTTTGCGTCTCTACGGTATCCACCACGAGCGCTCATGAATCGAATCTCGATCAATCTGAGAAGAAGAAGGAAGCATGGTACTAGCCACCAAGGATGAGGATTTTTCAAATTGTTTTCTCTTTTTCTCTCTCTCTAAAAGCGGCTAGGGTTTTGTATTTTGACGTAAAACCTAAAGTGGTGATATATATATATATATATATAGTTAGGAGAATTAATCAAAACCTAATATTATTAAAATCGAATTTATATATATCTTAATTAAGTCTTACTTAATTAATATACTATATATAAATTATCCTATTAATTTAAATTAAGTAATTTAAAATTCTATCAATCATATTGACATATTTAAATCTTTACAATTTAAATTAATTTCCTTTTAATTACGTTCTTTGTGTGTGTGACTATATAGGTTATTATTACGTTGGCAATAATTTTAAAATCATATTATAAAATTATAAGCAGTGGCGGCATCTAGTAATGCATCTTTGCTACCCAGTAATAATAAGATCGATGATTCGATCTGACCTTTTACGTGACCAATGTTTTGATGTAATTTAATCCTTTTAACCTTAATATCCTAGATTAAACTCGAGTCATGGAATGTGTCATACTCTTCATAATTTAATCGAGTTTTCTTGATCAATGAGTAGACTATATGAAACAAATCACTATTTGAGCATGGCCATGCATTTCATAGTCTACTCAATCAAGAGGCCTATGGATATCACCCATAATATATAGGATGGTTAAATTCCATCTAGATCACTCATATTTCTCACACGATTCATGATGAACCCAATAATCACCTTTATAGTCCACCCTATTAAAGGTGACATTTGATGATATCAAAGTACATAAATTCTCTCGTGTAGTAATATAGCGATTTGGTCGGAGGACCATTACATCATTATCATCTTTATGAGAATTGCTAATGACACTTAGCATAATGCTCCATATAGAATTCTCATGGTGGAGTGCATCCGATTACATCGTTCTCTAACATGTACCTATGCATTGACTTAATATCTCATATATTTATGACCAATGAGATTTGGTCATCGGTCGATCCACATACTAGTCTCGATGCATCATTGTTGTCCCATCAATGATGATACTCATTAAGGACATTTAAGAACAATGATACTAATTGTAATTATATAATCTCATGTTCAAGTCACATACTTGAAACTATATAATTTGTATCACTATTCTAAGGAATTTTATTATGTTAACAATTATATTACGCGATAAATAAAACCATAATAAAATCATATATTTATTCAATCAAATATAATATCAAAAGCGTTAAGCAATTATATCAAATAATTGGCCTCTAGGGCATAAACTCTATGGTCTCCCACTTGCACTAGAGCCGATCACTCATGTATCTAATACCCATGGAACTAGTGTGGCCGTCGTGCGTTAGCCTGCTGCGACAAAGCCTTGGTCGGTGGATCTGCAACATTATCATCTGTTGGCACTCTTCTATATGTACATCTCCTCTATCAATGATTTCACGGATGAGATAGATGCAGCTTAAGTATATGCTTGGATCGTTGGTGAGATCTGGGTTCCTTAGCTTTGTCTGATGGCTCCATTATTATCACGGTATAAACAGCCGGATCAACAATGGTTGGAACAACACCAAGTTCGATGATGAACTTTTTAATCCATCTGACCTCCTTGCATTTTGCCTTTAAACGACAATATACTCGGCCTCTGTTGTAGAATCGACTCTTGTCTCTTGCTTGAACTTTTCCATTCTTGACACCACCATTAAGGCAAAACACAAAAACTGGTTGAGACTTATAGTCATCATTGTCGGTCTGGAAACTAACATCTGTGTAACCCTTTCTTTGCCGGTTCGTCTTCACATCCATATACCAAGAATGAATCCTTAGTCCTTTTCGGTGCTTGAGGATATTCTTGATTCTTTATCGATGACCTTCACTGGATTATTTGGTATCTGCTCGTCATGCTCAAAGCATCTGAGACATCCGAGACAGTACATATCATTGCATACATGATAGATCAATTCTTAGAAGCATAAGGGATCTTTCTCATCGCTCCTCATCATCTTGTGATTTAGGACATTGGGCCTTAGAGATCTTTACACCATGAGTCACGGGTAAGTTTCCTCTTTTTTTGCCTCTTGCATCTTTGAACCGTTTCAACACTTTATCATATATATGTACTTTGACTTAGGTAGAGCATTTTTCTCGATCTATCTCTATAGATCAGGATACCTAAAAATATGGCGACATCGCCCAAATCTTTCATGGAGAAACATTTTCCTAACCATGTTTTTTTCTGACTGTAAGGAAGGAATGTCATTCCCAATAATTAATATGTCATCAACATATAATACTAGGAATCTGATGTGACTCCCACTAACCTTCTTATATACACTGAGGTTCATCTTCATTTTTAATAAAGCCAAATTCTTTGTTGCTTCATCAAATCGAAGATTCCAACTCAAGAGAGGCTTGCTTGATCCATAAATGGATCGTTGCGACTTACATACCTTTCGACATCCTTTGGGTGACAAAACCCTCGGGTTGTGTCATATACACATCCTCGAGGAGATTTCCGTTAAGGAAAGCGGTTTTGACATCCATCGCGATTACGTAATCATAAAAAGGCTGCTGATAGCAAGTAAGATCTGATGGATTTAACCATTGCCCTTTGGAGAAGGTTTCATCATAGTCGACACCTTGAATTTGTTTGAAACCTTTTGCTACCGATCGGCCTTTATAGGTTTGTACATTACCATCCATATCGGTTTTCTTCTTGAAAACCCACTTGCACCGATTGGTTTTACCCCTTGGTGGATCAACGAGTCCATACTTGGTTAGTATACATGGAGTCCATCTCAGATTTCATGGCTTCAAGCCATTTCTCGAGAATCTGGTCCATTCATAGCTTCTTGGTAGGAAGCGGGCTCATCTTGATCTATGAGCATCACATCATAGTTTTGAGTCACAAGATATCCATAATATCTCTCGGGCTCTTGGCGTGTCCTACGGATCTCTGAATGACTTGTGTAATTTGAGCGAGTTCACTTTCCACAATTTCTTGTGGTTTCTGCTCACGTTCAACTTCGAGTTCAATGATATTTTGTGGTTCTCGAATTTCTTGAGTTCTACTTTCCTCCCTTGTTTCCTTTAGAGACAAATTCTCTTTCTAGAAAAATACCGAGTTCGAGCAACAACCACTTTGTTCTCGGAAGGTTTGTAGAAATAATACCCTTTTGTTTCCTTTGGGTATCCCACAAAATTACATTTGTCGATTTGGGTCAGGAGCTTGTCGAGAATCCGGGCGTTTCTGAGCGCCTCATGACCCCAAATCTTCATGAGCGACATACTAGGGCGTTTCCCGGTCCACATCTCAAATGGTGTCTTGAACCGTCTTTGTAGGAACACGGTTAAGTGTGAATCACGGTGTCTCTAGGGCATGACCCGAAGCTTATTGGAAGATCTGCATGACTCATCATTGATCGTACCATGTCCAACAAGGTTCGATTCCTCCTCTCGAGATACACCATTCCATTGCGGTGTTCGGGTGGAGTGATTTGTGATATAATACCACACTCCTTTAGAAGGTCATCAAAGTCTTGGCTTAAGTATTCACCTCCTCGATCGGATCGAAGGGCTTTTATGCTTTTGCCAAATTGGTTTTGAACTTCATTCTTGAATTCCTTGAACTTTTCAAAGGATTGATTTGTGTCTCATAAGATACACATATCCATATCTACTAAAGTCGTCGATAAATGTAATGAAGTAATAAAACCTACCTCTTGCTAACGACTCATGGGTCCCATACATCACTATGTATAAGTCCCGATACATATGCTAGCCCATTCTTTGTGTCCGATTGAAAGGGCTTTAGTCATCTTGCCTAATAAACAAGACTCGCATTTCTCATATGATTCAAAATCAAATGAATCCAAGAACCCATCTTTATGGAGTTTGGATATCGTTTCTCATTTATATGGCCTAAGCAGCGATGCGAGAGATATGTCGGATTTGAATCATTTGATTTAAATCGTTTTTTGTATTTATGTTATAGATAGGCATTTCTAAATCAAGAATATAGAGGCAGAGTTAAACAATTGTGCGACACCATAACAAATATCATTTAAGTAAAACAAACAACGATTGTTCTTTATTATAAATGAAAAACCTTTCTTGTCAAACAAAAAGCGAAATAATGTTTTTTGCTTATAGCGAGGCACAAAATAACAATCTTCTAATTCTAAAACTAGCCCGGTGGAAAAAGATAAATGATAAGTTCCTACGGCCGGTGCAACTTTTGCTCCATTCCCGACTCGTAGGTCGACCTCTCCTTTCGCCAAAGTCCTACTCCTTGAGTCCGCACATTAACACAAATGTGAGAACCACATCCAGTATCAATACCCATGATGTAGAAGTAGACAAGTTGACTTCTATAACATATATACGAATCGGAAGTCGTACTTCCTTTCCTTTTCTTCACTTCTTCCGGATAAGCATGCCGGTTCCTTTTCCGGTGTCGGGTTTTTCCTGAAGTGACATTCACCTTCTTTAGCCACCCCACCTTTAGGTTTTAAAGCTGTTTGGTTTTGGAATTGGGTTTGGCAAAAGATTTAGATCTATCTTCTTCTTGCCTTTCAATTTCCTTAGCATTCCCCTTTTGCACCATCATTATGGGGGCGGGTCTGCCTTTTTCATGTTGTTCTCGGCGAGTTCTTAACATGCTCAACAACTTCGATGAGGGGTTTCTCAATTTCATTCATAAGATAGTTCATAACAAATTGAGTAGTATTTTTGTTCAAAAGATTGCAAAAAAAAAGGTCGGTTTGGGCTTAGGAGTGATTGGAAAACCTGACCTATCAAGGTACTCAATATACCCAATCATTTTTGGCACATGTGGACCAAGCTGGATCACGTTCACCCATTTGCGGTGATCTGACGCCTTGCTTGTATCATACCTCTCTGTCGAGCATGCCCTTGAACAATTTCTTGAGATGCTCGATCATCTCATAAGCATCCATCAACTCATTTGCTTACGAAGCTCGGCGTTCATGGTTGCTAGCATGACCTGACTCACGTCGAGCATCATCTTGATGCTTCTTGTAAACATTATGCTCACTTGCGTTAGTGCGATGGCAATTTGGTCTTTGCGGGAATGGGCCCATCGAGGACATATAGCTTGCGCTCTTGTTTGAGGACAATCCTCAAGTTCTATGCCGGTCGAGAAATTAATTCCACTCGACTTGTCCTTTTCAAGGGTGATCGTAATGAAAGACTATTTGTGTTGTTGTTGTTTGCCATTTGATATCTACAATTTATAAGTGCAAAAATAATAAGTCAAATTGCGAGTTGATATTATATAATTGATAATAGTACATTCAAAATATACCTCCCACTATTTTATTCAAATTAATAGCCCTCTTTATTAATTAGGAAAGCATTTTCTATTAAATCTTTCTAGTGAGCAAGATCCATATTTCATTATGCCTTAAGTTAGCTTTGGCTAATCTCTTAAAACACAATTATTTAGGTAGACAACCCTTTGTCAATTATATCATATATAACTCTGGATAGTTTGGTAAACAACAATTGTTTCTAGTCCATCTAATGGTACCTACCAAACTCTATGCCTCTAAGTCCACAATCTATTGAGATAACTTAGTTAAGTCGGGCCCTGATGATTTTAACGGTTTGGATATCACAATTATCCTATCGCATCTTACCTAGATAAATAGGGTACTTTGCTTTGGCAAACCTACATCTATTGATCAAGGTCTTGATGAGTGTTATTCATTGGAAGGCATCGATTTAGACTTAATAATTTAATGAGGATTTTATTAATTAATTTAGATCTCACCAATTTTAA
Source organism: Panax ginseng (assembly GCA_020205605.1). Taxonomy (NCBI): domain Eukaryota; kingdom Viridiplantae; phylum Streptophyta; class Magnoliopsida; order Apiales; family Araliaceae; genus Panax; species Panax ginseng. The sequence continues at coordinate 34,849,253 of CM035146.1, read as the reverse complement.
TCTTATTAAGCATGCACATTATTTATCATATCATATAAGCATACAAGCATAAATAAAGTGCAAAATTAAATAATGTCGCGATTATGGCCCAATCCTTTGTCGATCTTTTCAAGCTAATGAAAGATTGAAGGTCAATCTAAGGTGGTAAAAGATCTTAAGATAAATAGCTTCCTTGGATCTTCCTCAAGCATGTGCCTCCTCTCTCCATCATCATCTTTCCATTGTGTTCTCCATCTTGACATCTTCATCAATTCTGATTATTACATGACATAAAGAAACCTCGAGTTACATTAGGGGATTTAGATGAGAAGAAGAATATTACATTAGAATTTATAGAAAGGCCACGACATGCAAGCCGTATTTCAAAACCAAAACCACTAACCTATGGAATTGAAAAGGCCATAGCATGCACCATGCATATCACAATAAGCACATAACAATTTATATATAATTAAAGAAAACTATATATAATATATAGGGGACACGACCATCGTCGCTTCTGACAGGGGGGTCGAGGGGTCTGACTGGGGTCGGAAGTCGGTCGGTGTCCTTGGCGGTGCGGAAATTTTTTGAACTACAATCTGTATTGCGAGAATTTTTCCATCTGAATCTACGAAAGCAGTTTGAGAATCATACATTTTAATCCACCAAAACACCCATAATAACAAATCATATATGTCGGTTTGATTTAATCATATTAAAAGCGAATAACGATACACCAAAATTTATCATATATGTCGAGTTTCGATTAATCATATTAAAAGCGATTCTTCATGCTTCTAATCCGATTAGAACGGTTATATTGTTATTCCATAGATTAAAGATACGATTAACGGTATCATCATATATATTACGAGAATACACATCTGACGGAATATCATATATTCAATTTCATATCGGTAAACATGCATCATCATATATCATATATATATGAATACAATTAAAACACGTAATCTGAATTAATCTTTTTGCAAGTAGCTACGATACCCTTTGTTGGGGTTTAACGACGCGAAAGCATATGCAATGAAATAAAATTTTAAAGCAATTTACGAAACCTAAAAGCAGGATCCATGCGAAAAATTCAATTAATTAGGAGGTTAGAAATTATCTGGATTAAAGCTGAAATTGATACGATCGAATCTCAGCATGATCCACGAATTAAGAAAGCTGGAATTGATCGATCGAATCTCTCCATGCAATCCAAAGCAATTTGCGTCTCTACGGTATCCTACGAGCGCTCATGAATCGTCCTACGATCTGCGAGAAGAAGGAACAGCGGTACTAGCCACGAGGATGAGGATTTTTTGTTTGTTTTCTCTAGTCTCTCTCTAAAGCGGCTAGGGTTTTTGTATTTTGACGTAAAACCTAAAGTGGTGATATATATCATATATATAGCAGTTAGGAGAATTAATCAAAACCTAATATTATTAAAATCGAATTTATATATATCTTAATTAAGTCTTACTTAATTAATATACCTATATATAAATTATCCTATTAATTTAAATTAAGTAATTTAAAATTCTATCAATCATATTGACATATTTAAATCTTTACAATTTAAATTAATTTCCTTTTAATTACGTTCTTTTGTGTGTGACCTATAGGTTATTATTACGTTGGCAATAATTTTAAAATCATATTATAAAATTATAAGCGGTGGCGACATCTAGTAATGCATCACTTTGCTACCCAGTAATAATAAGATCGATGATTCGATCAACCTTTTACGTGACCAATGTTTCAATGTAATTTAATCCTTTTAACCTTAATATCCTAGATTAAACTTCGAGTCATGGAATGTGTCATACTCTTCATAATTTAATCTGAGTTTTCTTGATCAATGAGTAGACTATATGAAACAAATCACTATTTGAGCATGGCCATGCATTTCATAGTCTACTACTCAATCAAGAACCTATGGATATCACCCATAATATATAGGATGGTTAAATTCCATCTAGATCACTCATATTTCTCACCACGATTCATGATGAACCCAATAATCACCTTTATAGTCCACCCTATTAAAGGTGACATTTGATGATATCAAAGTACATAAATTCTCGTGTAGTAATATAGCGATTTCGAATGGTCGGAGGACCATTACATCATTTGTCACTATGAGAATTGCTAATGACACTTCGCATAATGCTCCATATAGAATTCTCATGGTGGGTACATCGATTACATCGTTCTCTAACATGTACCTATGCATTGACTTAATATCTCATATATTTATGACCAATGAGATTTGGTCATCGATCGATCCACATACTAGTCTCGATGCATCATTGTTGTCCCATCAACAATGATACTCGACTAAGGACATTTAAGAACAATGATACTAATTGTAATTATATAATCTCATATTCAAGTCACATACTTGAAACTATATAATTTGTATCACTATTCTAAGGAATTTTATTATGTTAACAATTATATTACGCGATAAATAAAACCATAATAAAATCATATATTTATTCAATCAAATATAATATCAAAAGCGTTAAGCAATTATATCAAATAATTGGCCTCTAGGGCATAAACTCTATTTAGGCGATGACTCCTAGATGAGTCTTGCCGCATGTCTTGCATGCCTCCATTATGACAACCCCAAAATAGGTCCATTCCATCCAACCTATTCTAAGTCGCCAAATACATGGTATAGAAAATAACTACAACTTTATTACAACAATTGTCGTGCAAAATACAACAACACATATGTTGTGAGTTTGGATACAAATATATACCAACTGTGACTCTCATCCCAACCTTGGATATCACGTCACAATGACACCTTACATAAAGGTTTAGTCAAAAACTGTTTTAGAAATTAGAATCTTTGGGAAGTTCTTAAGGAAACCTTCGTACATGGGAGGCCATGCTTCCAGGTTATGATAGATATCATATGGCCACAAAATTATCCTTGGTTGACCCAATAGACCCCAAGGAAAAACGAGAAGATTACTATCATATTCTTCCCAATGGTGAGTCTTCTCTTGACATATCATTATCTCCACTGTCTCTAATTGAGAATTATACTTCAAACAAACACCCAGATTATATAGGTAGTGCTCATAAATAGACTCAGCACGTGGATGTGTACAACCTTGTCTTATGATGACACGAGGTTTTATGTCATTAGACATCTTGTATGATAGTGGCAAAACACCTTTCCAACGTTGGGTTTGCCTCACCCTATTTGATTCACCAAATATAACTACTAAATGATGACCACCGTTCTATTCCCCTGTTACCCCGCTCAACCCAAATTTACACTCTTATTACCCGAAAGGAATTGTAAAATGTAAGGGTGAGCACAACTAGCCCAAAGTAAAGAATATCATGACTAAAGATAAATAAATTATCAATAGCCTTCAACAGTAATAAATAAGAGATTTAGAACATATGGTAGATGATAAAAATTTTCAACCATAGTTGCAGCGGAACGAGCAATCCATTAGAAGAGTCAAATAGACCATAAAGTCTATTATCTTCTCCATTTTAAAAATCCACCAACAATGTTTTATCCCTGTAACATCAATCAACAGTTCTGGTCCACAATCATATGAATAACTCATAATCATAATTGTGATTCTAAATTCCTCTTCGCACCTAGGACGAAGATAATTTTCATCACTTAATCATAATTTTCATCACGAAGATAATCATAATTATAACTCACGCAATACTGATAAAACACCTCAACATTAATTTCTTCACTTATAACCACATAAATAAATCCATCATTTATATCCGCATTAAATAAATATTTTCTTATCATATAAATCAATAATTAATTATTCACAAATAATATTATAGAATCACAATAATGACAACCAGACAGTTTCCAGGAAAGAGGGGGCTTTCGGATAAGGATTTCTCCATCTTGGCGCTTGCAATTAGGTGACCAAACCTCTCCTCGATGTAACTTTCTAGACATTACCAATAATGCTATCTAATAATATTATTCAAATAATATGAATTATTGATCTGATAATGGAGATACTTTGAAGTGACAATTATTGAAAAAAATAATAATATAAAATATCAACGCAACAATTATTGAATCAATAAAATAAAATATTGAACAGTAATTACTGTAACAATTATTGAGTAGTGCCTTCTCACGTAAGAATCAATAATTGAAAAAAATATTGTGCAATATCATGTGCTACTGTGCAACAAGGCGTATTACTTTACTTAACCAACCGGGTATTCCAATAGGGTTAACGGTAAATGGCTGCGCCATCGTACGAATATTCTCCGACAGAAAGAATATTCCACGACCAAATGAATATTCCCCGATAACAATGAATATTTTATAACCACTTGCGAATATTGAAAAAAAATTCATATATTACCCTTAACTTTAACCATTTACTGAATCATAATTATAAGAAGAATTGAATACTTTTATTTCATAAAATTCGGGGTCTTACAATCTCCCCTCCTTATGAAATTTCGTCACAAAAATTTACATACCTGGTATTTCAAAGAATTGAGAATACCTTGCTTTCATTCCAGATTCTATCTCCCCAGTCACCATGATTTCTCCATTTCTTATCTCCCGTGATAACTTCAATTGGGTTCCTCACTTGTTGGAAAGTCATGACAACCGCTATCCCTCGAACTACTCGGCTTTGACTTGTCTTGGGCAACATTTGGCGTCATCACTACCGTTGGAATATACTTTTCTATAGGCATATTCCACCCTCAACTGCTTCGTCGTACTCCTGATTCATGATCTGAATCATCAATCTTCGATTTATATCAAATTCAGGTTGACCGTACTGTACAGGGTAATTCAAAACTCGATGTTGGGTTCTCTCAATTGCTATCCAAAAAGAGAAATACATATCATCTATTTTCGCCTTCTTAGATCGAACATCTCTTTCCACAATATCAACGCGTCGTGCGGCTTTTTCCCATGCATCACTCACTCTCACTCGTTCAGTTTTTTCTTCTTTCAGCTCAGATTCAAGCTTTATCATCTTATACTCTGCCAAAGAATGCTTCTGTTCAAGCATCACATATCGGGTAACACAAGCTTGAATTGTTGCATCTTTTTGCTCCACTGCATCACCGTCGTTCTTCAAACTCGCTCTTCTAACTCATGAATATGATTTTGCAATTCTACATTTTGATCATATAATACCTCTAATAAATTCTCCTCAGGTACCTCTTCTTCCTCTTCTTCTTCACTCTCAGCTGTTACCTCTGCGACTATCTCGGGTGCAACTATCAATTCTTCACTCACCACAAGAATATCTTTAATTCCTTCTTCGTCTGTCATCACATTATCATGGTTAGTGATTAGAGGTATCCCCACTGTCTCATTCACTCCATTATTAACATTCTCAGCTGCCATTCTCAAATACTGCCATAAAACAAGGGTTAATTAAACAAATTAACACATCACATAATATCCTGATATTATGACTGACCAACAAATAAGCTTAGGTAGGACACACTAGCGAAGGATTTACTCATCTCTCCCCTCCTAGTTCTATTCCCCGATCTCCGCCAGAGACCATATCCCTAAGCTCTGATACCAAATGTGACAACCCCAAAATAGGTCAATTTCATCCAACCTATTCTGAGTCACCAAATACATGGTACAGAAAACAACTACAACTTTATTACAACAATTGTCGTGCAAAATACAACAACACATATGCTGTGAGTTTGGATACAAATATATACCAACTGTGACTCTCATCCCAACCTTGGATATCACGTCACAATGACACCTTACATAAAGGTTTAGTCAAAGACTGTTTTAGAAATTAGAATCTTTGGGAAGTGCTTAAGGAAACCTTCGTACATGGGAGGCCATGCTTCCAGGTTATGATAGATATCATATGGCCACAAAATTATCCTTGGTCAATTAATAGACCCCAAGGAAAAACGAGAAGATTACTATCATATTCTTCCCAATGGTGAGTCTTCTCTTGACATATCATTATCTCCACTGTCTCTAATTGAGAATTATACTTCAAACAAACACCCAGATTATATAGGTAGTGCTCATAAATAGACTCAGCAAGTGGATGTGCACAACCTTGTCTTATGATGACACGAGATTGTATGTCATTAGACATCTTGTATGATAGTGGCAAAACACCCTTCCAACGTTGGGTTCGCCTCACCCTATTTGATTCACCAAATATAACTACTAAATGATGACCACATGATTCTATTCCTCATGTTACCCCATTTGGACCCAGCTACACTCTTATTACCTGAAAGGAATTGTAAAACAGAAGGGTGAGCACAACTAGCCCAGTAAAGAATATCATGACTAAAGATAAATAAATTATCAATAGCCTTCAACAGTAATAAATAAGAGATTTAGAACATATGGTAGATGATAAAAATTTTCAACCATAGTTGCAGCGGAACGAGCAATCCATTAGAAGAGTCAAATAGACCATAAAGTCTATTATCTTCTCCATTTTAAAAATCCACCAACAATGTTTTATCCCTGTAACATCAATCAACAGTTCTGGTCCACAATCATATGAATAACTCATAATCATAATTGTGATTCTAAATTCCCCTTCGCACCCAGGACGAAGATAATTTTCATCACATGTCTTTACCTGAAACATCAAAGATCATGGTTACACCAAATCACATTTCCTGCTCATAATCATACTAATAAATTCATCTTTGCACTATGGCCAAAGATATTCAACAACATGTCATCTTTGCACTACGGGCAAAAGATATTCATCTTTGCACTCACAAAGCAAAGACATTCCTCAACATTCATATTTTGCTACTCACAGCCAAATATATTCATCAATGATTCATATTTGAACTACATGTGCCAAATATATTAATATCTCAAAGAAATATATAATCATTTCAGAATTTATATATACAATAATTATAACCATGTTGATCATTTCACCTTTGCACTTAAGCTAAAGATATTCAATTATAAATTCAATTGTCATGATCATACAAACAAAAAATTCAACTTTGCACTTTCATCGGCCAAAGAGAACCCATAGTCATGATCATACCAATAATCTACCCATCTTTACACCCAAGTCAAAGAGAAATTAATATCATCATTGGGGTTATAAAATGTTATATATGATAATAAAAATAATATAATCAACATATAGATTTAATCTCAAGAGTAATATTCTTAACTCAACTATAATTTGGTTAGAAAAAGAAACCAATTTTATCATGAATAGTTAGTCGTGAATAGTAACCCATGAATAATAACTTCGTGAATAGTAACTCATGAATAGTAAACCCAACACAAAAAGGTAGAAATTCCACAATAAAATCTATACCAATATTTCGGTATAATGATATTGAAACAACATTTCTTAAACTTATAAACAATTTATTTTAATTATTTACACTTTACTAAATAATGCATTTAATCATCCTAAAATGCCAAACTCATAAGATTTCATCACCAATAACCAAAACCCTCATCAAAAATTTGCATATACCTCATATAGGATTCTCAAACCATAAAATCTTATTTTCCAATTTTCTTACTTCACCTAACATATTTAATTCATTTACTCATGACTAGTCCATTTTCATGAAAAATACCAAATCAGTCCCAAAAATATATTTTTCTGAGATTTACCAGAATATAGTCCCATATTGAACATATATTTTTCTCCGAATTTTATAAAATTCATTTATTATTTTTCATGTGGCAAAAACCGCCGAATATTTAGACATTTATCATAAATTTTACTTTTATCCAAAAATTCTTAAATTCACAGAGTACATTGATATTATATAGATGTACTCCCAATAAAAATTTCATCAATTTTGGAGTTAACCACAAGGAGTTATAAGGGTTTTCTTTTAAAATAGTCTTTTCCCGTAAAATTCATAACTCTTAATCTATACATCCAAAAATTGCCATTTTTGGACACAATCAATAAAACTCATCAAATTATCATTTCAAATTTTTCCAGAATTTTCTGAAGGTCGGAAGAAGTACGAACTGAAAAACATAATAACCCGTAAAATACCTTACCTCAAAAGAGCAGTATTTCTGACTGGAATATCGGACAAAAAGCCGAAGCAAACTTGCACTGAATAGCAACTCTCAAAGTATTTAAATACTCACTAGAATATGCTCGACAATATAAAGAGAAAGAAAACTTGTTTCTGGTATGATTTTTAATTCTAACATAAGCACCTATTTATAGGAAAATGCTAGAACGCCAAAGAAGACTAAAATAATAAAATAATATTATTTATTTATTCATCTACTACGCATGCCTTATTTGAATCATAACATCAGCCACCACAGTGGGGTCCACCAGAAGTGAGCCACCATCCCCAACAACCAAAAGTGGGTCCCACCCAATTTTAATAAAAACTATTTTATTTTTTGAAACTTCAATAATTCATAGAAAATAGCTCGTTTATCAGAAAAATACGAATTTTATGTCCATTCCACACGAAATTGAATTCTCTACAACTTTGTAGCTTTAAGTTTTTCCAAATTCCAGACAGAAAATATCCGAAATCTACAAAGGGACGATTTTTAACACCTTTTAAAATTCATAACAAATCATGCGTTAATTTTTAACGGTTCAAATTTTGTGGATATATACTCAACTTTTATATGTATAACATATCCAAAAATTACAACGATCCAACGGTCGGATTAAAATTATAACTCACCTTAATAGAGCTTTAAGAACACCGATTAGATCTTTTAATACCTCCAATCCGACAAAATCATCGATAAAACACCTCAACATTAATTTCTTCATTTATAACCACATAAATAAATTCATCATTTATATCCGCATCAAATAAATATTTTCTTATCATATAAATCAATAATTAATTATTCACAAATAATATTACAGAATCACAATAATGACAACCAAGCAGGTTCCTGTGAAAGAGGGGGTTTAGGATAAGGATTTCTCATCTTGCGCCTTGTAATTAGGTGACCAAACCTCTCCTTGATAGAACTTTCTAGACATTACCAATAATGCTATCTAATAATATTATTTAAATAATATGAATTATTGATCTGATAATGGAGATACTTTGAAGTGACAATTATTGAAAAAAATAATAATATAAAATATCAACGCAACAATTATTGAATCAATAAATAAAATATTGAACAATAATTACTGTAACAATTATTGAGTAGTGCCTTCTCACGTAAGAATTAATAATTAAAAAAAATATTGTGCAATACTGTGTGCTACTGTGCAACAACGCGTATTACTTTACTTTACCAACCGGGTATTCCAACAGTGTTAACGGTAACGATTACGCCGTTATTTATAAAAACTCAAATTTGTCATTTTCTTCATCCAACAGCTTATTCATTATGGGGCCCATAAATGGTTTATACTGCAAATGCATACGAATATTCCCTACGGAAAAGAATATTCCATGACCAAACGAATATTCCCCGACAACAATGAATATTTTATAACCACTTGCGTATATTGAAAAAAAAATTCATATATTACCCTTAACTTTAACTTGTTATCAATTTAACCATTTACTGAATCGTAATTATAAGAAGAATCGAATACTTTTATTTCATAAAATTCGGGGTCTTACAATCTCCCCTCCTTATGAAATTTCGTCCCAGAAATTTACGTACCTGGTATTTCGAAGAATTGAGAATACCTTGCTTTCATTCCAGATTCTATCTCCCCGGTCACCATGATTTCTCCATTGCTCATCTCTCGTGATAACTTCAATTGAGTTCCTCACTTGTTGGGAAGTCATGACAACCGCTATCCCTCGAACTACTCGGCTTTGACTTGTCTTGGGCAACATTTGGCGTCATCACTACCGTTGGAATATACTTTTCTATAGAGCACATTCCACCCTCAACTGCTTCGTCGTACTCCTGATTCATGATCTGAATCATCAATCTTCGATCCATATCGAATTGGGTCGACCAGATTCGACAGGTAATTCAAAACTCGATGTTGGGTTCTCTCAATTGCTATCCAAAAAGAGAAATACATATCATCTATTTTAGCCTTCTTAGATCGGACATCTCTTTCCACAATATCAACGCGTCGTGCGGCTTTTCCCCATGCATCACTCACTCTCACTCGTTCAGTTTTTTCTTCTTTCAGCTCAGATTCAAGCTTTATCATCTTATACTCTGCCAAAGAATGCTTCTGTTCAAGCATCACATATCGGGTAACACAGGCTTGAATTGTTGCATCTTTTTACTCCACGAACGCCTGTCGTTCTTCAGCCTGCTCTTCTAACTCATGAATATGATTTTGTAATTCTATATTTTGATCATATAATACCTCTAATAAATTCTCCTCAGGTACCTCTTCTTCCTCTTCTTCTTCATTCTCACCGTTACCTCTGCGATTATTATCTAAAATGTAAACTATCAATTCTTCACTCACCACAAGAATATCTCTAATTCCTTCTTCGTCTGTCATCACATTATCATGGTTAGCGATTAGAGGTATCCCCACTGTCTCATTCACTCCATTATTAACATTCTCAGCTGCCATTCTCAAATACTGCCATAAAACAAGGGTTAATTAATCAAATTAACACATCACATAATATCCCGATATTATGATTGACCAACAAATAAGCTTAGGTAGGACACACTAGCGAAGGATTTACTCATCTCTCCCCTCCTAGTTCTATTCCCCGATCTCCGCCAGAGACCATATCCCTAAGCTCTGATACCAAATGTGACAACCCCAAAATAGGTCCATTTCATCCAACCTATTCTGAGTCGCCAAATACATGGTACAGAAAACAACTACAACTTTATTACAACAATTGTCGTGCAAAATACAACAACACATATGCTGTGAGTTTGGATACAAATATATACCAACTGTGACTCTTATCCCAACCTTGGATATCACGTCACAATGACACCTTACATAAAGGTTTAGTCAAAAACTGTTTTAGAAATTAGAATCTTTGGGAAGTGCTTAAGGAAACCTTCGTACATGGGAGGCCATGCTTCCAGGTTATGATAGATATCATATGGCCACAGAATTATCCTTGGTTGACCCAATAAACCCCAAGGAAAAACAAGAAAATTACTATCATATTCTTCCCAATGGTGAGTCTTCTCTTAACATATAATTATCTCCACTGTCTCTAATTGAGAATTATACTTCAAACAAACACCCAGATTATATAGGTAGTGCTCGTAAATATACTCAGCAAGTGGATGTGCACAACCTTGTCTTATGATGACACGAGGTTGTATGTCATTAGACATCTTGTATGATAGTGGCAAAACACCCTTCCAACGTTGGGTTCGCCTCACCCTATTTGATTCACCAAATATAACTATTAAATGATGACCAATGATTCTATTCCCTGCATACCCCGGCTCGACCCAAATTTACACTCTTATTACACACGAAAGGAATTGTGAAATGAAGGGTGAGAACAACTAGCCCAGTAAAGAATATCATGACTAAAGATAAATAAATTATCAATAGCCTTCAACAGTAATACATCAGAGATTTAGAACATATGGTAGATGATAAAAATTTTCAACCATAGTTGCAGCGGAACGAGCAATCCATTAGAAGATTCAAATAGACCATAAAGTCTATTATCTTCTCCATGTTAAAAAATCCACCAACAATGTTTTATCCCTCTAACATCAATCAACAGTTTTGGTCCACAATCATGTGAATAACTTATAATCATAATTGTGAATCTAAATTCCTCTTCGCACCCAGGACGAAGATAATTTTTATCACATGTCTTTACCTGAAACATCAAAGATCATGGTTACACCAAATCACATTTCCTGCTCATAATCATACTAATAAATTCATCTTTGCACTACGGCCAAAGATATTCGTCAACAGTTCATCTTTGCACTACTAGCCAAAGATATTCAACAACATGTCATCTTTGCACTACGGGCCAAAGATATTCATCTTTGCACTACAGGCTAAAGATATTCCTCAACAGTTTATATTTACACTACAGGCCAAATATATTCATCAACAGTTCATATTTGCACTACAGGCCAAATATATTAATATCTCAAAGAAATATATAATCATTTCAGAATTTATATATACAATAATTATACCCATGTTGATCATTTCACCTTTGCACTTAAGCTAAAGATATTCAATTATAAATTCAATTGTCATGATCATACAAACCAACAATTCAACTTTCAGACCTTCGCCAAAGAGAACCCATAGTCATGATCATACCAATAATCTACCCATCTTTACACCCAAGTCAAAGAGAAATTAATATCATCATTGGGGTTATAAAAATGTTATATATGATAATAAAAATAATATAATCAACATATAGATTTAATCTCAAGAGTAATATTCTTAACTCAACTATAATTTGGTTAGAAAAAGAAACCAATTTTATCATGAATAGTTAGTCGTGAATAGTAACCCATGAATAATAACTTCGTGAATAGTAACTCATGAATAGTAAACCCAACACAAAAAGGTAGAAATTCCACAATAAAATCTATACCAATATTTCGGTATAATGATATTGAAACAACATTTCTTAAACTTATAAATAATTTATTTTAATTGTTTACACTTTACTAAATAATGCATTTAATCATCCTAAAATGCCAAACTCATAAGATTTCATCACCAATAACCAAAACCCTCATCAAAAATCTGCATATACATCATATAGGATTATCAAACAATAAAATCTTATTTTCCAATTTTCTTACTTCACCTAACATATTTAATTCATTTACTCATAACTAGTCTATTTTCGTGAAAAATACCAAATCAGTCCCAAAAATATATTTTTTCTGAGATTTAGCAAAATATAGTCCCATATTGAACATATAATTTTTTCTGAATTTTATAAAATTCATTTAATATTTCTCATATGGCCAAAACCGCCGAATATTTAGACATTTATCATAAATTATACTTTTATCCAAAAATTATAAAATTCTAAGAGTACGCTGATATTATATAGATGTACTCCCAATAAAAATTTCATCAATTTTGGAGTTAACCACAAGGATTTATAAGGGTTTTCTTTTAAAATAGTTTTTTCCCGTAAAATTCATAACTTTTAATCTATACATCCAAAAATCGCCATTTTTGGACACAATCAATAAAACTCATCAAATTATCATTTCAAATTTTTCCAGAATTTTCTGAAGGTCGAAAGAAGTACGAACTGAAAAACATAATAACCCTTAAAATACCTTACCTCAAAAGAACAATATTTCTGACTGGAATATCGGACAAAAAGCCAAAGCAAACTTGCACTGAATAGCAACTCTCAAAGTATCTAAATACTCACTAGAATATACTCGACAATATAAAGAGAAAGAAAACTTGTTTCTGGTGTGATTTTTAATTCTAACATAAGCACCTATTTATAGGAAAATGCTAGAACGCCAAAGGAGACTAAAATAATAAAATATTATTATTTATTTATTCATCTACTACGCATGCCTTATTTGAATCAAAACATCAGCCACCATAGTGGGGTCCACCAGAAATTAGCCACCATCCCCAACATTCAAAAGTGGGTCCCACCCAATTTTAATAAAAACTATTTTATTTTTTGAAACTTCAATAATTCATAGAAAATAGCCCGTTTATCAGAAAAATACGAATTTTATGTCCATTCCACACGAAATCAAATTCTCTACAACTCTGTAGCTTTAAGTTTTTCCAAATTCTAGACATAAAATATCCGAAATCTACAAACGGACGATTTTCAACACCTTTTAAAATTCATAACAAATCATGCGTTAATTTTTAACAGTTCAAATTTTGTGCATATATACTCAACTTTTATATGTATAACATATCCAAAAATCACAACGATCGAACAGTCGGATTAAAATTATAACTCACGCAACAGAGCTTTAAGAACACCGATTAGATCTTTTAATACCTCCAAGCCGACAAAATACTGATAAAATACCTCAACATTAATTTCTTCATTTATAACCACATAAATAAATCCATCATTTATATCTACATCAAATAAATATTTCCTTATCATATAAATCAATAATTAATTATTCACAAATAATATTACAGAATCACAATAATGACAACTAGACAGTTCCCAGGAAAGAAGGGGCTTTCCGATAAGGATTTCTCCTTACTGGCACGCAATTAGGTGACCAAACCTCTCCTTGACAGAACTTTCTAGACATTGTCAATAATGCTATCTAATAATATTATTTAAATAATATGAATTATTGATCTGATAATGGAGATACTGTGCAGTGACAATTATTGAAAAAACAAAAATATAAAATATCAACGCAGCAATTATTAAATCAATAAAATAAAATATTGAATATTAATTCATCGTAACAATTATTGAGTAAAGGCCTTCTCACGTAAGAATCAATAATTGAAAAAAAATCTTGTCTTATCTAAGTGTGCTCTTGTGCAACAATCACGTATTACTTTACTTTACCAACTCGGGTATTCCAACAGTGTTAATTCTGTGAACGATTACGCCTGTTATTTATAAAAACTCAAATTTGTCATTTTCTTCATCCAAGCGGTTATTACATTATGGGGCCCATAAATAGGCTGCTTGCAAGTCGTACGAATATTATTCCCGGAAAGAATATTCCACGACCAAACGAATATTCCCCGACAACAATGAATATTTTATAACCACTTGCGTATATTGAAAAAAAATTCATATATTACCCTTAACTTTAACTTTTTATCAATTTCACCATTTACTGAATCGTAATTATAAGAAAAATTGAATACTTTTATTTCATAAAATTCGGGGTCTTACATCCATCCTACGTTTAGGATCCCCTTGTTTCACCCCAGTATTCCCAGGGTTAAAATTCTTCCATTTTGGCATACTGCCACTACCACTGGCAACCTCTGCCTTAGTTCCTCCCTATCCCTTACCGTTATTCTTTCATTCCTTGTGGTATTGGGTCAACGCCTCACTACCACCCTCTGCTATTATTGCCTTTTCCAGAATGGTCCCATAGGAAGCACTCTGAAAAACTGAAATTCCACTATAGAGCCAGGGTTTTAGGACATGCTCAAACCTATGAGCCTTCCTCTCTTTCGTGTCCACTTGGTGTGGAGAAAGCCTTTCCAATTCATTGAATTTGGCCGCATATTGGGGAACCGTCATGTCCCCTTGCATAAGTTCTAGGAACTTAATCTCCATTCGCCCTTGCATGCTAGTAGGGGAGTAGTACTCGAAGAATACCTTCTTGAACTATTCCCATGTAACAATATCAGTTCTAGCCCCACCCTGGTGAGCCTCCCACCAGTAGTTGGCTTCCCCCTTCATCATATAAGTCGCAAAAGAGGTCTTTTGCGCCTCAGCTACGTTTGTAATAACAAACTCCTTTTCTATTTCCTTGACCCATGTCTGGGCCTCCATTGGGTCCATCGTTCCCTTGAACTCAAGCGGACCTACACTTTAAAGTTCCTTAAAGGTAGTCATTCGGGCTACCCTAGGTCGTGCGGGTGCTCTACCCCTGGCTTGGTTAAATGCAGCCGTTAATAAATTAATGAACTCTTGCATAGGGTTATTTGGACCTCCCTGATTATCGTTATGCGATTTTGCCTCTTGGTTACGTTGTCTTCTTCTTGGCGGCATTTCTGATTAAATAAATAAAGTCTCGTTATTACTTATTTGCTTACTTAGTTATTAGTCGCTGAACAACTGAACAATAACTCATACACAATAAAGCACATTAAATACAAACGTCATTATATTAAGGTGCTTCTTCATAGTCAAAACAATTTACAATTTGCTTTCCATAGCCAAAAGCTATTACATTTATATCCCGCGATGGACTTTCACAAAAATTGGGATTTACAAAAAGACTAACCTTTAATTATACAAAAGAGGGTTTTACGTCACTACACAAAAATATTTACCGTTATAACTTCTAATACTGCCTAATAGCATTCTCATGCTTCTCGTTCGCTAGAATCGACACAATATCTCGACTTATAGTATGTCGAGTCTATCCCGACTCAATAGAATAACAAGCTATTTTAAGCTTGAAATCCTCGTGCGCACTGTCATTAATATATGACATTCGTGCTATCTTCTGGTCTTTCTCAACCAGTTTCTTACGAAGTTCTATGACCTCATTCTTATAGTCTCTGGCCTTATCTGTCATGAGCACCTTCTCATCATGCTCTATCTCAAAGTCTAACTCTGCAGACTCCTTGGCCCCATAGAGATCATTGATCTCTTCCTTTTGGTGTTGCACCATATTGTGCAGTTGCACGTTACGATCAAGCACTGAGAGGTACATCGCCCTCATCGTATCTGTAGGTGTCGACTCTAATGCAGGCATTACCGTATTAATCGATGTTACCTCCATATCATCATCCACATCTATCATCATATTCAAATATGATGCCTATCCCATAGTCTCCTCGGAATAGTCCTCCTCTAAAAAATAATCCTCGGGCTCTGATTCTTCTAGAATCACTAAAGGTATCTCCGCTACAGGTATATGTACTGGCTCTACTCTGTTAATGGACTCCTCACTTACCACATGTATATCCCTATACATCAAGCTATCGATTAGCATCTACAATAACACATAACAAATTGATTAGTACATAATACACAATAATATAAACACAAATCATATTTAATCCATTTAGGGTTATTTTCCATCTTTTAAATCTTTCCGTACTGAGTTTCCTCAATACCTTATTAACTCATTTGACTCGAGTTAACTTTCTTCGGACCTTTCCTTTCCTAACGAGGTTATTAGCCTAAGGTTCTTCCCCCCTTAAGTTTTATAACATAATGCTCTAATACCAACATGTGACGCCCCCAAATCTGGGTATCTCCCAACTTGGAGCATATAGTCTTTACGATACTACAATTCATACAGTCATTCCATTGAGATGATCAACAAAATGAGTGTACTTACTATATTCTTATTACAATAGTAATAAATCCTTTCCCAGGTTCATAAACCGAATACATTCTTTGTTATTCATAAGTATATTACATACAAATACTCTAGTCTATTACAAGATAATCAACTATCCATCTTAGCCTTGCCCTTATCTCTTTTAGAAATCTCAGTTCGTTCGGCTTTAGCTGCAATCATATAATTATAATTTAATTAGGGAAAACCCTAATGATTCACTTGAAACCCTAATTGATTATTAGGAAACCCTAATAACAAATCTGGGAACTCTAATTTCAGATTCTTGGTAATTTAAAACCCTAATTTGGGAACATAACGGAGAATTATAATGCTTAAGTGCTATTAATCATAATATTAATTAAGGTAAAGCTTGATTAGTTAGAAAACCCTAATTTCAGAATGTGGAACCCTAAATTATTGATTAGAAACCCTAATTTATAATTAGGAAAAAAAACTGTTTGTTAGTTTAATAACTTTAATGTTAATTAGAAAACATTAATCCTAATTTTCAAGTTATAAGAATACCCTAATCTAATTAGGAAATCTAATTTCTAAATTAGAAGTATTATTTTTCTATTTTTTTAAACCCTAACTCTTGGGTTATAAACCCTAACATACAATTTTGACCCTAATTGCTAAATTAGCAATTTTAATTAAGAGATAATAATCCTCAATAGCAAGATTGAATTTCGTGATTTGGAAATCTTGTTATAATTATAGAATCCTAATTGCAATTTAGAAAATATTAAATTTATATTTTTGAAACCTAAATTGGAATTATTAGAAATCAATTTGTCTAAACCTAAAGGGTTAAACCCTAAGGGTCAAACTCTAAGGGTTGAAACCTAATGATTATGGGAAATTACCAAGTTGCCTTGCACTTTATGAGCCAAAAGATCAAACTACCCTTTCTAATATTATATTGAGATGGAGTGTAGATCTAGCCCTAGTAAATGGTTGGTAACCAACCCCAAGCTAGCCATGTGCCTATATCTCTCAAAAATCAGATCTCATTGCCACTTAGCATCAATTGTGACCATAGATTAAAAATCTAAGAGCTTTAAAAGTAGGACAAAGCTTACTTTATTTTTCATTTGAGCCAAGTCCATTTTCTCTCTTCCATCCAAATTTTGAGAGTGAAAGTGAGTGAGAAACAAAACAAAAGTCAGCCTTTAGCTTGCCAGGATCAAACACCAAAGATCAGATTCAAAAATTGAGCATTTATGAGGTATAAACCCAAATTCTAGAAATCCTTAGATCTGATGTTTGATGTTGTGATTTTATGTTTAAATGTGTAGTTTGTAGTATATATTAGTGATGCAGGTTGTAATATCACGGATCCATAACACTTAGATGCTCGAAATTGATGTTTTAAAAATATGGAAAATGGAAAAAAAGTGGCTGAAAACCCAAATGTAAGAGCCCATAGATTCATATGTGTTAGTTGTTTGTTGTGTTTAAAGTTATAGATCTATTCTATGTTGTAAGGTCTTTGCTCTGAAACTTGAATCAAGCCTAGATCATATATAGATCAAAAGTTATTAATGGTCAAAATCGTTATTAGAACACAAAACTTGTTTACGGAAAACCCGGAAAAATTCCAGAAACCCAGAATTTCTAACAACGTTTTGCGGGCACTATATCTTCACTGTAATTTGTTATTTTGGTTATCTTGTTGGTTAGACATTATAGGTGGTACGTAGACTATACACTAGAGTCCTTAGAATACCCGAGATCATGTGTAGGATTCAAGTTATTGAGGTCGAACTGCGTTGACCACGATTTTTTGTAGAAATCTGGAAAACCAGATTTCTAAAGAACACGATTCTGTCGAACTTTGGACCGTGTCATAACCTATGGATTTGTTGTTTATGATTTGAGACCTTGTTATCTCGTTGTTCTTTGTCATGTGTACTACGATTATAAACCAAGAAACAAGCAAAATAATTACCAGAACACTTTGTAATTTGAGCTCAAAAGTAGACACACGAACTGCCTTGGGTTTCTGGGTTGCCCAGAAAACCCAGGCATGTTCTGACAAACATTTTGATTGCCCAGATCTAATTGTGTGTTTGTTTTTTGATTTAGAAACGGGTATCTAGTTGTAGTGTTACATATTATCTACAAGATCATGGTTAGAAATTTTCCAGAAACAGTTTGTATCGAAATTTAAGGATGGTCAAACATGGCATGTTGATCACGAAGCTGTCAGTGTTCTTGAGGCTCAAGAACACCAACAGCGACGGATTTGATGCATAAAGCCCCTATAGCGAAACTTAATTTCGGAAAATAGAAATTTATTATTATTAAATAGATAAAAATGGTTTTTAATTATTAAAAATACATAATAAATTCTGAAAAATTATTTTAAAGCTTGAAAAATAGTTTTTAATTATTTTGAGTATATTTCAAAAAAATATTTAGTATTTTTGGAATATAAAATTTATTTATTTAATTAATTATAATATTAAATAAATTATTTAAAATGGTTTTAATTCATGAAAATCATGAAAAATTATATTATGGTGTTAGAAAATATTTTAAATTATTTTGATGACTTTTAATATTTTGTGATAAATTTTATTAATAATTTATTATTAATGGCAATTAATTTATTTAATAAATATATTAAATAAATTATGGAAAAAATAGAATTAATGATTTAAAAATCATATAAAAATGATTCAAGTGTTATAAAAATATTTTAAGTTATAAAATATAACTTTTGATATTTTGTCATGAAAATGTTAATATTTTAATATTAATATTAATTATCGGATAATGGATTTGATTGTTTAAAATCATAGAAATATGATTTTAAGGTATTAAAAATACTTTGATATATTATAAATATATTATAATATTATGTTATGATTTTCATTAATATTTGTTATTAAATAAATATTAATGATTAAGGAATTATGTAGTATTTAAATACGTTATTATTGATTGAAAAATCGTGATAAATAGTAATAATTACTTGAAAATTTTATGAGTCTTTGAAAATTATTCATTTGATAATATGATTGTCTAAGATATTGTTTAGTGTTTAGGTAGAGTTTAATTGAACTTAAACTCGATATTCGTCCGACTAGACCGTCGGGATGATAGAATTGTGTCGGTTCCAACACAAACTTAAATAGTTTGACTTGATGCTATGTCTTATGTGCTGTATAGACTGATAAGATTATGTGGTAATGTGTTAGGTTATTTTATACTGTGATGATAATATTCTAATGTTTGGAGATTGATATTATCTATATTAGGTCTTTGGATAAAGCTAAGTTATATTTAAATGCTTGATAATCAAGCGGTGCGACAAGTTTTTCTTTAATCTACTAAGAGTGTTTCATTAGTTATGCTTATGGTTAATCATTCTTGATTGCCATGTAGAATTGTACTCTGTACATCTTGTATGTATAAAGTCGGTATGAAAGGTCGATCACCTTCATTACCAGTTGGTCGGATATATATTGTTTCATGTTTAATACTTGTTCGGTCAAAGTTTGTTCATGCTAATTCACAACGACATTGTGAATTATAGCCAACTTATTATTCAGACTCTTTCAATCATGATATATCCTTAAATTGTATTTAAACTTGCTGGGCAACTTTCATGCTCACCCTTGCTATATCATGATAAAACATTGCAGATCAAGGCGAATGCGTGGGATCAAGGAAAGATAAAGCCAAGCCTTGACTTGGGACTATATATGTGACTAGATTTGTAAAAGTAATTTATTATAGTAACATTATATGTTAGATAGGATATGAAAAGTGTATAAGTTATGGTTACTCGACCTTGGGGATAGTGTATAATGTTTAATGTATAAACAATTTATGTTTATATCTTCATGATAGTTATAGAAATAGTGCACCAAATCCGTGGTGATTAGGACCCGGATTAAGGGGCTATCACGAGATTAATAGTATCAAAGTTGTTGGTTATAAACCTAGGGTAGAGTTACCTTAGACTAATAACCGCATTGATTAGATAAGATCTAACTCATAGAGTTAGTGTGTCGGTAAGATTCAAAAGACGAATCTCGGCGAGTTATAAAGATCTGAGAGTTCCTTAACTCGATAATAAAAAGGTGAACAATAGTGATGAATAGATAGAGTCTAATAGACTAAAAAAATGCAGTGATAGGAGATCGTGAAAAAAAAGCGATCAAGATATAGAAATGAATCATAATATATACGATGAGATCACCCCGTGATCGATAAGGTTATAGTATGGAGAAGAATCAATCGATGATTGGAAAATTCTGACAAGATGTTGTGTGTAAGTTGTACTATGAAATTGTACTATGAAAACTCATGAAAGAGTTATGAATTATGAATCTGGATTAAATGAAATTCGTATTATGAATGGGGGTTAAGATTAGGTGTGGATTTCAATTGAGGACTCATGTAAACCCAATTTGAGTTGTATGATTCCTTGTATGGGCGGGGAATTGTTCTTGGTGTAAAAACTACTTAGTTTTCGACATTGATAATCATTGAAATGTTGTGTCGCGCTATTTGCTATATGCATGTTAAGAGGGTGATTCCTTTCTCATGTGTATAACAAATAGGTAGGTCATAGGTAGAGAATATAGGGTTAAGTACGAGTTCTTAAAACTCATACTTATGTGACATTATTGATTCATAGTTATATGAAGTGTTTATGAACCCCTCGTGAATGGGCCGCCAAAGGTCGACTAGGGTAAGTTCTTAAACTCATATAATTGTGGCGAGTTATGAACTCATAAGTGTGGTTTGATTGAGCCGGGTATAGTTAATGTGAATGGAAAATGGAGGATTATAGGAGCAGATAGATTGTTAAGTAAATGATTATTAGTGGAGGCATTAGGTTTTCCTAAACTCCTAGCTATGCTAAACTTCAAAAATTTTGACATCAAGCAAAATACGCACTATGTGCTTTTAAAAAAAATGTAGACTCGTAACCATTTTTGAAACGGTTTAAAGTACAGTCTATGCTACTTATTTCAGCTAGATGCAAATGATTTGAAATATCAAAAGTTATTTTATTTATCACTCATGTACCATGTAACCTGGTGCAGAGATGATAAAAATGTGACGGAGTTGTAAATACAGGAATACTTAGTGTCAATTTGACCTAAACTCGTTATTCCACTATTGTATGATGTGTTATGACAAAGTCATACGATGATGGCATCCTCAAACGGACATTGTCTGATGACGACATCATGACGTCATTCTCGAAAATGTTTTTAAAATTTAAATTTTTCCAACGGGGTTTGGCTACACCTAAATAATTCGATTGAGTTGAATTATTGATATGAGTCTATGCTATTCAATTCAGCTAGACTAATGTTATGAAAACTCTAAGTGTTCATTGAAAGAAATTTCCCAAACCAAATTGTTTTGGTGCGGAATCCTATGATAAGACTGAGGTGAACTATGTTGTTCGGATAAATAATCCAATCGAGTAGCGTAAATATTAAGCTAGACATGATTAATCGTTATGCATGGCGTAAAGTACGATAGGCTAATCACCTAAAAGTACTAGTAATGGTAGTTTACCTTCTTCATGATTGTAAACCCCTACTATTAACCTTTAAAGGGTAGATTACCTTTTCTTAATGGAAATAGGTAGCATGTAGTAATACCTATAAACCTCGGTAGTTCATGGTCTATATGACCCCTCGTACGATTTGAAAACTTTTACTCTTACGAAGTGGTGAATTGGGTAGCATGTGATGATGTGTATGAATGGTGTATAGCGCATGGTATAAGGAGTAAGGTGTAAGGTAAATTTAGGGGGACGAAATATTTAGAAGAAAGGGTGAATGTGACAACCGAGAAATTAGACAATTTATTAAAATCTTAAATGATTGATTTAAGATCAAATAATGACCTGAGACAAAGAATAAGTGTATGCGTTTAATGTTTTTGGGGAGGAATTTTGAGTATTTCAAAAATTACATGAAGGATTTAGGTGAATTATTAGGGACTAAGTGTATATGTGTTTATGTTATGTGAATATGGTATTATGTGTGCATAGTATGGGGTTACGGGTCGAGGTTGATCGGATAAATTATATTAGTCACAAACCACAAGAGCCTCGACGTTAAATTAGAAAATCCTAATGATTGATAAGAAACCCTAAAGCAGGTTCTTGAAACCTAAGTTCGATTTAGAGAATTTAAAACCCTAATTGAAAATTTAAAATCCTAGATTGGGGATGCAAAATTGGTATAAAGTTGAAGCGTTATTAAATTATAATTTAATTAGGGAAAACCCTAATGATTCACTTGAAACCCTAATTGATTATTAGGAAACCCTAATACCAAATCTGGGAACTCTAATTTTAGATTATTGGTAATTTAAAACCCTAATTTGGGAACATAACGGAGAATTATAATGCTTAAGTGCTATTAATCATAATATTAATTAAGGTAAAGCTTGATTAGTTAGCAAACCCTAATTTCAGAATTTGGAACCCTAAATTATTGATTAGAAACCCTAATTTATAAATAGGAAAAAAAACTGTTTGTTAGTTTAATAACTTTAATGTTAATTAGGAAACATTAATCCTAATTTTCAAGTTATAAGAAAACCCTAATCTAATTAGAAATCTAATTTCTAAATTAGAAGTATTATTTTCTATTTTTTAAACCCCAACTCTTGGGTTATAAACCCCTAACGAAATTAGCAATTTTAATTTTGACCCTAATTGCTAAATTAACAATTGCTTTTAATTAAAGAGATAATAATCCTCAATAGCAAGATTGAATTTCGTGATTTGGAAATCTTGTTATAATTATAGAATCCTAATTGCAATTTAGAAAATATTAAATTTCTATTTTTGAAACCTAAATTGGAATTATTAGAAATCAATTTGTCAAAACCTAAAGGGTTAAACCCTAAACCCAAAATTGAAACCCTAAGGGTCGAACTCTAAGGGTTGAAACCTAATGATTATGAGAAATTACCAAGTTGTCTTGCACTTTATGAGCCAAAAGACCAAACTACCCTTTCTAATATTATATTGAGATGGAGTGTAGATCTAGCCCTAGTAAATGGTTGGTAACCAACCCCAAGCTAGCCATGTGCCTATATCTCTCAAAAATCGGATCTCATTGCCACTTAGCATCAATTGTGACCATAGATTAAAAATCTAAGATCTTTAAAAGTAGGACAAAGCTTACTTTATTTTTCATTTGAGCTAAGTCCATTTCTCTCTTCCATCCGAATTTTGAGAGTGAAATTGAGTGAGAAACAAAACCAAAGTCGACCTTTAGCTTGCCGAGGATCAAACACAAAGATCAGTTCAAAATTGAGAATTTATGAGGTATAAACCCAAATTCTAGAAATCCTTAGATCCGATGTTTGATGTTGTGATTTTATGTTTAAATGTGTAGTGTGTAGTATATATTAGTGATCGGGTTGTAATATCACGGATCCATAACACTTAGATGCTCGAAATTGATGTTTTTAAAAATAAAATCACGGAAAAAAGTGGCTGACGGTAGAGATGTCGAGCCCATAAATTCATATGTGTTAGTTGTTTGTTGTGTTTAAAGTTATAGATCTATTCTATGTTGTAAGGTCTTTGCTCTGAAACTTGAATCAAGCCTAGATCATGTATAGATCAAAAGTTATTAATGGTCAAAGTACGTTGACCGAACACAAAACCTATTTTTGGAAAACCTAGAAAATTTCCAGGAAACCCAGAATTTCTGACAACGTTTTGCAGGCACTATATATTCCTGTAATTTGTTATTTTGGTTATCTTGTTGGTTAGACATTATAAATTTGGTACGTAGACTATACACTAGAATCCTTAGAATACCCGGATCATGTGTAGGATTCAAGTTATTGAGGGTCGAACTGCGTTGACCACTAACTTTTGTAGAAATCTGGAAACCCAGTTTCTAAAGAACACGATTTCTGTCAAAACTTTGATCGTGTCATAACCTATGGATTTGTTGTTTATGGGTGAGATCTTGTTATCTCGTTGTTCTTTGTCATGTGTACTTCTGGTTATAAACCAAGAAACAAGCAAAATAATTACAAGAACACTTTGTAATTTGAGCTCAAAAGTAGACACACGAATTGCCTTGGGTTTCTGGGTTGCCCAGAAAACCCAGGAATGTTCTGACAAGCATTTTGATTGCCCAGATCTAATTGTGTGTTTGTTTTTTGATTTAGAAACGGGTATCTAGATGTAGTGTTACATATTATCTCAAGATCATGGTTAGAAATTTCCAAAAATAGTTTGTATCGAAATTTAAGGATGGTCAAACATGGCATGTTGATCACGAAAATTTTGTCGGTGTTCTTGAGCTCAAGAACACCAACAATGACAGTTTGTCGCATAAAAAGCCCCCCTATAGCGACACTTAATTTTGGAAAATAGAAATTTATTATTATTAAATAAATAAAAATGGTTTTAATTATTAAAATACATAATAAATTACGAAAAATTATTTTAAAGCTTGAAAAATAGTTTTTAATTATTTTGAGTATATTTCAAAAAAATATTTAGTATTTTTGGAATATAAAATGTATTTATTTATTTAATTATTATATTAAATAAATTATTTAAAAATAGTTTTAATTCATGAAAAATCATGAAAAATTATATTATGGTGTTAGAAAATATTTTAAGTTATTTTTGATGACTTTTAATATTTTGTGATAATTTTATTAATAATTTATTATTAATGGCAATTAATTTATTTAATAAATATATTAAATAAATTATGGAAAAATAAATTAATGATTTAAAAATCATATAAAAATGATTCAAGTGTTATAAAATATTTGAAGTTATAAAATATAACTTTTGATATTTTATCATGAAAATGTTAATATTTTAATATTAATATTAATTGTCGGATAATGGATTTGATTGTTTAAAATCATAGAAATATGATTTTAAGGTATTAAAAATACTTTGATATATTATAAATATATTATAATATTATGTTATGATTTTTATTAATATTTGGTATTAAATAAATATTAATGATTAAGGAATTATGTGCTTTATTTAAATCGTTATTATTGATTAAAAATCGTGATAAATGGTAATAATTACTTGAAAATTTTTATGAGTCTTTGAAAATTATTACATTGATAATATGATTATCTAAGATATTGTTTAGTGTTTAGGTAGAGTTTAATTGAACTTAAACTCGATATTAAATCTGACTAGGCCAAAGTCGAGATGATAGAATTATGTGTCGGCCCAACTTCGGACTTAAATAGTTTGACTTGATCTTTATGTCTTATGTCTTTGTATGGTGATAAGATTATGTGGTAATGTGTTAGGTTATTTTATATTGTGATGATAATATTCTAATGTTTGGAGATTGATATTATCTATATTAGGTCTTCGGATAAAGCTAAGTTATATTTAAATAACTTGATAATCAAGCAGTGCGAGCAAGTTTTTTTCTTAACTCTAGTAAGAGTGTTTCATTCAGTTATGCTTATGGTTAATCATTACTGATTGCCATGTAGAATTGTACTCTGTACATCTTGTATGTATAAGTCAGGTATGAAAGCCTGATCACCTTCATTACCAGTTGGTCCGGATATATATTGTTCATGTTTAAAACTTATTAGGTCAAAGTTTGTTCATGCTAATTCACAACGACATTGTGAATTATAATGACTTATTATTCGAGACTCTTTGATCATGATATATCCTTAAATTGTATTTAAACTTCTTTGGGCAACTTTCATGCTCACCCTTGCTATATCATGATAAAACATTGCGAGATCAAGGCGAATCGTGGGATCTGAGGAAAGATAAAACCAGCCTTGACTTGGGACTATAATCTTGACTAGATTTGTAAAAGTAATTTATTATAGTAACATTATATGTTAGATAGGATATGAAAAGTGTATAAGTTATGGTTACTCGACCTTGGGGATAGTGTATAATGTTTAATGTATAAACAATTTATGTTTATATCTTCCGCAATAGTTATAGAAATAGTGCACCAGATCCGTGGTGATTAGGACCCGGATTCGGGACTATCACAGTTGGTATCAAAGCTGTTGGTTATAAACCTAGGATAGAGTTACCTTAGACTAATAACCCGATTGATTAGGATAAGATCTAACTCATATAGAGTTAGTGTGTGGTAAGATTCAAAGGCGAATCTCTATGAGTTATAAAGATATCTGAGTTCCCTAACTCGATAATAAAGGTGAGCAGTAGTGATGAATAGATAGAGTCTAAAAGACTAAAAAAATAAAGTGATAGGAGATCGTTAAAACAAAACGATCAAGATATAGAAATGAATCGTAATATATACGATGAGATCACCCCGTGATCTGATAAGGTTATAGTATGGAGAATAATCAATCTGATGATTGGAAAGTTACAGAAAGATGTTGTGTGTAAGTTGTACTATGAAAACTCATGAAAGAGTTATGAATTATGAATACGGATTAAATGAAATTCGTATTGTGAATGGGGGTTAAGATTAGGTGTGGATTTCAATTGAGGACTCATGTCGGCAACTGAGTTGTATGATTCCTTGTATGGGCGGGGAATTGTTCTTGTTGTAAAAACTACTTAGTTTTCGACATTGATAATCATTGAAATGTTGTGTCGCGTTATTAGCTATATGCATGTTAAGAGGGTGATTCCTTTCTCATGTGTATAACAAATAGGTAGGTCATAGGTAGAGAATATAGGGTTAAGTACGAGTTCTTAAAATTCATAATTATGTGACATTATTGATTCATAGTTATATGAAGTGTTTATGAACCCCTCAGCGAATGGACGCCAAAGGTCTGACTAGGGTAAGTTCTTAAACTCATATAATTGTTGCCAGGTTATGAACTCATAAGTGTGGTTTAATTAACTGGGTATAGTTATTGTGTGAATGGAAAATGGAGGATTATAGGGAGCAGATAGATTGTTAAGTAAATGATTATTAGTGGAGGCATTAGGTTTTCTAAACTCCTAGCTATGCTAAACTTCAAAATTTTGACATCACAAGCAAAATACGCACTATGTGCTTTTAAAAAAATGTAGACTTCGTAACCATTTTTGAAAGCGGTTTAAAGTACGATCATGCTACTTATTTCAATTTAGATGTAAATGATTTGAAATATCAAAAGTTATTTTATTTATCACTCATGTACCATGTAACCTGGTGCATAGATGATAAAAATGTGATGGAGTTGTAAATACAGGAATACTTAGTGTGAATTTGACCTAAAGTCGCTATTCCACTATTGTATGATTTGTTATGACAAAGTCATACGATGATGGCATCCTCAAACGGATTGTTAATACAGTACGACATCATGACGTCATTCTCAAAAATACTTTCAAAATTTAAATTTTGCCAACGGGGTTTGGCTACACCTAAATAATTCGATTGAGTTGAATTATTGATATGAGTCTATGCTATTCGATTCAGCTAGACTAATGTTATGAAAACTCTAAGTGTTCATTGAAAGAAATTTCCCAAACCAAATTGTTTTGGTGCGGAATCCTATGATAAGACTGAGGTGAACTATGTTGTTTGGATAAATAATCCAATCGAGTAAGCGTAAATATTAAGCTAGACATGATTAATAATCGTTATGCATGGCGTAAAAGTCACGATATAAAGCTAATCACCTAAAAGTACGAGTAATGGTAGTTTACCTTCTTCATGATTATAAACCCTCTTGTTAACCTTTGTAAGGGGTAGATTACCTTTTCCTTAATGGAAATAGGTAGCGGTGTAGTAATACCTATAAACCTCGTAGTTCATGAGTCTATATGACCCCAAAGACGATTTGAAAACTTTTACTCTTCCGAGTGGTGTATTGGGTAGCATGTGATGATGTGTATGAATGGTGTATAAGCGCATGGTATAAGGAGTAAGGTGTAAGGTAAATTTCGGGGATGAAATTTTTAGAAGAAGGGGTGAATGTGACAACCTGAAAAATTAGACAATTTATTAAAATCTTAAATGATTGATTTAAGATCAAATAATAGACCTAGACAAAGAATAAGTGTATGCGTTTAATGTTTTTGGGAGGATTTCAAAATTCTGTGAAGGATTTAGGTGAATTATTCAGGACTAAGTGTATATGTGTTTATGTTATGTGAATATGGTATTATGTGTGCATAGTATGGGGTTAAGGGTCAAGGGTTGACCGGATAAATTATATTAGTCACAAACCCTAAGAGCCTCGACGTTAAATTAGAAAATCCTAATGATTGATAAGAAACCCTAGAAACCGGTTCTTGAAACCCTAAGTTCAGTTCCGGGAATTTAAAACCCTAATTCAAAAATATAAAACCCTAGATTGGGGATGCAAATGTTGGTATAAGGTGGCAACGTTATTAAATTATAATTTAATTAGGGAAAACCCTAATGATTCACTTGAAACCCTAATTGATTATTAGGAAACCCTAATACCAAATCTGGGAACTCTAATTTCAGATTATTGGTAATTTGAAACCCTAATTTGGGAACATAACGGAGAATTATAATGCTTAAGTGCTATTAATCATAATATTAATTAGGGTATAGCTTGATTAGTTAGAAAACCCTAATTTCAAAATTTGGAACCCTAAATTATTGATTAGAAACCCTAATTTATAATTAGGAAAAAAAACTGTTTGTTAGTTTAATAACTTTAATGTTAATTAGGAAACATTAATCCTAATTTTCAAGTTATAAGAAAACCCTAATCTAATTAGAAAATCTAATTTCTAAATTAGAAGTATTATTTTTCTATTTTTTTAAACCCTAACTCTTGGGTTATAAACCCTAACGTACAATTTTGACCCTAATTGCTAAATTAGCAATTTTAATTAAGAGATAATAATCCTCAATAGCAAGATTGAATTTCGTGATTTGGAAATCTTGTTATAATTATAGAATCCTAATTGCAATTTAGAAAATATTAAATTTCTATTTTTGAAACCTAAATTGGAATTATTTGAAATCAATTTGTCAAAACCTAAAGGGTTAAACCCTAAACCCTAAGAGTCAAACCCTAAGGGTTGAAACCTAATGATTATGAGAAATTACCAAGTTGCCTTGCACTTTATGAGCCAAAAGACCAAACTACCCTTTCTAATATTATATTGAGATGGAGTGTAGATCTAGCCCTAGTAAATGGTTGGTAACCAACCCCAAGCTAGCCATGTGCCTATATCTCTCAAAAATCAGATCTCATTGCCACTTAGCATCAATTGTAACCATAGATTAAAAATCTAAGAGCTTTAAAAGTAGGACAAAGCTTACTTTCTTTTTCATTTGAGCCAAGTCCATTTTCTCTCTTCCATCCGAATTTTGAAAGTGAAAGTGAGTGAGAAACAAAACCAAAGTCAACCTTTAGCTTGCCAGGATCAAACACCAAAGATCAGATTCAAAAATTGAGCATTTATAAGGTATAAACCCAAATTCTAGAAATCCTTAGATCTGATGTTTGATGTTGTGATTTTATGTTTAAATGTGTAGTGTGTAGTATATATTAGTGATCCGGGTTGTAATATCACGGATCCATAACACTTAGATGCTCGAAATTGATGTTTTTAAAAATCTGGAAATCTGGAAAAAAATGGCCTGACAGCCGAATGTCAGAGCCCATAAATTCATGTGTTAGTTGTTTGTTGTGTTTAAAGTTATAGATCTATTCTATGTTGTAAGGTCTTTGCTCTGAAACTTGAATCAAGCCTAGATCGTGTATAGATCAAAAGTTATTAATGGTCAAAGTACGTTGACCAAACACAAAGCTTTGTTTACGGAACACCTGAATATTTCCAGGAAACCCAGAATTTCTGACAACGTTTTGCAGGCACTATATATTCCTGTAATTTGTTATTTTGGTTATCTTGTTGGTTAGACATTATAAACTGGTACGTAGACTATACACTAGAGTCCTTGGAATACCCAGATCATGTGTAAGATTCAAGTTATTGAGGGTCAAACCTGCGTTGACCACCAACTTTTGTAGAAATCTGGAAAACCCAGATTTCTAAAGAACACGATTTATGTCAGAACTTTGACAGTGTCATAACCTATGGATTTGTTGTTTATGGACTGAGATCTTGTTATCTCGTTGTTCTTTGTCATGTGTACTACGGTTATAAACCAAGAAACAAGCAAAATAATTACCAGAACACTTTGTAATTTGAGCTCAAAAGTAGACACACGAACTGCCCTGGGTTTTACGGGTTGCTCTGTAACACCCGTGCATGTTTCGACAAGCATTTTGATTGCCCAGATCTAATTGTGTGCAAGTTTTTTGATTTAGAAACGGGTATCTAGTTGTAGTGTTACATATTATCTACAAGATCATGGTTAGAAATTTCCCAGAAACAGTTTGTATCGAAATTTAAGGATGGTCAAACATGGCATGTTGATCAAAAGTCATCGATTGTTCTTGAGGCTCAAGAACACCAACAATGACAATTTGTCATATAAAGCCCTATAAAGCGACATTTAATTTTGGAAAATAGAAATTTATTATTATTAAATAGATAAAAATGGTTTTTAATTATTAAAATACATAATAAATTACGAAAAATTATTTTAAAGCTTGAAAAATAGTTTTAATTATTTTGAGTATATTTCAAAAAAATATTTAGTATTTTTGGAATATAAAATGTCTTTATTTATTTAATTATTATATTAAATAAATTATTTAAAAATAGTTTTAATTCATGAAAAATCATGAAAAAATATATTATGGTGTTAGAAAATATTTTAAGTTATTTTTTATGACTTTTAATATTTTGTGATAAATTTTATTAATAATTTATTATTAATGGCAATTAATTTATTTAATAAATATATTAAATAAATTATGGGAAAAATAGAATTAATGATTTAAAAATCATATAAAATGATTCAAGTGTTATAAAAATATTTTAAGTTATAAAATATAACTTTTGATATTTTGTCATGAAAATGTTAATATTTTAATATTAATATTAATTATCGGATAATGGATTTAATTGTTTAAAATCATAGAAATATGATTTTAAGGTATTAAAAATACTTTGATATATTATAAATATATTATTATATTATGTTATGATTTTCATTAATATTTGGTATTAAATAAATATTAATGATTAAGGAATTATGTAGTATTTAAATACGTTATTATTGATTGAAAAATCGTGATAAATAGTAATAATTACTTGAAAATTTTTATGAGTCTTTGAAAATTATTCTGACTGATAATATGATTGTCTAAGATATTGTTTAGTGTTTAGGTAGAGTTTAATTGAACTTAAACTCGATATTCGTCCGACTAGACCGTTGGGATGATAGAATTGTGTCGGTTCCAACTCAGACTTAAATAGTTTGACTTGATGCTATGTCTTATGTGCTGTATAGACTGATAAGATTATGTGGTAATGTGTTAGGTTATTTTATACTGTGATGATAATATTCTAATGTTTGGAGATTGATATTATCTATATTAGGTCTTCGGATAAAGCTAAGTTATATTTCGTAACGGTAATCAACGGTGCAGGCAAGTTTTTCTTAACTTTACTAAGAGTGTTTCATTCAGTTATGCTTATGGTTAATCATTACTGATTGCCATGTAGAATTGTACCCTGTACATCTTGTATGTATAAGTCAGGTATGAAAGGCTGATCACCTTCATTACCAGTTGGTCCAGATATTATTTGTTCATGTTTAATACTTGTTCAATCAAAAGTTTGTTCATTCTAATTCACAACGACATTATGAATTATAGCCAACTTATTATTCAGAATCTTTCAATCATGATATATCCTTAAATTGTATTTAAACTTGCTAGGCAACTTTCATGCTCACCCTTGCTATATCATGATAAAACATTGCAGATCAAGGCGAATGCGTCGGATACAAGGAAAGATAAAGCCAAGTGCAGCTTGGGACTATGTGTGCAGCTTGATTTGTATAAGTAATTTATTATAGTAACATTATATGTTAGATAGGATATGAAAAGTGTATAAGTTATGGTTACTCGACCTTGGGGATAGTGTATAATGTTTAATGTATAAACAATTTATGTTTATATCTTTCGCAATAGTTATAGAAATAGTGCACCAGATCCGTGGTGATTAGTACCCGGATTCGGGGCTATCACATTGTTAATTAGATTAGATTTTTAATTACATTATACAGGAACATTAGCGTTTAAAATCACTAATTATAATTAACCTTGCTAATTAAGAAATTAGGATTTACACTTAGTAATTAGGTTTTAAAATTACTAATTATGGTTACTAAATATAGAAATTAGGGTTTCTAGTTTAGTAATTAGGGTTTTCATAATAAACAATTATAATTCTAATACTTGTTAATTAACCACCTTATCACAATTACAAACAATTTTGAACTCTAATTTGAACTTTAAATTAGGGTTTAACAATAACTTAGGGTTTTCTAAATATTAATTAGGGTTTCTAATATTAATTAGGGTTTACCTAATTAATCATATAATACGCAACATAAAGCATATAACATAGTTATATAACAGTCTTTGAATTTCCCATTTGAATTACAAAATAGGGTTAAACAAATTAATGCTAGGGTTTTGACATTATATACCATAACTGACCAACCATTATCAATACGTACATACAATACATATTTATAGCACTGAAAAATCACAATATAATTAATATTAGATTATTATTCTCATTCTTTGATAAAAATCCAAAATTAGGGTTTGGATTCCATATTTACTTTATTCTTTATATATAACATTATTAATTAAGTTAAAATAATTAACTTAATTAGTCTAGCATAAATTCATATAATAAAATAGATTAATTATTATAATAATTCTAATAATCTTTTCATATATTATTTAAATAATATATAATTATATTTTCATGGAAAATAATTAATAAAAATATTTCTACTATAAAATTAATTATTATAAGAATATACTTTATAATAATCAATAATTCTAAAATAAAATTATTTATAATTATTCATGTAATAAATATATTTTTATTTAGCACATAAATACTTACGCTTTATCTTATACAAATCCCCATCTTTAAAATAAATAAAAAAATTTATACACAAAATTTCTGATTTAATTATATAGAAAATATCGGGTTGTTACAGTCACACAACCCATCTCAAGTCCCGAGTAGATCCTCTCAAGTACGTGTTCAGTAAACCCATGTTAAATTTCCAGCTGTCCAGATGGCAGTTGATCCTACAACAATTTGACATCGTCTACGTGACGTAAAAGTCCATCAAAGGTCAAAGAATTACGGATCAACTGGCCACCGCACCTTCAGGGGACTTCAAACCCTTAAAAATGTACTTCCCCGATGAAGGGGTAATGGCAATTTAGCAACACCATTAGTACGATACATGCCGTACATGGAAGATGTATTTCGATGGAGCTGTTAAGATAGAAGGCTCTAGGGCTGGAGCAGTTCTAGTATCCAATACGGGGGAGCAGTATCCCGTCACCGTCAAATTACAGTTTGTCAGCACCAACAACATAGCTGAGTATGAAGGTTGTATCATGGGGCTAAAACTTGTCCGTTTAATGGGCATCAGGCGGTTAACTGTCTTTGGGGATTCAGAGTTGGTAATCAAACAATCCACGAGAATCTATCAAACCAAAGAGCTACATTTGCTGCCTTACCATCGGCAAGTTTTACAGATGGCTTCGGAGTTCGAAGAGATCTCCTTTCTATACATTCCTTGTAATAGGAATGACTTTGCAGACGCACTAGTAACTTTGGCCTCCTTGATTCACATACCTGACAAGGAACACATGCCAAGCATCGCATTTGCCCTGCAAAAGACACCAGCCTAGCTATGGGAACTATGTTGGAGAATTATCGGATGACCTACCTCCCATCCAGCATCCTTGGTATCAGCACATCAAGGAGTACTTACGAGATGGATCTACACCCGCTGAGGCGAGCCGGATTGAGAAAAGGCGGATCCATGGACTTGCTATAAAATTTTACCTGAGCGGAGATGCACTCTACAAAAGACATTCAGGACTAGGTCTCATCAGATGTCTGGACAAGGACCAAGCTCATAGGCTCATGGATGAGGTCCATGGTGGAGTATGTGTCCCACACATGAGTGTCCCCCTACTTGTTAAGAAGACCCTCAGAACAAGACATTATTGGCTTACCCTCAAGGCTGACTGTGATGATCACGTTAAGAGGTGCTATCAATGCCAAATTCATGGAAATGCCATCCACGCCCCTCCAAGGGAACTCCATAATATGAGTTCGCCCTGACCCTTCTCAATGTGGGGAATGGACGTGATCGGGCCCATCAAGCCCAAAGCCAGTAATGGGCATCGCTTTACACATTTCACCCATAACCAAAATATTATATCAAATTAATACCTTATTATTCACAATAATAAATAAAGGAAATTTGATTTTATTCATTAAAAAGTTGGGGTCTTACATCAATTCAAGGGAAAATTCACTCCAAACTGGGAAGGCCCGTTTGTTGTCAATGAGGTATTGACAGGAGGCGCTCTCAGATTACAAGAAACGGACGGCGATGAATTTCTGTAACTCATCAATCCGGACACTCTGAAATGGTATTATGTCTGAGGTTACCATCAAGCAAACATCCTGGTTTTGGATCATCAGATCACCAGTCATTCCGGTTCTTTAACCCTTACTACACACAACCTTTCCTTTTTACCCATCTGCCCCATCAGGGAAAAATACACTTTTCAAGCCAGCAGTCTTGTTTCACTTCATCTCACCAGGGATTGAACCTTTCACACCTGCAGTTTGTCCTGAACATGTGATCAAAATTTTCTACACCCGCAGTTTGTCCTAAACATGGGATCAAACTTTCTCCCCCGCAGTTTCTCCTGAACATGGGATCAAACTTTTTTGGTTGCAAATCGTCCTGAACATGGGGCGAACTACGTCGACCTGATTTCCTTGATACACGGGAGTACGTAGGCAGTCATATTTTATATGGTCCGGTCGCAATAAAACAAAAACATTTCTACACCCTTCTCATTTCAAAAACAAAAACATTCCTACACCCTTTTTGCCATTTAGCGTTGAACCTCTTACACCAGGTTCGAACTACGCATACCTAATCTCCTCTTCAATAGGAGTACGTAGGCAGCCATTTATGGTTCGGTCTAACCCCCTACCAAAATGCAAATACTTGTCATCTGGTACTGGGATCAAACTTCAATCCACTACTTTTCATCGGCTTCAGACCAAAGGGTTGGAACTATCTGACCTCCTCCTAAAAAGGAGATTCGGCGACCATCTAAGTTACGGTTGTGCCTCAAAGAGCAACACCAATCCATAAGGGATGGAATTAACTAGGCTCCTCCTAAATAGGAGTACTGGCGACCATCTGTGGTGCGGTCAATCTCAGAGAGGAAAATCCACACTCCTCTCCACATCTACATGCAGAAACCAGTCCCAAGACACCAAAAAGATGGTAGGGAATACACATAGATCAACGATCCATTCTAAAATATCAAGAGACATCTCAATGTCCATCCATCAAGGAGGAATTCAGAAGACATCAAGATCACAAGCCTTGAAGAAACAAGCAAATATCAAGCAAGCAACAAGGCATAACTAAAAGGGAAATGATCAAAAATATATTTCCCTGCTATATATAATGTTGTTTGATATATACAATATGAACTGTACATGACAAAATGGCTAAGCTAGTCTGTGCAGGAAAATACAAGCCCATCTATAAATCAGTGTATATGCGAGCTATCAAGCCCAACATGGCATCCCTCTCAGAAGAAGGAGGTAACGATGTGGTCTCCTGTACAAGGGTATCCACACGAGCTAACAGATCTATACCCATCTGAATGGTGACTCTGTGTTCATCACTGTACGTGCTCATCATTGTACGTGTTCATCTATGCAATCATGCTAGTAGTAAGGGACCTCACTGTGGTACTATCTGTAATGGCTACATCCCGGGCAGATATGGCGCTATCCCTCTCGACTATCACGACATCTCTGGCTGATCTGGCCTCATCCCGCTCAACAACAGTGGCATCTCTACGAGCTAATGCCTCATCTCTCTCTAATAGAGTTGCGTCTCTCCCATCAAGAGCTGTCAACATTAAGGCTCTAGCCTAATCTCTCTCGAAGGTCATCAAATAGAGACTCTGCTCAAAGTACTGTGCTGAATGCTGGATCACAACAGTGCTAGTACTGGGAGAATCTAATAGAGTTGTTGGCAACCCAGTAAATGGCTCCTCCTCGGTGTGGGAATCAATGTCCTCCATGGGCTCTCCATCATCCAAATCAATACCCGGCATTGTGGATACTGTCACAGCCGATGAGTCTCTATCTCCATCCACGCAGAATACTCTGGCGAACAGCCCGGATGGCTAACAGAAAAATCAGCTATCTCACGTTGATCCCAACATGCATACACCCGAGATCGGTCCTCTGCTGATAGATTGCGAGAAGCTAAACGCTGACCTAACGCCCCCTCAAAAGGATGGAAGTCCTGGAACTGGTCAAACTGTGACATCACGACCAGTGGGTGGTAGGTAGTCATGCCCCTCAAACTAGCCAGAGGGAGATAATCCTTGCCCGGAGCATGAGTAATAAAGCTGAAGGGTGAGCTGAGCCCTGTGCACGGCAGGATGCCAGATGGATCTCTGATCTCCGTAAGGAATATCGACCAAGACATAGCGTCTATACACTCCGATGGCTGAAAGGAGTAAGACATAGCTATATCATGGGAAAAGTAGTACACGTGTTGGCGGAAAGTGCCAATCGTTCTCAAGTGTGACATAAACCACACGCATAAACATGATCGAGCGCGCTGTGAATACCCACCTGCGGTAGGTCTTTGTAAAAGCGTGGTCCGACCTCAACGCGTCTCGCCATAATAATCAGAATGATGGTATGACCCTCCCTGAGAGTTCTCACTGCCATGATAACACCGATGTCCAACTCATCCATATATCGTGGCATGTACACATACACCACTATGCACATCACGAATACATCCACTCTGGCCAAACGTCACTGATCCTCTGGTGTGGTGAAATCCCCAGAATATTGTGCATAGCTATCCAATGAGCCAAAACTATCTATCAGGAAACGATGGGATAATACATGACCGGATGTAATCTCATCCTCTGCTACTCTACGTCGTAACCCGGTGAGGGTCATGAACTGCCGGCGCATATCTTCGACAGCCATATGAGGGAAAGGTCTGTCTAAGGGCAAAGCCGTCAACCGCTCGTACTCCTCCAATGTAGGAGTCAACTCCTACGTACTAAACCAGAAAACCTGTCTCTCCGGTATCCAATGCTCCAGCATGCCCTCTACAAATCCTATAGGAACCTGAAACATCAGTAAGGTCATGGAATGCTATAGTAGCTGATCTACAGTCACCATGTCTGATGGTAACATACTATCATACCACGACCTCAAACGGGAAACTATCAACACTGGTAGGGTGTGATCTATGCGGCTGACTGTCGAAGAAGACATCTGTGTAGGCCGTATCATAAGACCATCCAGGGGTCAATGCTGAATATTTTTGGACATACATACATATGCATAACATGATACATGCATTATAGATAATAGATGACAATATGATGTAGGGAATGGAAAACAGTACATACATTCCTAAGTACATCATCCTCTAGATACATCATCTCTGTACAGCTAAAAATACAGGGAAATGGGGCACAGACGCCCTACTACTAACAGAGGCCTATCCAAAGATATAGCGAGAATGGGGCACAACCACCCAATATCTAACAGAGGCCTATCAAAAGAGATAACGAGAATACACATCAGAAGAAGATAATGGTGTCAATATTTACATCATCAATCCTATCCACCTGATGTAACTCCTCTTGAGTCACTGGATCTCTATCAACAGGGATATCAGGCCTATACAGAGGAGGATCTGTACCGGCAAAGCCAAATGGGTCATCTGAGGGGCCAGCGCCTAAGCTGGAAGGATCAAAAGTATCTGCCTTTGCGGATCTACGCCCAAATCTTGGGATAAAGAAATGTACCCCATTCGATCATTTGGGTCAAATTGTCGATCTGTGTCAAATGAGTCAGATCTCGGACACAGGCTAGCCAATATGTTATCATCATGGATCCTGGAACCATATCCCCCATGAACTGAGTGGCGCGGGTCTGGGCTCCAATGGTACGAGGGGACCACCAATGCTAGAATATCTCTTGAGTGCAGGGACCCTCTGACAGTGCAAAATCGTCGACATCCAACAATGGGATATCAATGACGGGTGACTGCAACACAGGCTAATAAAGCCTGGAAGGAGGCAAGATCGGTATACGGATCTCTCATGTGGTTCTCCTGATAGCACACTCTCCTAAGTAGAGCTCCCATCCTCTATCAGTAAAGAGAGGAACCCTACGGGTGGAAATCACGTACTCGACACCAGTCGGGTACCCATCCTCAAATACAATGGCCAAGTGCTCCCCACAATAGAGAATCCATGTGATGACATCAGCTGTCAATAACTCCAGCTGTAGGCGATAATGAGTAAAACCCTCAGCTACATGGACGTCCGCCGGTATGGAATGATGCCATCGCCGTCCTCGTGGATAGGTATCCAATCCTAACACACTCACATGATGCAAGCATGGGAGCCTCTCTTAGGCCCAGAACTGTCAATACAAAGGTAAACATCTGCTATCAGTTAACACTCTTAACCTGTACAAGGAAAATTACAAGAAAAACACTCACCAGCAGAAATGGGTAGAATCCTAACCAAGCCTCGGTCAAGCCCTATGAACGCATACGCATTCCCTCAGTTGAGGAAATTGGCAAAGGAGTAGGAACCCCAATCATACTTTCCAATATGGTCCACCTCCCGAGTGGCGCTGATCAAAGCGAATGACACCGTAGTAGAGTTATCAGCTATGAAGCAACCCCTAATGATCATCAGGAATAATCGTCGAAGAATGTGATCCCTGACTTTGACATCAGTTGGTATGGGCTCACTCAATATCCCACTTATAGCATCTATGCTCAAAGGACCTGTACGGACGGTCCTGCCCTTGAGCGCCTCATCCAAAACTCCTAACAAGGATCTGACGGCAGTCGGGGTAATGTATGCCATACAAGGCACTGGTGCCCCTCCAAACTCCATACCTATGATAAACCGCCAATCCATCACCATCATCATCACCTCACAGTCCAGCAAATGGAGAGACTGAGTCTGGTGAAACCAGTGCTTAGACAATGCCCTGAGGTAACCCCAGGGACAACGGCGGGGATGGATGGAAAAGAACGCCCCAAATCCCTAGTCATGCACAATCGCTCTATAGTCAGGATGCAGAGCCTGGTACATAGAGTGGATGCTGAACCAGTTCCCTTGAGGCTGTGTAAAGCCAGGAACCTACATGAAATGCAGATCGACATCAAAATCCTTTACTCCTCATCAATAGGAAAGAAGGAAGATTAAGATCTTACTTTATACCTCATTTACGTGCAGGTAAACTGAAGGATGTCGACTCAAATCACCCAAAATCTCTAGGTTTGCCACCTGAATGCCTGGTAAATCCCTATGGGGAACATGTGCAGCAGGAGCGGGGTCTACAACCAGAACATCCTCCTCCTCGTCCTCCACGTCCAACACATTAACCCGGACTAGACGTATCACCGCCTCCACCAAATGACGAGGTCGTCTAATAGAACGGGGTAGAGGCACTTCAGAAGCCCTCCTCCGTACAGCAGAAGTGGTCCTGCGGGAACTACTCGGCTGATCCGGATCCATAATATATAGACAAAAGTCTCCAATCACCTCAGAAAGGGTGTGGTAATTTTTAACCTGGAGCTTTCTTTTCAAAATGCATTTTATGACTACATGCATGCATGAATTACTTTAACATACATCAACAATAGAGTTAAAAATGCATGACTACTCAATGCCTACATTTTGAATTTTTTTACCATAGTCCCCTCTATAAATAGGACTATCCACATGCACATAGGCATGACTAGGTGGCCATTCAGTAGCACACCTGCCCACAGTCATATACATACTATATGAATCTAAATGTCAAAGTCATCAATCCGTAAGGGTAGCTTAATTACCAGGATTACTTTGCATTTTTACCTTTTACTCATTTATCCTCAAATAGGATAGGAAATAGCAGAAAAAGGTGTCAATTTAACTATTTCAAAAGTCAAATTTTTTTACATCATTATGTTCAGCATGGTTTAATACTAACATTTACTATGTTGAATATTTTTTATCAAGTCATACGAGCATGCATATTCACTACTATGTGTTTAGATGCATTTCATGTGATAAGTCATTTTCCAACGGATAAAAACTGGAAAATAAGAGATGCATACGTTACCAGGACAGTGTAGAACACTTATACGGTGACAGAATTTGTAGAAAGACGTCCAAACTCAGCAAATATGAAGAAGAGCTCTCAGATTTCCTTCGCGGCACGACTTGAAAATGACTTGTGAAAGCAACCAGTCCATTTAAGGACATTCACAGTTGGCTGCAGGTCCACTTGCGGCTACTACAGGTGTACCTACGACACCTCTAAGTGGGTCCTACCCCTCTAGCTCGATCTAGTTTGAGTTGCAAAGGATACCTCACAAGCTGAAAAGGCCAAATCAGGAATAAAAACGCTACGCGATTGAGCAGAATAGCTTGAAATCCTGGTTTTCTCAGACCGAACCGTGGGTCTACACTCATTGGTGTTCGCCCGAACACAGGGTCCACTATGCCAATGATCTTAGTTGTTACAAGGCATACTCGGCAATACCTTACGCAGGTCCAATGCCGCCAATTCAGGGTCGTGACCCTAATCCTTTCGAGATCCCCGGCGGGGGTGTCACGCATTTTTTTCGTCCATTGATGTACGAATCCCCGATGGGGGTATCGCGCAGTTTCATCCATTGACGTACATGTCATTGAAGGTCAAGAAACCTTGACGTTATGTCAGTTGATGGCAAGTAAATCCATCGAAGCATCGGAAGCCATCCGATGATTTCATCCATTGGTGTAGGTATCCACAAAAGAAGTCCCCGGCGGGGGCATCACTCATTCTAAAGTACAAATCCCCAGCGAAGGTGTCACGCATTTTCTGTTGATGCGCAAGTCAACGAAGGTCAAGAAACCTTGACAGTTTGCCTAACAGGGATATTATCCAGTGATGTACATGTCAGCTAAGGACAGGCAACCCTAAC
The DNA here is from genome assembly GCA_020205605.1 of Panax ginseng. Lineage (NCBI taxonomy): Eukaryota > Viridiplantae > Streptophyta > Magnoliopsida > Apiales > Araliaceae > Panax > Panax ginseng. Next base: position 34,807,163 of record CM035146.1, on the reverse strand, counting down.
AACACAAACTGTTGGTAGTAACTCCGACATAACATTGATATGTCCTGGCGATACAAACCAGGAAGGATCATCCTCATCGGGGAGGACCGATGATGGAATATGTTATACACATCCTCAAACAGACAAGGCTACATCCCTACAGAGTCTCTTGTACATGAGAGATACATCTTCAGTATAAAGTTTGTATCAAGGATTCAAGACTTTGGTGATAACCTCAATGTCAATAATCCTAAATATTCCTGGTAGCTGTGGATCGCACGTCCATGACAGTTCATTAGGCTGATTATCTATTACCATCCCCGGTAGAAGCAATAGGGAGCCGACAGTATTCCAAACATGTTGGAGAACAATCCAACAAAATATATGCATCATACATTTGCATCATGTTGCTGCACGTGGCATCATGTTTATCTTGTTGCATTTCAAGTGTCTAGGATTCCTTATCCTATCCATGTCATTGCATTGCATGAATATGATAAAGAGGGGCATCTGTAGACACTTAAAATTTTCTGCACACCTGTCACTAACATTGCAAGAGGGCAGATTCGTCTTTCAGAAATAACCCTGGAAGATAATGTAGTTCAAATACTAGAAATTCCACCGGAGAGGACAGTTCTATCTCGGAAATAACCCCGAGATGCTCAGTTCCAATCCCGGAAACAACACCGAGAATAATAGTGCTAACCTTGGAGATAATCCCAAGGAGTGCAGTTGCAGTTCCAAAGATAACCCCATAAATGCTTGTTTCAAATGCATGCAGTCAGCTTCAACCTCAGAACTCACATCGAGGCACTCAAAACAAGACCCGAAGATAACACCGGGAAGACAGGCACACCTCAGAGATAACCTAGAGGACCTTCAATACTTGCAGCAGTCCAAGATCGGAGATAACCCTGAGCAACGTCTGCTTTATCAGCCCAAACTAGAGATAACCCCGGTGAGGGGTAAAATCATCATTTTGCCACCTCGACCCTAAATTGCACCGTCTCAACATCTCATACAGACATTTCTACACAACAATGTCCCACAAGAACCAAGGAGGTCCAATCCTGAGTGACTACTACGCAGGGCAGCACACCGGATAGAATTTGAAGCTTGAAGACCAAGGGCATGGTCCCATCTTCCTGACTTTGTACAACCACTAATCCCATGTCAGGGCGTAGCTCTTGACAATGGTGGTCCGCAATATGTCTTATACACCTCAATTGGATGCCCGGATTGCAGTTCTAAAAGTTCAAGCGGACATAACAGTGCACACATGCATGTACTTCGAGACTGTGGGACCCGCGGAGCCCGGGGCACCCCGGACAACTGCAGGTACACCTGCGGCTCCCTCCTCTATAAATAGAGGGCTTGGGATGGCCATTTAAAGAAAGAGAAGAGGCGAGGAAGCCCTGTCCAATTTACTCTTTACACACCCTAAACTGAGTGCTTTCTCATTTTAAACAATTGTGAGCTCATATATAGCTACTATTTTATCAGCAAGAGCCGAGTGTTCATCCACTTAAAGTTATAGAAGTCTTCTTTAGAAGTCCACTGTAAGCCTTCTTACACACTTTAAAGCCTTTCTCTTCATCTTTGCACACACTGTTCTTCGCATTGAGAGTCGTGTTGTGTGTGTATGCCCGGACTTTGGTCCGTGGTTTCATTTCAGTTTGTATATACATATATATGGACTAATATTATCGAGTTATGTCTCGATTGAGCCTAGACTCACGTCCGGAGCATTTACTAGCTTTATATATATATATATATATATAAACTATTGTCGAACTATGTTTGATGAGCCTGGATTTCATATTTGGAGCGTTTATTGCTTTTATATATATATATATATATATATATATATATACTTATATATATGAACTGTGGTCGAACTATGTTCGATGAGCCTGGATTTTATATCTGATGCGTTTACAGCTTTTATATATATATATAAATAGGATTCCGCACCAAAACAATTTGGTTCGGGAAATTTCTTTCAATGAACACTTAGAGTTTTCATAAACATTAGTCTAGCTGATTCAAATAGCATAGACTCATATCAATAATTCAATTCAATCGAATTATTTAGATGCATGACCAAACCTCGATTGGCAAATTAAACTTTTGAAAACATTTTCGAGAATGACGTCATGATGCCGTCATTGTATTAACAATCCGTTGAGGATGCTGGTCATTGTATGACTTTTGTCATAACACATCATACAATAGTGGAGCGACGACTTGAGTCAAATTCACACTAAGTATTCTCGTATTTACAACTCCATCACATTTTTATCATCTCTGCACCAGGTTACATGGTACATGAGTGATAATTAAAAACAAATTTTGATATTTTAAATCATGTACTTTAAACCGTTTCAAAAATGATTACGAGTCTACATTTTTGTTTTCAAAAGCACATAGTGCGTATTTAGCTTGATGTCAAAAATTTTGAAGTTTAGCATAGCTAGGAGTTTAGGAAAACCTAACACCTTCACTAAAAATCATTTACTTAACAATCTATATCATTCTCGTAATCCATAACACTCCATTCACACAAAACTATACCTAGTTCATCAAACCACTCGTATGAGTTCATAAATTCCCACAATCATATGAGTTTAAGAACTTATCCTAGTCAGACCTTTGGCGTCCATTCGCTGAGGGGTTCATAAACATTTCATATAATTATGAGTCAAGAATGTCTCATAAGTATGAGTTTTAAGAACTCGTACTTAATCTTATATTCTCTATCTATGACCTATCTACCTGTTATACACCTGAGAATGGAGTCATCCTCTTAATGTGCATATAACAAATAGCGCGACACAGACATTTCAATGATTATCGTGCGTAAACTAAGTGGTTTTTACACCAAGTACAATTCGGCTCCCATAACGAAGAATCATACACTCACCGCCGGCATGAGTCCTCAATTGAATCCCCATCTAACACTAACCCCATTCTCCATACTTAATTTATTCGTATTTATAATTCTCTTCCGGATCTGTACTCAATTGATAGTATTAATTCATACACAGCAATCTTGCTGTAAACTTTCCAATCATCAGATTGATTCCTTCTGGCTGTCATAGCCTTATCAGATCACGGGGTGATCTCATCGTATATATTACGATTTAGTTCTATATCTTGATCGTTTTATTTTACGATCTCTCATAATCGCACTTTCGATCTTTTAGACTCAATCTATTCCCCATCACTTTGCTTTAACTTTATAATCGAGTTAGGGAACTCGTGTCTTTACACTTTCATGAGAGATTCATCTTTGAATCTTATCGACCAACTAACTCTAGATGAGTTAATACTTATCCTAATCATTGCGGTTATTAGTCTCGTGTATTTCTACCTAAGCTTCATAACCAATGCCTTTTGATACCAACTCGTGACACTCATGGTGCTTCCAACCATAGCACCTCACAAGGGTACCTATCAACTTGCCCACCGACTCGCTCGGCGTCCCTCACTGGAAAATCGGGCTTCGGTGCCTTCCCTTAAAGGTATGTCACGGATAAAGGCTCGGGGCTCTTTGCAAATTCATGCTTATGGCTTTGATACCAACTGTGGCGACCCCAAATCCAGTACTTGAAAACCGAACTTCGGTTCTCCATTTATACCATTTCTTTAAAATTTGAATAATGCTAAAATAATAATACATTCGAACTTAATTTACATACATCAAAGTTTACTTCCCTGTGCACGTGACCTTCAAATACATTCCTTATAATACTTGAATAGATACCAATACAACTATAACCATTAACTCATGATACACACTTATTCGATCACTTTCCTTTTCCTTTGTTCGTGTTTCGAGCCTTGAAGTTGCTCATACATAATCGAAAACATTTAATTTAAGCAAGGATGAGCATTTGAGTGCCCAAGTAAGTAATAGCAATTATATATATAATTTGAAAGAATATAAGTATTCTCTTTACATAACACTTCTACAACGAATCGAAAGTTGTGAAGTAATCTGCATCTTGATAAAAAATTCACATAACAAATCTCTACCAAATTATTTAAATTTGGCTCGCAGCTCTACCCATGAATAGGGTTTAAGAATCATACTATGAACATTCTTTTCATTTTCGAAAGGTTTGGCAGAAATCCATCCGCAAAACCGCTTTCTTTAGCTTACTTTAGCACGGAGGGTGATCACCCAGATTGTACCTCATTGATCAATACTACATAACTTGAACGTAAATTCATCGCTCACTCTATCCGCCTTTGGCGCAAAAATCTTCCCATATAGGGATGTTCATACATGCTCTGGTTCCAAACCAGAAGGTTTTTAATCTTGCTCAACAATAATATGTAATTCAACATAAATGTATACGGGTAATTGATGAGGTATATCAACATGTGAATAATGCCATGGTTATCCAAGTGGGGACACTTGTATAACCATTTAGAAATCAACTTAATGAATATATATCCGAGCTAACATGTTGATAATCAAAGCGCATATATCTGCATGGAATAGAATAATTTCAAACTTCTTACTCATGTCCATTGCATAAAGAAAATGCAAAGGTAGGATACTTACCGATTCATTGATTACAAATCTCAACTTAGGTTTTATCTCTTTATCACAACCTATCAATAATCGGTTCATCTGCTCGATTAGAATAATATATCTTAACACATAGTACCGTTTATTACAGCCAAGACATAGTCTAATCACATAATCACAAAGTGATCATACTTTTAGTTCCTATTCTATACTTGAAATATTTTTATACATTTTTCAAATATCTCATCCATGCTCTTACAAAGAGCCTTTTCTTTCTATTATAGGTTCGACATTTGTCTTGCGTCATCGACAACTTTATCGAAGTAAATCTTGAGTGCAAGACTCTTATTTTATACCTCAACATCTCGTAAATATCGGACATCTTAATTTTTAATCATTTTGAAATTTTAAATTGAAAAATTTAAAATAATTCAAATCATTCACTAAAGGGCCTATAGTGATATAATGTTACTATAGGTGTTCTTCTTCAAATTTAGAACTTCATAATCGGTTCTCAAGTCACCTAGTTTGGCACTATTTATAACTTTCAATTATCGGAATCATAATTAAATGATTTAAACATTAAACAATTCCATTATCATTAATACTAAACTATTAATGAAACCATTGTCAAAATATAAAAGTTATTTATAATAACTCAAACTATTTTAAAACATTTATATTACCCTTAAATGATTTTTAAAACAATAAAAATCATTTTTTAATAATTACCATTAATATTTAAATATTAATGTACTATTTATCCAAATATTAAAAGTCATTAATTATAACTTAAAATATTTTTAAATCCTTAATATCCTCTTTAAATGGTTTTTAAATAAGTAAAACTATTTTTAAACTATTTATTTAATAATAATTATTAAATAAACTAAATATCATTAATATTATCTTAATATCATTAATATTTAATTATTAATGAAATTATCATTTAAATATTAAAAGTTATATTTTATAACTTAAAATATTTTTAAATACCTTATTTTCATTTAAAATGATTTTTATAATATTAAAATCATTTTTAAACTAAATTATTTAATATAATCATTAAATAACTTTAATATCATTAATAATAATTAATTAATGAAATTCATCACAAAATATTAAAAGTCATCACAAAAACTCATTTACATAACCAATTCTAAGCCAAAATAAACATAGTAAACTAACTAGTTTATTAACAACACTAACTAAACTTCAAAAATTCAAACTTTAACTAACAATTAAAATAATAACATTACAAAAATTAAATAAGAATATACCCTAAATACGAATTCCATGGTGAATACGCACTTCCACGCCAAAATTTAACTAAGGAGATCTTTATAAAAAGTTCTCCCACAACAAAGTCTTTCTCAAAAAATTGGAGGCCTTATTGTTGGTGAATGAAACAAAGGCCAAGCCCTTCTATTTATAGGTTTAGAAAATGGTGAAGTTCTCAACTTAGTCGATGGGACTTGGTTTATACTAATTTTCAATAGCTCACTTTATGATTTTCTAACGCATTGCTCATAACTCCGATTAATCTGATTTTTGGATATGTTATACATGGTATGTAAGACTATTTTTAAAAAATACTAATTACCCAATTCGGGTTCATTAGGTAGCAAACAACAAGTCGCCAAAAGTGGACGTTCATAATAGTTTTCAATCTCGCTTCAGCTTTTTACCCTCTTCCGCTAAAACAGTCATAACTCTTTCATTTTAAAACATTTTGAGCGATTCTTGAGCCCACGCGAAGCTAACTTCTGGGGCTACAACTTTTATTCTTTGACCATTTCCAAATTCCGAACACATCAGCCCAGAAATTCCGTTCAAATGGACTACAACGCACTTGTTGGGAAGTTTTGACACTACTACTTTGAAATGTCATAACTCTCTCCTCCGATATCGGATTTAGTCCGTTTCGGAGTCTATGGAAAGCTTATTCGGTGTACTATAACATACCAAAAGCCCAGAAGGTTTTGAAAACATTAACTGATCGAAACAGTGTCCCGAATAGCACATCCCGCTGCTGACTTTCAGTTTTGACACATTTCCTTCCAATCACCGTAATTCCCTCATCCGAGGTCGGAATGAGGTCATTCCAAAGCCTATGGCTTCCTAACTCAGTGCACTACAACATATCAAAAGTCCAGACCTTTTAAAGCACAAAAAGTGGACGAGAATGCCCCCATTACAGATCGCCTAAAAGCAGTTTATCATGATCGGTCAACCATGTTTGACCATCTATAACTTCTAATCTATACATGATATGGACTTGATTCTTTTTGCAGATTAAAGACCACATATCAGGCTACAAATAACAACTTTTGAATAACAAAACTCATGATCGAGCAAAGAGTTATGGCCTCGACATTTGGTGAAAAAATAATGTAAATTCGGGTTTTCCAACTTGCTTAAATCTTCAAATTCGTGCACTTTGATGTTATGGGTCTTTGATTTATCAACTCATATCATCAATTAACATTCTATTACACAACTTTAAACAATCAATTGTATCAAATAACATCGAATCAAAGGATTTCTAAGTTTAGTGTTCTTATACCCTTTTTGCCAAAAATTCTTGATTCTTGCTTCTGATTTGTTATGGGTGATGGTTGGGCTTTGTTTAAGAGTGTATGGGCAATCTTGTACAAGGCAATTAAATGTAATATTTCATCACTAGATTTAATTCTTATAATTTACCAATTAACTTCTATCCTTTGGTAAATTAAAACACTTATACAATAACATCGAAATTAAACCCTAGAATTAAAATTAGGTTTCTAATTGACCATTAGTGGTTCTTTAATTATCTCGTGTATGTTACTAACACAAATAAGTTACGGTTTCTAATTTCAATAGGTTAGGGTTATAATAATTAGGGTTTGTCCTAATTATCGACGCATACAAAGAATTAGGGTTTCTTCTAATTACCGAGATATTCTTATTCACAAGAATTTCATATACACAAATACTACTCGTAAATATCCCATAACCGAAGTTTAATAATTAGGGTTTCACAAAGACGCGGTAATATGCTATGACCTAATTGACCGTCATTGCTCAATATTATCTGTCAAGACATACCCAAATACATAATTATGGTAATTGTAAAATAATATAATATTATTATTCTCATCTCTTGATCACAATCCCAATCCGTGGTTTGGATCTCATGTCGACTTATTCTTCGTACACATCATCAATAATCAAGTTAAAATAATTAACTTAAATATTCGAACAATTCATATAATAAAATATTTATTATATAAATCTAATTATCACATCATATATTATTTCCAATCATGTTTTCATGGAAAATAATTAATAAAAATATTTTGGCTTACGTAAATTTATTACCATATAATTTGTGGTAATTAATAATTCCAAAATTATTTCTAATTTTCAAGTAATAAATGTATTCGCATTTATCGTTCACTTTACTTGACACTTAGTCTCGTCATTAAAAAAAAAAAATTATACGCAAAATTTCTTATTTATTTTATATAGAAAATCTCGGGTTATTACATTAGCAAGATATGGCAATAATGTTTTATAAAAGAGGTTTTTCAAACCCTGATGCTCAATAGGAATTGAGACCTTTTACACTTCCATTTTATTAAGTGAGTAATTTGAATTGATTTTATTTGACGGATGCGAGGAATCCATATGAAAAATAATACATCAAAAATAATGCCGACTTCCTCGTGGGTATGGAAACCATCTCGAGGAAATATGAGATATCGCAGAATAATTTACAAGTCGCTATACGGTGAAAATGTCCATCACAGAACCTAATCTAGATATAAGTATATAGTTAGACCACAGCTTTATATATATATATATATATATATATATATATATATATATATAAGAAAGTAAACACACCGCACCAAAGTTCAGGCTCATCGAACAAAGTCCGACACACACAATTGATATAAATAAGTATATATATATATAAGTTTAATAAACGCACTGCATCAAGTCTCAGGCTCATCGAACAAAGTCCGACACACACGGTTGATATATATAAGTATATATATATATATATATATATATATAAGTTTAATAAACGCACTGCATCAAGTTCAGGCTCATCGAACAAAGTTCGACAGACAGTTAATATATATAAGTATATATATATATTAAAGCAGTAAACGCTCCAGACCGAAGTCTATGCTCAATCGAGGCATAAATCGATAATGTTAGTCAATATATATATACAGACTGGAATGAAACCATGGACCGAAGTCCGGGCAAAAGTAAGCAACACGACTCTCAATGTGTAGAAGGGTGTGTGCAAAGATGAAGAGAAAGACTCTAAAGTGTGTGAGAAGGCTTACAGCTGACTGATAAAAAGGGCTTCTATATCTTTAAAGTAGGTCAACACTGGGCTTTTGTGGGTACAAAAGAGGCTATATATGAGCTCACAGGTGTTTGAAAGTGAGAAAATACACTGTATGGCAAGTGCAGAGCAAATTGTGCAGGGTTTCCCCATCTTTTTCTCTTAGAAATTAGCACCCCAAGCCTCTTATTTATAGGAAAAAAGGTGCCGCAGTGTACACGTGGCTCACCCGCAGTGTGTACAGGAGAAGTGGGTCGGTCACCCCGATTCTGGTTTGCCCGGGTCGTCTGGAAGTACGTGCACTCAAGCAATCGTGAATGTCCACTTGGATTTTGAGAAATGCAATACGGCATCCGCTTTTGAGGTATTCAGACCTATTTTGCATCGCCGTTGTCGAGAGTTGTACGATGGCATGGGATTAGAGTTTGTCTGAAGTCTTTGAAGATGGGACGATGCCCTCCGGTTTCAAGCTTCAACTTTCATCCGCTACCCCGCATAATAGTCACCGGGATTGGTTAGCCTTGTGGGACATTGTTGCATAGAGAGGCGAGACGTGGCATCGTGTTGGACGAGATGGCGATGTTGCCCTCACCTGTTATTCTTTGCCGGATTGGGCCGATAAGCGTGACGTTGCTCGAGACTTCGTTGAGATTGGACCTTGCATTTGTTGAAGGTCCTCATTGTCATCTTTGAGGTGTGCATGTCTTCCCGATGTTATTTCCGGTTGTACATGGTGTATTTTATTGGAGTGCGAGATTGAAGTCGATGGCATTTGAAACAAGCATTTCCGGGTTATCTCCAAAACTACATTCCTTGGGGTTATCACCAAGGTTGGTGGCTATTCCCATGGTTGGGATCGAGATCGGATACCTCGGGGTTATCTCCGAGATTAATCGGTCTTCTCCGTGTGTGTTCCATTATTGTATCTCTGCAGGTCTGGGGGTTAGATCCGATGTTGAAACTGCTACTCTTATTGCGATCCGGGTTGATGTTGAACTTCCCAGAGTATCCCAGATGGATTTGGATTGTCTTTCAAGGTTCTCTCTTAAAAGACGAATCTGTCCTCCTGTAATGTTAGTAACAGTAGTAAAGAAAATTTCGAGTGTCTACACTAAACTTACTATGGTAAATATTGCTTCTATAATTGCTCAAATGATTAGAAATTCCTTGAGGTTTGCGCTTCATCTAATATCATTTCATTGGAATATTAGTCAGAACTATGTTATTAAAATTTTAATATTTTCATTCGGTGTACTATTCACAGAGTACTATTTATTCGGGGTATTATTCACTCGGGGTATTATTCACTCGGGGTACTATTCATTCAGGATACTATTCACGATAAAATTGGTTTCTTTTCTATCCAAATTATTTTTGATACACGGATATCATTCTTGAATTTTACTCCACAATTGGTGATTATGTTGACAATTTGGACATTCTTGAACTTTGGATAAATTAAATTATAAATATCTAATATTTATTCTTAATCTCACTTGATTGATTCTTTATATCATTGTTGTGACGCCCCCAAAATAGGTCCACACAACCCATTCTAAGTCGCCAGATACACGGTACAGAATTTAAATACAAACTTCATTTATACAATACAACAAAACGTATGCTGAGAGTTTTAACACGAGTATTGTCTCGTAGACAATATACAACTCAGATGGAGTCCTCATTACAATTATTATCACACTATTTTATAAAATAGTGATGACTACTATAGCCACTATCTCGGACCATCACTCCGTTCCCCGACTAGTCCTAACTATATTCTCATTTCCTGAAGAGAACAATGAAAGCAAAGGGTGAACTCAACTAGCTCAGTAAAGAATATTATGAATAAGATAATGCAGAATAAATTATCGTTAGCCTTTAACATTGTAAAACTGATAGAATATAATAGACAACAAGTTTAACTGCAGCAGAACAAACAATTCATTAGAAGAGTCAAGTAGAGCATGATATCTACTATCTTCTATGATTCAAAAGTTCATCATCAATATTTTATCGTTGTAACACAGCTCAATAAATAATCCAAATCATCGAATTATCCATGCACTACGGGCCAAGGATATTCGTTAGTATCACATCCATGAATTATCCATGCACTACGAGCCAAGGATATTCCTTATTATCACATCCACGAATTATCCATGCACTATAAGCCAAGGATATTCGTTAGTATCACCAGTGGTCATGATCATGTCAAACAACAATTCATCTTTGCACCCTTGGCCGAAGAAAGCCGATGGTCATGATCATACCAACAACTGTTCATCAATGCACTACAGGCCAATGAGGACTTTTACCACATCATTTGTAACATTACAGGTCATGATTATACCGATACATAATTCATGGTCATAATCATACCAATCAAAAATCCATCTATGCACTACGGGCCAAAGATGACTTTCATCACAATATAAGCATGAGGATGATGACAATGATATAAACATCAATCAAACGAAATCAAGGATAAATATTAAAGATTTTTAATTTATCCAGAGTTTAAAAAAAATGTCCAAAATGTCAACATGATAACTGCTTTATGGAGTAAAATTCAAGAATAATATTCATGGATCAAAAATAAGTTAGACAGAAAAGAAACCCATTTTTTGTCATTAATAGTACCCCGGGTGAATAGTACCCGAGTGAATAGTATCCCATGAATAATATCCCATGAATAGTATCCCAGGAATAGTACCTCGTGAATAGTATCATACGCATGAATAGTATCGTACGTATGAATAGTGTCGTATGTATGAATAGTACCCATGAATAATACTCTAACATGAAAAGATTAGAATTTAACAAGAATGTCCAGAAAAATATTTCTGTGAAACGATACTAGATGAAGCGTAAATTTCAAGGATATTCTACTAATTTCAAGGAGTATAGAAGCAATACTTATCAAAATGAGTGTAGAATTAGGAATATGAAACGAAATAATATTAGTTACATACTACAGAGTATGGAAGAAAATATTATTTCTTACGAATATTGAACAAAAATAATATCCCTTACAACTGTTGAACGAAAATAATATTCCTTACGAATATTGAACGAAGATAATATTCCTTACGAATATTGAACGAAAATAATATTCCTTACGAATATAAAAAATAATATTGTAAGCGAATATGAAATAAATAATACCCTTTACCTTAAAAAGAGAGAAATTCTAACTGGTATAGCAAAGATATTCTTGAAGAAAACTTGTACTTTTTTCTACACTCAAAGCTTCCTTAAACTCTAAAGAAATACGCTTAATATTATAAAAGAAGAATTCTCTGATTCTGGTGTGATTTTTTTTCTCCAAACTGAGCATCCTATTTATAGGAGAATGGCAGGATACTATTTGAATTTAAAAAATCATGGACCAACAGTAACGAATTCACGGGCGTTCACTGGCTGAAAACTATTAAAAATTTTGATTTTACTATGATGAACTATGCAGCACTATGCACACACTATGCAGTACTATACAACACTATGCAGTACTATGCATAATAAAATATAATATATTCTATTTTACATAAAAAAAAACTTATATAATATATATATATATATAATACTTAAATATATATATATAATAAAACAAAACTGAGATAACTTTTTACCAATGATTTTGAAAAATAAGTAAGTGGGGATCCATACAAGAAGCAAAATTAACAACAAATACTTCATAAAAATCCCCTCTATTTATCTCAATTCACTTGGCTTCACTAAACACATTTTTAATAACATTTATTCATCATTAATATTATAACTCGCAATATTAACAAGATTATTCCCATGAAAGAGGGGGCTTTCCGATAAGGACTTCTCCTTATTGACGCGCAATTAGGTGACCAAACCCCTTTCCTCGACAGAACTTTCTAGACATCGTCAATAATGCAAATAATAATATGAATAACTTTGTCGTCTCAATTATTGATTTAATAATATAAAATATTGTGCAGATGATATTGTGACTGTGACACCCCCAAAATAGGTTCACACAACCCATTCTGAGTCGCCAAATACATGGTACAGAAATAACTACAACTTCATTATTACAATTATCGTACAAAATACGACAATACATATGTTGTGAGTTTTAATACAAATATTGTCTTCTGGACAATATCCAAACTCAAATAAAGTCCTCATTATAATTATTGATACATTATTTTATAAAATAGTGAGGACTGCTAAAACAATTGCCTTGAAACATCACTCCACACGCCGACTAGTTCTCGCTATATTCTCGCCTCCTGAGAAGAAAAATAGAACAAAAAGGAAAAGCGTGAACTCAACTAGCCCAGTAAAAAATATTATGACTAAGATAATGTAGAATAAATTATTGTTAACCTTCAATAAATCAGATAAAATTTAATGGACAACAAGTTTTAGATCAGTATTCGTAGCGAAAATAACAGTTCATTAGAAGAGTTAAGTAGAACATGAAATCTATTATCTTCTATGATTTAAAAAGTTCATCATCAATATTTTATCCCTGTGTCATCAATCAATATACATTTTGAATCAAATATTCATCTTTGCATAACGGGCCAAAGATATTAATTTGTATCACCAGTTGGTCATGTTCATCTCACCACTTGTCCATCTTTGCACTACGGACCAAAGATATTCATCAAGTAATTATTCATCATTGCACTACAGGTCAAAGATATTCAGTTATATCATCATTTAGAACTAAGGATGATGAAAAATATTTTAAAGAAAATGAATCCAGTGATATAAAAGGACAAAGATTAGGGATTCGTACTTCAGTTTATCCAAGTTTAAAAATACTCCCTAATAATTAATTATGGAGCAAAATTCAAGAATGGAGATCAAAACATGAATACAATAAAATATAGTAACCAATAGACAACTTGGACCAAAAAAAGAAAATTTAATTTTTCTGTGAATATTATCGTATTCGTGAATCGTGTCGTATACGTGAATAATACCGTATACATGAATAGTAACCCCTACATGAAAAGGTAAAAATTTCATTAAAAAAATCATACTTCGTGAATAATACCGTATTCGTGAATAGTATCGTATACGTTAATAGTAACTTCGACATGAAAATGTAAAAATTTCATAATAAAATTCATACCAATATTTCGATATAATGATATTGAAAGAAATAACATCATTTACGAAAAAAATAACATCCCCTACCTTAAAAGAATATTACTTCTAACTGAAATATCGGATATAATATTGAAGAAAATTTGCACTACTTATCAACTCTCAAAGTATCTAAATACTCACAAAAATACGCCCAATATTATAAAGAAAGAAACTTCTAATTTTGGTGTGATTTTTATTTCTAACTAAGCACCCTATTTATAGGAAAATGCCAGAACACTAATGTACACTAACCTGCTACCGGTGGCTTCCACCCTTTGCTATTCATGCACACTACATGTTCATTATGGACGATGATGCGCATGCCCGACATTATTCGGACAATGTTTTCCTTGATTCTCCGCTCCTCTTCTTTGATTGCGGGATCTGGAATAACAATTTTCTTTTCCTCCACCGGTTTCGGCTTAGGAAATAACATGGCCATGACATTGGCTAGCACCTTTACTAGAGGTTGTGCGGACTCGAGTTTGGCGCGGCTTAAACGCCACAAGGTTGAAGTCAAGGAATCTGTTGATGCTTATGAGGATTCCGTGACTAGAGTCAGAATAGCCCAGCCCAAATTGTTCCAACTTGCTTGGTTAATCGAATGGGTCATGGATACCGCCGTCTTTACCCAACCCTTGTCTCGGCTTGTGACCTAACGACATCATTTCTTGAGTGGTCGACATCACCTCATCGTGAAATGTGGGTTGAGCAATGGTGCTCTAATAGCGTGGTATTGGGTGTTGCTTATTTCCAAAGCATGAAAACTGACTGGCTCTACGTCTGATTTGCATTGATGAACGGCACATCCCCGTGTGGAGGACACTCCGGCTCAGCGTTGACTGTGACTAGGCTATTGTTGATAATGTACTTCAATTCTTGGTGAAGGGTGGAGGGGACTGCCCCTGCCATGTGGATCCATGGTCGTCCCAAGAGCAGGTTGTATCCTAAATCTATCTTGAGCACATGGAAGGATACGCAGAATGTATGAGGGCCAATTTTGATTGGCAGCTCAATTACTCCAACCGAAGTTACTACGGCTCCATCAAAAGCTTTGATGATAGTATGGCTATCTCGAATTGGTTGAGATTGATATTCATCTTTACCAAAGTGGCATATGGGCAGATATTCAGAGAGGAACCTCCATCTATTAATACTCCAGCCATCATATATCCGGAGGATAAGACCGCAATGTGCAACAGTTTGCAATGACCGATCCCTTAGGATGGTATGTCATCATCAGTGAAGGATATCACATTATTGTTAAAAATGTGATCAACCATGTGTTGAAATTTTTCCGTATCCACTGATGTCGGGAGATAGGCTTCTTCTAGAACCTTTAACAAGACCTTCCGGTGATTCTCAGAGGTTAGGACCAAGTCCAAAATTGATATTTGTGGTGGAGCTTCCTTCAAGTTTAAAACCACCGAGGCTTCGTTATGACCCACAACGCGGAGGAATTTTTTAATCTTCTCCATGGGTATTTTCCCCTTTGATTTGGTGGTGGGGTTCATCACCTGATGGGGAATATACAGTGGATTTTCCTTCGACACTACAGCAGTGGTATATGAGGTGGATCCTTCACCGTCTCCATAATTCCATGTAACCTTGCGCAAGCTAACAATAGGATATTGTGCTCTGTATGGCAAGTTGATTGGCTCGAGAGCGGCCACTTTCAAAGGATTGTTTCCTCCTTTGAGCTGAATTATCGTGTTGTGAGAAAATATTAATCCTTCAACTTCGGTGAGATATAATCGCTACCACACTTTTCCACTTAGTAGGGCCTGCATTCTCACTTGCACGTAACACAGTGTCGTTATCTGCCAAGCGCAGTACACCATTGTCGATTAGATTTTGAATAAGGTGGAGGAGTGCCCAGCATTGTTCATCTTTGTGTGTCATGAGATCTGGAGTGGTATTGACATACTCCATCGAGTTGTAGATCGTCCCCGACGGGGTTGATTGGAGGTAGAAGGAACCGATCCTTCCTTCATTGATTAACATGTGAAGGATTTCCTCCACGTGTTGGCCCAAATAGGTGAATTCCCGTTTGTTGGCAAAATCCCGATGGGCTTTGGCATTTGCTCTCTTCGTCACTTTGTCTTCCAGCATTTCATTTTCTGAAAGTGACGAGGGAATATTCATGACGATTGGTAGGAGACTGGTATGATCCTGGCTGATTAATTGCCGAGTCACTTGATGCTGATAAGTCACCAGTTCCGCCAATTGCTCAATTTGTTTGCAGAGAGCTTTCATCTTTCAATCCATTGTGAACTAGAACTTAGAATAATCCCATCTGTCATCACCGTCTTTGATGGTCTGGGGGGAATCACAGCTGAAGTTGGAACTCTATCCACTGCTCTAATTAATCATGTTGACCTCTTCTTCTTTGTGTTTCAAGGCCAAACAATCCTGAGTATCATCTCCAGCGCCTTAAGATGATAAGCACATTTCCTAGCGAAGATTGAAACCCGTCCATTAGAAATTTGGTGGTGGAAGAAGATGCGTAATTTTCTTCTGTGTTGTTAGAAGATTAAGAATGTTCTCGAGGGCATCCCCTAAGGGTGTAAACACTCGATGGCATTTGACTTCTCCACCTTTTGGTACTGGAGGGTTTGCAGACTGTGCTAGAAAGGGAGTGTAGTTTCTCCTTTGAATGGGCATACTTTGATTGTCTTTTTGTCCCTATAGTATCAGGGAAACATCTTCCTCTTTCTCTTTATGGACCCTCCGAGGGTTGTTCCCATAATTTCCAGATTGGATGTGATCAGCAACAGCTTTGAGTGCGGCTAGGTCTTGAATCTTTCCTGACTTCAATCATATTTCAGCCATCTCCCCATGTTTAACCATTTCAGAAAATGGTTTGTCGATGCCTGCTAAAACTCTCTCATAGAAGGGAGCTTCTTGTATGTCTATGAATGTCATGACCATTTCGATTCGACATGGGGGGACTAACTTGGGCGTACCAAAGCGTCTCCACCTTTGGGCATACTCTCCGAAAGACTCGTTGGATGTTTCTTGATCTTGGTAATTTGGTACCGATCAGGAGCCATTTGAGTTTGAAAACTGTTTTGAGTGAGGAAGGTATGTGCTAGCTCTTCCACGGTTGTGGATTTTGGAGTTGTCTAATCTTGTGTACCACTTAACGGGCTTCACCAGTTAGACTTTTTTTGGAACAATTGCATTACGAAGTTTTCATCCTCCGCATAGGATCCCAGTTCTCAATAAAGACTTTTAAATGTGTATAAGGATCCCCTAACCCGTCATATTTTTCAAAGTCAGGAGTTTTAAATTTTTTTGGATAGTGGACACCAGGAAAAATACATAGATCAGCATATGAAACACTCCCGTGTGTTCCAATTCCTTTGATAGCGCGAAAGGTCTCTTCTATTTGGAGGACTTTCTTTTTGATGTCACCATTATCTGGATCTCCAGTGGAATGGGCAGCATCATGAGTTTTGTTGGTCGTATCCAACTGTGGCTCTGGTATGGTAATGACCGGAATTCCTCCTTGTGTGGAAGGCTCAGTATGTATGGATATTTTCTGACCCTGTGTAGACTGGTGTAATTATTTTAATAGAACAGCCAAATCTATAATCTGTTTGCTTAACCCGTCGAATTCTTTGTAAGAAACTGGATTAAGTTCAGTCTAGTCGGATGACGACATGATTGACTGTAGGCTTGTTACCTTTTTGGACTTTGACCGGGTAATAGGTCCGATTGATTCCCTGCGAAAGACTTGCATAGTTTAGTCCTTAGGGAAGGTGTATAATGACATGCTATGTGATGTGTCCATTTTAGGAATTTTATCCTGCAAAATGGGTGTCAGCTGTTTGTAGCATGTATGTGGACATATTGCTTCATATTTCTCATTACATGGAGATAGATATGGAATGAAATTACAAGTAATTGTGTTTACAAGTAATTGAAATGAGAGCATGAAGAGACTTTCCTTGGTTTTGGGTTTATCAGAGGCTGGCCTATCTTAGGTTACTCTCGCGGCTTTTTGGCATGAAAGTTCCCAAATCATCGCAATCTACTAGACGGGAAGTTAATCCGGTCTTTCAACTGGAGCGAATTTGGGTGGTGCTTTCCTCAGAGCCTGAGAATTAGTCTTCTCACGAGTCCAAAGAATCAAACACCGACGGATAGCCTCTGGTGGAGGAACCACACAACATACATTCACATACATCGCAACTTTCAGATGAAATGATGATGACATGTGCGAAGCACTAATATCATAAGAAGTTTATAGTGCGAAGCACTAACATCACACGCAGATATGATGCAAAGCACTAATCTCAAACAAGACATGCATTCGTACACATTCATCCAATGTAAATGCAACATCCACACACAAGCATATAACAGTTTTGAAAAGATTGTAGTAGCGGCTTAAGTCCTCATCGAGTCCCAACAAGAGTCGCTTAATCGTCGACGCCGGGATTTTTGGATTTCCTTTCAGATTACTTGTTCTTTGGTGTTCTCATTTTAGGTGAGATTTATTTGAAAAAATAAGTAAAAAAGGTCCGAGCATGTATAATGTCGGATTTATGGGGACTATTAAGAGTCGTCATGGGTTGGTTTTTAAATGGTTGTACCAACACAACCGATAAAAGGTTTTCACATTGACCCAAATGATGTGACACCGATATATGGGTTTAATTAAACCGAGATTCCTTTAGGGTCCGGGGACTTGGTTATGCGGGGAAGGTGTTAGGCACTTCTCGACATCCGTGTTACCACTATGACCGCCTCTTTTCAAGAAACTATTATCCGAGTGTGTGTGTGTGTGTGTGTGGGTCAATGTGTCATTATATGAAAGTTGTGCGAGGCCTCTTTGAACCTATATACATAGGATTTGAATTTATGTAAAAATTAGGTTTTAGCAAGATATGGCAATGATATTTTATAAAGAGGTTTTTCAAACCTCGATGCTCAATAGAATTGAGACCTTTTATACTTCCATTTTTATTAAGTGGTAATTTGAATTGATTTTATTTGACGGATCACGAGGCATCCGTATGAAAAAATAATATATCCAAAAATAATGCTTACTTACTCGTGGGTATGGAAACCATCCGAGGAAATACAGGACATCGTAGAATAATTTACAAGTCGCATACAAATGAAAATATCCATCACGGAACCGAATCTAGATCAATGGGATGAATGCGTGATCACATGATTCCTAGGCGCATGAGAATATTGCAATTTGTATAAAAGCAATAAGCGGTATATATATAAAAGCGGTAGAATATATATATATATATATATATATATATATATATATATATATATACGACATGATCACCAACCATGAAGCACCTCCATGGGGATCGGAAATGTAAATAAAGTCGTTAAAAGCTATAAATACTATTAAACGCCACGTAAGTAAACTCTGAGGCAGAATGAAATGTAAAAGAAATGTAAAAGCGATCAAGCGCCATAAGGAACTCAGGAAGGACAAAAATATATATATATATATATATATATATATATATATATATATATGTATATATGCATATATATAAAAGCAATAAACGCACTGGATGTAAAATCTAGGCTCATCGAACATAGTTCGACCACAGTTCATATATATAAGTATATATATATATATAAAAGTG
Organism: Panax ginseng; assembly: GCA_020205605.1. Taxonomy (NCBI): domain Eukaryota; kingdom Viridiplantae; phylum Streptophyta; class Magnoliopsida; order Apiales; family Araliaceae; genus Panax; species Panax ginseng. Next base: position 34,787,530 of record CM035146.1, on the reverse strand, counting down.
AATAAACGCACCAGACCAAAGTCTAGGTTCATCGAACAAAGTCCGAGACACAGTTGATATATATAAGTATATATATATATATAAAAGCTTAATAAACGCACTGCATCAAGTCTAGGCTCATCGAACAACGCTCGACAAAACAGTTAATATATATAAGTATATATATATATTAAAGCAAAGATAAATGCTCCGCATCAAGTTCAGGGCTCAATCGAGGCATAACTCGATAATGTTAGTCAATATATATATAATATATATATATATATATATATATATATATATATACAGATGGAATGAAACCACGGATCAAGTCCGGGCAAAAGCAAGCAACACGACTCTCAAGCGTGTAGAAGGGTGTGTGCAAAGATGAAGAGAAAGACTCTAAAGTGTGTGAGAAGGCTTACATTTGATCGATAAAAGGGCTTCTATATATTTAGAGTGGGTAAACACTGGGCTTTTGTGGGTACAAAAGAGGCTATATATGAGCTTATAGGTGTTTGAAAGCGGGAAAATACACTGTATGGCAAGTGCAGAGAAAATTGTGCAGGGTTTCCCCGTCGGTTTCTCCTTTTAAAATAAGCACCCCAAGCCTCTTATTTATAGGCAAAAGGTGCCACAGGTGTACTTATGGCTCGGTGCAGTGTACCTGCAGGCGGCCGGGTCGGCTTGGGATTCGTCAAGGTCAGTCATCTCAAAGTACGTACTCGTCGAATCTTTGTAATGTCCACTCGGATTTTGAGAAGTACAACCGCATCCGCTTTTGAGGTATTCGTGGACCTATTTCGCATCGCCGTTGTCGAGAGAGTTATACGATGGCATGGGATTAGAGTTTGTCTGAAGTCTTTGAAGATGGGACGATGCCCTCAGGTCTTCAAGCTTCAACTTTCATCCGTTACCCATAAAATAGTCACTCGGGATTGGTTAGCCTTGTGGGACATTGTTGCGTAGAGACGTGACGTGGCATCGTGTTGGACGAGATGACGATGTTGCCCCTCACCGATGTTATCGCCGGATTGGGCCGATCAAACAGGCGTTGCTCAGACTTCGCTGAGATTGGACTGCTGCATTTGTTGAAGGTCCTCATTGTCATCTTTGAGGTGTGCATGTCTTCCTGATGTTATTACCGGATTGGCACAGTGTATCTTATTGTCAGTGCCGGGTTGGCACAGTCTAGATTCGAATCTCCTCTCTCGATTCCTTTCAAATCCACAAAGAACTGTTGATCAGGCAATTCATAAATTCACGCTCAAATTAACATAGATAAACTGAAAATATATTATTGAATTGGAAATCAAAGCTATAGAATCATCGTTTCACCCAAAGATCCATCAGAAGTCTAATAAGTAAATTAGTTCATAATGAATGAATTAAAAACTGAATAATTTGTTGAAAACATCCTTCCAATTACAAATAAGACTAAAGAGAAGAAGACTAATGAAAACCACTTTACGTAGCCTTGATTCGCAACCGTCGTGACAATCTCTGAAAATTACTCCTCCAAAGTTTTTCTTGAATCCTGGAAATCGCTCTTGAAATCTGCTTTTATTAGAGTCCAAGCGCATCACAAAAGTCCCAAAGTCCGAGCACCAGCAGACATCAAAACAGAACAGGTCACCCAGAATCGGGACCCCCACCCCGGTGGGGGGGTACAAGTATAATAAAGCCCGCCCTAGCGGGCTAGACTACTGACTTCAATTTTTTTCCTTTTCAACATTTTTCCACTTTTGCTCCAAAAAGACCGCCTTTCCTCACCACTTGCATCCATGACCACCCTACACATAAAATAACATGAAATGAGTAAAAACGAACACAAAACACAAAGATAACTACGAATTTAAACTTGAAATGAATATCAATTCGTGTATATAAAATCCACTTATCAAAATCCCCCAAACTTAAACTGTGATAGTCCTCAAGTACAAAACAAACTACATGTTATGCAATGCAATGAAATGCAATAAAAATATAAATGCCTAAAAATCCAACAACATCGCATAAACTAACTTATCCCATCGGCCTCAGAGAAAACAAGCAACTTTACAATACGAATTATCAAAACCAATCCACACTTACGTATTAATTTTTAAATCTTGAACAATTATCACTGGTATAGCGTGCGTGTGTGATCAACATCTAAGATAACTGATACAGACCCAAATACAATACACAAACAACTTCTTAGAAGGAATCATACAGTGCAAACTTAAAAATCTCAAAGATAGGCACGACTCAACTAAAATTAAACACAACCAAATTCAAGGATACATGCAGGATACTTATACTTTCTTTTCTTCTTTTTTTTTCACGCGGGGGCTTTTTGCTCTTTTCCCGTGATTATTTCCCTTTTCTTTTTCTTTTGATAGATGGTTGGTGAGTGCGTTTTACGCTCCATCTCACGCTTGTGTTTATGGGGAGTGTTTCTCCTCAACCCACCACCACAAGACTCAACATGTTTCATTTTTTTTATTTTTTATTTTTAAAGCTTATATACCCCACATATATTCCCTCAAACTTAGGTTTTTGCCTAATTTAAGCCTTCACTGCCTATCCTTGTCATTTTCTAGTTCACCCTAGTATTATCCTTTAGAAACTTTTTATGTATCAATTTGAACCGACCGGCCAACAAAGATGTTATTAGTGCTACCCTTTTTATAACAGTTTCTAACAAGTCCAAGAATCGATTCATAACAGAAATTATATCACAGTTCTAATAATCCATACTATATTGGTTAACTTGTTCACAATCTCATCATTGGCCAAAATAAACTGTAAAATGCGACACCGTTGTAAATATGCAAACACTCTAGCTAACTAAAAAAAAATTATTATATTTTTTTTTAAACAATGCAACATCCTAACTACTATGCAAATACCTAATCTATAATGCAAAACTAGATATGAAAACAAAAATAACAAAATGCATGCAACTAACAAATAAATCCCCCAAACTTAAATAAGACAATGCCCTCATTGGATAAAAATTAAGTGCATGAGAACTTCCTTGGAATCGTCTAAGTCTGGGGAGGTGGTTGGTGCTCTTCTTCATCGGAATCACTGGGAAGAAATCGAGGTAATGATCCGAGTTGTTGATATGGAAATTGAGCCGCCAGGTTGAAACTTTGGAGTGTTGTGTTAAATGAAGTTAAGGATGCGTTCATGGCATCAAACATATGATCTTGGCGCATCGCCAATCGCCGCATTTCCCGACGTGCTGCCCTATTGTGCGCATTCATCTGATTTTAGAACTCAATGAACTGAGGACTAGATATTGCCTCGGTCTACGGTACCTTCTCGTTTCCTTGATCTCCCATCGTTTCATCCTCATCCCCTGAGGTATCTTCGGTATCGACCTCATCTTCTGACGCCGATGGAAAAATAAAACCCAAACCTCGTGGATGTGACTCTCCTCCTGCCCAAACTGAATACCGCGCAATCATTCTGGAATGAAGCAAAGCGAGCGATATTTGAGTGGGCTCATCATCAGAATATCTCACCCCGATGTTACGGCATAACGCACATATAAGTGATGGGTGAGGCAAACCGCCCGAAAAATTTCCACGTAAGCACCGACGGATTGAGAAATTGATAATGGCCCCGACGTCAATAATGAAATCTTGCACAATGGCGTATAACAGTAACGCCTTCTCTTTTGTGATGTCCGAAGTGTGTTGGGATGGAAGTAATTTTGCGCATAAGAATGCGTACCATATCTTTCTACCTTTGATCCAAGATGTGCCCGGCTTTGTCATGTTTGTAATAACCTCCTCATAGTCCGGATCAAAATCCCTTAATTGGGCATACTGACAATGTCGTGGCACCCACAACTGATAGTAAGCATTAATGGCATAAATCCACCGAATGGAACCATGCGAGCCACTTTACAAACGCTTTGAAAGGAGCTTTATCTTCGGCGTTTGCATAGAATTCCTTGACAATGTTAACAACGGCGGGTATCGTTTGTTCAGTGAAGTGAAGCCACCCCTTTTGGTAAATTTTAGACATCATCTCCCCATCATTCCCCTCGGGGGCCAATCCCAGCTCTAGCGTAAGTGCCTTGGTTAGCATGTACTTATACCGATCGGCGGCGGTGGCATTCACAAATTTTCGGCGATCATAGGTTTGTGGCGGTTGAGCGGCGCTTGAACTAGCCCCCCATTAGTGTTTGGATGTCGATTGAGAAGCCATTGAAATTTAGCTGGTAACACTTGCTAGCAAACCCTACCTTCCCCTAAAACGTGGTTCAGTCAATTTATAAAACACTTGGTGTGCAGTTGGGGTAAGTTACCCAATTTGAAATCTGAACTTGGAAATTGGTGTGTGTGGAATGGATGAGTTGGAGCCCCAAGGAAACAATTGAATTTGCTCTCAAAAACAACCTCTCAGAATACCCTAATTCGAAAATTAATTATGGGAAGAAATAGAGATGAGATGGAGTGATATATATAGAGGTGGTGTGGTTGGGAATAATATGTGATTGCGAAGTTTGGGTAGTGGAGATCGTGGGAATTAGTAGTGGGGATGAGGTTTTGATGTAGGTAATGGGTAGTAGTGGGTTGGTATGGAAGCTAGGAAGTAATGTTGAGGGACAGTGAGAGCAAGAGAAGGAGTAGGCGCGTGTGGGTGTATGGGCAAGACTGGAAGCTATCGTTTACACTCCTAAATTAACCTCACTTTTACTTTACAAATTTAAACAATTAGCACAATAGTAAGCAAGGATCGATCCCACAGAGAGTGATTTGTTTTATATTTATCTTATGATTTCTAATGAAAAGGGAATTTTGAATTAATTAATTAAATTAACAAGAATAAACTAATAAGAATAAACAAAGAATAAAAAGCTTCAGTTCTTCAGTTCAGTATCACCTTTTTACAATAATAGATTAATCAAGTGTAACATTATTTACCCTTAAATGAAACTAATAGCCCTAGGTAACAACAAGCCTCGCTGCACGAAACTCCCCTTAGATTGTCACTCAATGAAACAAGCTCTTCACAAGATTCTAACAATTATATAACCTAGAATAAGCTCTCTAGATTTAATATAATAGCAGCATTAAGAACTAAGGAATTAGACTATTCCAAGCAACAAACACATAAGCTCGGATTGTTTAACTTGTCTTCTGATAATCATAGCAATACTCAAAAGCTTGTCTACAATCAGGTATTACTAATTACTACTTGTGATTAGAAACAATATCAATTACACGTAATATTATTCCTTGATCTAACATATGATATTTGTTAACCAACTCAATCCTGCAGAAATCAAATCAGTTAAGCCAAATAGCATTCAGAAATTAAATCAGATTATCAAGAATGAATTTCATGTGAGAAGGAATAAATAATGAATACTCAATTAACCATTAATTATAAATAAGGTTCAACATCCCTTATAACTGAATAAAAATAACTTAGCTCATGTCTTCAATCCTCCAATGTTGTAGATGAGAGAATGTAGTAGATGATTCAATGAATAAAACCCTGACTAGCAACCTCTATTTATAGTGCTAGACAAAGTCCTAAATCCTATACGAAGTAGAAATCCAAATCCTAAAAGGAATTACAAATCATAACTAGTTTCCATAAAGAAATGGAATCTAATTTGGAAATAAATCTTAGTCTAAAGATATCCTAATTCTAATAGAAATATTAATCCAATTCCATGTAGAAGTCTGCCAAAATCTGCATTTAGAAACTTTCCAAAAATCCAAGATTTCCCAATTTTCCCGCTCAAATTCGCTGGGGCGAATTTCCATTTCCTGCTGCGACGTCCTTTGGTAAAACAATCATAACTTTTGATCCTAGAGGAGTTACGGGGTCTGCTACCTATCAAAACGAAGATATCGACGAGATCTACAACTTTCATTCTTTGAGAATTGGCATATTCTTGCTGAATCAAGGTCAAAATCAGGCTCCAAGTGACTGATATGCAAATTGCAACTTCCAAACTTTGAGGTTCAACTTCCGTCTGGTAAAAAGATCATAACTTCTTCATACGAACTCCGATTGGAACGATTCAAGATGTTCCGGAAAGCTAAGGTAGAGCTCTACAATAAAATCCAAGTCCCAAGCCAAGGCCATGCATCCAAATTAATGCTAAAAACCCTGTAATTTTCCTTTTTTCCTTATTTCAGCTCCAATTCCTCCTGAAATCAAAACATCTTAATAAACTCATATACACATGAAACATGCAATAAAACTAAATATAATGGAATCAAAATAAATGAATAATATGCACTCATTAAATTCCCCCACACTTAGCCTTTTACACGTCGTCGTGTAAACCAAAAGTTTAATTTCCAGAAAAATTCTATTCAACCATCATGTCAAAAGATTTCAAGGTACAAATCATGATTATCAACACTAAATTTGTAAAAATCTAATCAACACCTTATCAATCAAATCACAATTACCAACCTTACCATTTCACCAATGAATTTCATTAAATCAAACTATAACCACATAAGTAACTTTCTCAAAATCACCATGCTTACTTAACTTAGTTACCATGGAGCAAAAACCGTGCACACTGACTCACAACCAAGAACAAATTTTTCTTGTTTTTTAAGTTTTTTCATAGAACCTTCTTTTTAGCACAGATGAATGTATTTTCATGTTTCTTTTTTTTCCGTATATATTTTTTTTTCTTTTCTTGACATGTGCAATGTCTCATTTTCTTAAGCTTTTCAGAGTTACCCATTAGCGAACTTTCCACCAACGACTCCCAAACCAGATGATCTTAGGGCGCTAGGTGTAGAGACACCCCTAAGGCTTACTTATTCAAGTAACAAAGGCCACAAAAGTCGACTAGTCAAGCTGCTTTTATCCATCGCACTTTTCAGCGTGAATACCGATGCTTCCCGAGGCTTGGATACCCAATTATTTCGCAAAATGGACATTGAAGCAGATTTTCAATTTTCTTTTTTTCTTTTTTTTTTCTTTTTTTTTCATTCATCATTTTTTTCACATGGTTCTGCAACAACATAAGCAAGTTAAACAGTTCTAAGTTGTGAAATCAGTGCACATAGACAACTCCACAAATAACTTAGCCAAATAAACATGCTTCTCATATTCAAGTACTCATGTATCACAAATTTAATTTAAATCAATTACTATGGATCATGGCTTAGTTGTCATCATTCATTAACAAATTAAGCATCAACAGATTCTGAATTTTAGCATCAATTTTCAATCTTTGACTTTAACCTTCGAACACATAAGCAAATAGAATCATGAAATCCAAGATTTTCAAAAGCATTATTTTTTTCAAATTTCCCATCGAAATCGGATCAATATCCCCTAATAAAATAAAAACCTAAATCTTCCCCCCCCCCCCCCCCACACTTAAACCTTACCATTGTCCCCAATATAAGAAAATCATGCAAAGAAGAAAAAACTACATGCAACTAAAAAAACTAATAAGTAAAGGGATAGAGAGATCAAATCTGAGTTCTTGGGTTGCCTCCCAAGCAGCTGCCCTTGTTTATTGTCATTGGCTTGACATCATCCTTCTCATTCTAGGTAATTGGACTTGTGAACTTCAAGTGGACTGGTAACAATTTCAATTCTTCATTAAGAGCATCTTTCATATCATGATTTTGCTCCATTCCAGCCCTCAAATCATTCTCGTATAATTGTATTTGATCAAAAGATTCCTGCACTATAGATTCAATAACATCAGTAGAAAAAATAAAATCAACAATACCAAGATACCTTTTAGTCTCATATGTGTTGAACTGGACATGTGCCTCATCCAATTCCATAGTTAAGGTCCTATGATATGTATCATGTAGTATTTTTGTTGTTTGCAACACTGTATCACCTATATTCTCTTTGTAAAGATTTGCAAAACTTATCCAATTGTTCTCCTCTTCTTCTTGTTCATCCTTTTTCAGACTTTGAATACTTGATTTCTTCTTCAAATTTGGTAGTAGCCTCAAGAACTTCCAACTGGTTTCCACTAGTGAACTCATCATCATCTTTAAGTTTTTGTTCCCTATTCGTCATTTCTTCCTTTTTCATTAAACTCTGTATACCACGTTGATTTCTTTCCAACTTTCCAATTCCTTGTTAGAACTTGGGGAAAAGGTAGTTTCGGTTTATAAGCTGAAAGAGGTGGAAATTTGTGCTTGAGTACATCATTGTTGCATGTTTCACTATCGTCGGACTTGCTTTGTATTGACTTTCCTTGTTGTTAATCCTCTGCACCACATCTCAATGTTATGGCACTTACATTTTCAACAGTTTGAGAAAGTGACCTTCCTACTGTGGTTGCAAGCTGACCAACTTGGTCCCTCAAATCTTGAACAGAAGTTCTTGTCTGACTCATGAACTGTTGTGTTTGGATCATAAATGCCTTGAACATATCCTCCATGGATGTCCCAGAATTGACAGGTACTTCTTGGTTTCCTATGTGGTACTGAGGTTGAGCTTGCTGAAAACCTTGTGTATTCCTTACAACCATTTGTCGAACTATAGCAGTTAATTAAGAAATTTGTTGCTCAATATTACAAGTTCTAACCTCTTTTACCCTTCGTGATGTATGAGTCATCCTAGTACCACCTTCTTTGTGAGTTGGTACGCCATGGTTGTAATTAAGTTCTTTGGCAGCATTCTGGAGTTTTTTCTACTAGTGCTCCTCTACTAGCCGCATCGATCATACTTCTTTCCATTGGTAGCAACCCTCATAGAAATCTTTGGATCAAGTGATGGTCATCAATTTCGTGAGGTGGACAGCTGGAACACAACTTCTTGAACCTTTCCCAATACTCGTAGAGAGTTTCTTCATTGAACTGCCTGATTCCAGATATCTCCTTCCTTGTATCGGCAACTCTTGATGTAGGGAAATACCTCTCCAAGAATAACCTTTGCATATCAGTCCATGATCGTATTGATCCTGATGGTAGATAGTATAACCAGTCTTTAGCCAAATCGTTAAGGAGAATGGAAAAAGTCTAAGCTTGATCTGCTCCTCTGTCACTCCTTGTGATTTCATCGTGGAACACACCACATGGAACTCCTTTAGATGCTTATATGGATTTTCACCTATAAGACCACGAAAAATAGGCAAAAGATGAATTAGTCTGGAGTTAAGTTCAAAAGCAACATCTAAAGTAGGATACTCAATACAAAAAGATGGTTGAGTCAGATTAGGAGTAGCTAGTTCTTTCAAAGTTCTGTTATTGTGCGGCACCGCCATCTCCACTTCAAGTGATGGAACAAGAGCTTCTTTTGTATCTGCAGTTTTCTCTATCTCTTAATCAAAATTTAAGTCAATAAAGTTAGAGGATTGAGTCATAAAACAAAAACAAAAAGCAAATAATAAAAATAAACGAAAACAAAGAATAAATAAAAATAAATAACACTCCCCGACAACGGCGCCAAAATTTGGGAGCTGTCGTTTACACTCCTAAATTAACCTCACTTTCACTTTACAAATTTAAACAATTAGCACAATAGTAAGCAAGGATCGATCCCACAGAGAGTGATTTGTTTTATATTTATCTCATGATTTCTAATGAAAATGGAATTTAGAATTAATTAATTAAATTAACAAGAATAAACTAATAAGAATAAACAATGAATAAAAAGCTTCAATTCTTCAGTTCAGTATCACCTTTTTACAATAATAGATTAATCAAGTGTAACATTATTTACCCTTAAATGAAACTAATAGCCCTAGGTAACAACAAGCTCTGCTACCCGAAACTCCCCTTAGATTGTCACTCAATGAAACAAGCTCTTCACAAGATTCTAACAATTATATAACCTAGAATAAGCTCTCTAGATTTAATATAATAGCAGCATTAAGAACTAGGGAATTAGACTATTCCAAGCAACAAACAAATAAGCTCGGATTGTTTAACTTGTCTTCTGATAATCATAGCAATACTCAAAAGCTTGTCCACAATCAGGTATTACTAATTACTACTTGTGATTAGAAACAATATCAATTACACGTTATATTATTCCTTGATCTAGCATATGATATTTGTTAACCAACTCAATCCTGCAGAAATCAAATCAGTTAAGCCAAATAGCATTCAGAAATTAAATCAGATTATCAAGAATGAATTTCATGTGAGAAGGAATAAATAATGAATACTCAATTAACCATTAATTATAAATAAGGTTCAACATCCCTTATAACTGAATAAAAATAACTTAGCTCATGTCTTCAATCCTCCAATGTTGTAGATGAGAGAATGTAGTAGATGATTCAATGAATAAAACCCTAACTAGCAACCTCTATTTATAGTGCTAGACAAAGTCCTAAATCCTATAGGAAGTAGAAATCCAAATCCTAAAAGGAATTACAAATCATAACTAGTTTCCATAAAGAAATAGAATCTAATTTGGAAATAAATCTTAGTCTAAAGATATCCTAATTCTAATAGAAATATTAATCCAATTCCATGTAGAAATGCGCTTAAAATCGCATTTAGAAACTTCCAAAAATCTAAGATTTCCCAATTTTCCGCTCAAATTCATTTGGGGCGAATTTCCATTTCCTTGCTGACGTCCTTTGGTAAAACAATCATAACTTTTGATCCTAGAGGATTTACGGGGTCTGCTACCTATCAAAACGAAGATATCGACGAGATCTACAACATTAATTCTTTGAGAATTGACAGATTCGTGCTGCATCAAGGTCGAAATCAGGCTCCAATTGACTATTATGCAAATTGCAACTTCCAAACTTTGAGGTTCAACTTCCGTCTGGTAAAAAGATCATAACTTCTTCATACGAACTCCGATTGGAACGATTCAAGATGTTCCGGAAAGCTAAGGTAGAGCTCTACAATAAAATCCTAGTCCCAAGCCAAGGCCATGCATCCAAATTAATGCTAAAAACCCTGCAATTTTCCTTTTTTTCCTCATTTCAGCTCCAATTCCTCCTGAAATCATTAAACATCTTAATAAACTCATATACACATGAAACATGCAATAAAACTAAATATAATGGAATCAAAATAAATGAATAATATGCACTCATCAAAGACTTAGCAGGCAACGTGTTTAATAGTCGTGGTTCCGCCTTGGGATCTGGGACCCACCAACAGAGGTTGAAACCAAAAACGCTTGCCGACGGGCATGCCCACTGACTTCGAATTTTGGCCAAAAATTTTGGGATGCAAAATTCTCCGATTTTCCTCCATTTCTTGGTTGTTGTTGCTCTTACTCACGTTGGACCTCTCCTGAAACCAAAAACATGCAATATGTTAGATTAATGACGACTTGGAGTTTCATTGGGATTTTTAGCAAAACTTTTACTTGATAAGACCTAACTACTGCTTAATAAACTACATCCTAACAATTAAACATGAACTATGAAAAATAAAGAAAAGTTGGGTTGCCTCCAATTAGAGCTTGATTTTAAGTCGTTCAGCCTGACTACTCCCTGTTTTACTGTGTATCGGCGAGGGTAATGTAAATAAGGCGTCGATTCGACTTCGCCACCCCAAGTAATGCTTTATCGTTGACCATTGACCTTGAACGTTTCTAACGGATTACGACTGTAGAGTTCAACGGCGCCATGAGGAAATACTCATTTTATAGTGAATGGTCCCGACCATCTCGACCTAAGCTTTCACAGGAACAATCGCGGTAGTGAGTTGAACAAGAGGGGTGATTGACGAGGCTTCGAATGTTCGTTGCACAAGTTTCTGGTTGTGCCATCTTTTAACCTTTTCTTTGTATAGCTTGGCGTTCTCATAGGCTTGGAGTCGAAACTCGTCGAACTCATTTAGTTGGAGTAGCCTCTTTTCTCCTACAGCGGCTTGATCAAAATTCAATTTCTGTATGGCCCAGTAGGCCTTGTGTTGTAGCTCTACCGATAAGTGACATGATTTTCCGTACAAGAGTTGATAAGGTGACATCCCGATTGGTGTTTTGTATGCCATCCGATACGCCCATAATGCGTCATCCAACCGAAGTGACCAATCTTTCCGACTAGGATTTACGACTTTTTCCAATATCTTCTTGACTTCTCTGTTCGAAACCTCAGCCTGTCCATTTATTTGAGGGTGATATGATGTAGCCACCTTATGGTTGACCCCATACTTAGCCAAAAGAGCTGTAAACGACTTATTGTAGAAGTGACTACCTTCATCACTTTTTATTGCTCTTGGTGTACCAAACCTCGTGAAAATGTTTTTCTGTAGGAATTTGAGGACAACCTTGGCATCGTTAGATGGTAGTGTTGCAGCTTTGACCCATTTCGAGACGTAATCCACCACAAGCAGAATATATTGATTGCTCAAAGACGAAGGGAATGGTCCCATGAAATCGATGCCCCATACATCAAAGATTTCCACTTCAAGAATTGTTTGTAGGGGCATCTCATTCCGTTTCGATATGTTTCCCACCCTTTGGCATCTATCACATGTTTTCACAAATTGGTGGGCGTCTTTGAATAATGTAGGCCAATAAAACCCGGATTGAAGCACTTTTGTTGTGGTGCGCTCACTCCCATAATGTCCACCATATACCGATGAGTGGCATTCTTGCAGTATGTTGTGGACTTCACTGTAGGGGATACATCGTCGAATCATCTTATCGGCGCACTGCTTGAATAGATACGGCTCATCCCACATGTACCACTTGACGTCATGAAGAAACTTCTTTTTCTGTTGTCGTGTAAGATCCGGGGGAAGCATTTTGCTTACCACAAAATTCGCGAAATCTGCATACCACAAAAATTCTGCATTTAACCCAAATAGTTGCTTATCCAAGAATGACTCGTTAATCGCGCATCTATCTTCATCCTTTTTCTCCGGATTTTCCAGCCTTGATAAATGGTCGGCAACTTGATTCTCCGTCCCCTTTTTATCTTTAATTTCTAAATCAAACTCTTGAAGTAGGAGAATCCATCGGATAAGGCGTGGCTTAGCATCTTTTTTTGCTATTAGGTACCGAATCGCCGAATGGTCCGTGTAGACTATTACCTTAGTCCCAATCAAGTATGCCCAGAATTTGTCGAACGCGTACACCACTGCAAGCAATTCCTTTTCCGTGGTAGTGTAGTTCATTTGCGTCTCTGTGAGTGTTTTGCTTGCATAGTATATGGCGTGAAACACCTTGTCTCTTCTTTGTCCCAAAACAGCCCCAACCGCATAGTCGCCCGCATCACACATAAGCTCGAATGGCATTTTCCAGTCCGGTGCGACTATCACGGGGGCTGTAGTTAATTTCTTCTTCAATAATTCAAACGTGGACTTGCATTCCGCAAAAAAGTCGAAAGTAGCATCCTTCTCTAAAAAGGCGCATAAAGGTTTTGCAATCTTAGAAGTCTTTTATGAACCTCTGTAGAACCCAAAGATGCCCCAGAAAACTTCTAATACCTTTAAGCGAGCTCGGTGGAGGTAGTTTCTCGATCGTATCCAACTTTGTTTTGTCCACCTCAATCCTTGGTAGCAAGCACCTTATGGCCCAAAATTATGCCCTCTTCAACCATGAAGTGGCATTTTTCCCAATTTAGTATGAGGTTTGTATCCTTACATCATCGCAACACCATGACCGGATTTTCTAGGCAAGTATCAAAATTGTCTCATGTAATCGAGAAATCGTCCATGAAGACTTCAACATTCTTCTCCACCATATCTGAAAAAATAGCCATCATACACCGTTGGAAAGTTGCGGGTGCGATGCATAGCCCGAATGACATCCTCCTGAACGCAAATGTGCCGTAAGGGCATGTAAATGTTGTCTTTTCTTGATTCTCAGGAGCGATGGCGATCTGATTATATCCCGAGTATCCATCTAATAAACAGTAAAACTCATGTGCCGCTAACCTGTCTAACATTTGATCAATAAAAGGTAGCGGGAAATGATCCTTTCGGGTTGCCTTATTCAATCTCCTATAATCGATGCACACCCACCAACCTGTCACTGTCCTTGTTGGAATTAACTCGTTGTCCTCATTCTGTATCACCATCATTCCCCCTTTCTTCGGCACACAATGAACCGTACTTACCCATTTACTGTCGAAAATTGGATATATGATACCGGCATCCAATAATTTCAGAATTTCCCTCTTGACCACTTCCTTCATGATTGGGTTAAGTCGACGTTGATGCTCCACCGATGGTCTTGCATCCTCCTCCATTAGAATCTTGTGCATGCAAAATGATGGGCTAATGCCCTTTATATCCGCAATCGTCCATCCAATCGCTGATTTGTGATCCCTAAGCACCCTCAGCAACTTTTCTTCCTACAATTCGTTAAGTGCAGTAGAAATAATTACAGGTAAAGAATTTGAATTGCCTAAATATGCATACCTGAGATGTTTAGGGAGTGGCTTAAGTTCCAATGTTGGTGGCTCCTCCAATGATGGTTTCAATTTTTCTGTAACTGTCTCATCGGTGTGCAGAGGTTCAACCGATGCTCTGAATCGGCTAACTCGTGGCAACGAGTCTAGCATCTGTAATAAGTCCACAAATTCTGGGTCGTCTTTTTCTTCATCCCCCAATAAAGTTGTTTCTAACAGATCGTTGATCAACTCTTGCTCATATCTTCGCTGGTAATTTGCTCAATTAAATCCATTCGAAAACACTCTTCCTCGTCCGTAGGATATTTTATGGCCTTGAACACATTGAATTTTATTTTCGTGGCCAAGAAAGGTCTCCCTAGGATGATCGGGATGTTCTTATCTTCATCGAAATCCAGAATGATAAAGTCCGCAGGGAATATAAACTTATCAACTTTAACCAGAATGTCCTCTACAATACCTCTCGGATATGTGACTGACCTATCCGCCAACTGCAATGTAATATTAGTAGGCTTTGGCGTGGGCAAACCCAATTCTGAGTATTCTGACAATGGCATCAGGTTTATACTCGCCCCCAAATCACATAAACATTTGTTAAACGACATTTTCCCGATCGTACACGGGATAGTAAAGCTTCCCGGGTCTTTGAGTTTTGGTGGAAGCTTCTTCTGTAACACCGCACTACACTCCTCTGTTAGTGCCACCGTTTCGAATTCTTCCCAGTTCTTTTTCCACGACAGAATTCCTTTCATAAACTTCTCATAACTCGGCATTTTCTCCAGGGCCTCTGCGAATGGGATGTTAATCTGGAGTTTCTTGAACACGTCTAAAAACTTTGCAAACTGCTTATCTGATTTCTGTTTTTGGACCCTCTGCTGAAACGGCGGTGGAGGATAAACAATCGGCTCATTGTTTTCTTTATTTTTGTTAGCCTCCACCACGTTACTGTCATCAACTTTTTCTTCCGGTGTTGCTGAATTTTCTGCACTATTACCCCCGAGATGTTTTCCACTTCTCAACATAACTGCTTGACATTGCTCATGATTACCCTTCGGATTTCTCTCAGTGTCGCTAGGTAATGTTCCTTGTGGTCTATTATTCATTGCTAACGCCATCTGTCCAATCTGATTTTCCAAATTCTTGATTGACATCTCTTGACTTTTCATCACCATTGCTTGATTTTTTATTAATGCATCAGTGCTGGTTATGAACTTTGACACCATTTCCTCGAAATCGGATTTCCTTTCCTGATGTTGAACCGGTTGTTTATGACTCTGAAAGCCAGAGGGATATGATGGTTGTGGAGCTTGATTTTCCTGGCTATTGCTCCATGAGAAGTTTGGGTGGTTCCTATTCCCCTGGTTGTAGGTGTTTTGGTATGTATTTTGCGGAATTCTATTGTAGTTGCCTATGAACTGAACGGATGCTGGATTTATTGCGCACTAATCTGTCGGATGATCACCCGCACACAATTCATATACTACCATAACCTGCTGAACTTGAGCCCCTGTCATCGTATTAACCCTATGTGTAAGACCCCAACTTTTATAAATAAAGATGAATTTTCTATAAATATCATTTTTGAATATTATGGAGTAAATTTGATATAATGTTATAGTTGTGGGTAATATTTATAAATTTTGCAAAGTCGCAAGTTGTTATATAATATTCGATTGGTGGGGATATTCGTTTTAGCGAGGGAATATTCGCTGTAACCAAGACAATCATTGGTGGACCCCACAACGGAATTATTGTCGAATTGAGAAAACGACAAAAAATACTTTATGAAAATAACGGCGAAAGTTTTACCGTTAACTGTTGAAACACCCGGTGTTAAAAGTACAGTAATACGCGTAGTTGCATAGTAGCACACGGTATTGATTATCGATGCTTACGTGAGAAGTCATTCAGTTTGCTTATTATTTGGATCCCTATTTATCCATTTTTCAAAATTATCGGAAGAAAGTTATAAAGTATATATATATATATATATATATATATTTGACTTTTGTGTGTGTGTGTAGGAGTGTGTGTGTGTTATTGGGTTTTGGTGGGGGAATTATTAGCAGGTGGTGTGTTGTGTTAGTGGGGGGAGGATTGTATAATTGGTATGTGTGTGATTATAATATATATATATATATATATATAATTTGTGAGTGGGTTTATATATGTATATATATATTTAGATATATCTTGCAAGTTGCAAATAAGTGAGAAGAATTCGGATGAAAGTTGGCTGTTTTGTTTTTTTTCAACATGTGTTATTATATATATATTATATTTTATTTAAAAGATTTTGCTTTAAATATGGACCGTCGGGGTTAAAGTAAATCAATCTCGATCGTTCATGAATTAGTTCTTATACGATTCATTCTTTATAAATAGAAGCTCATTCCTTCATTATTTTCTTACTTAATTCATTGAAACTACAGAGATAAACTATAGAGAGAAAGAAGAATAGTATTACGCTACTTCCCTACTCTTATATCCGATTTCTTTTCTTTGTAAAGGGTGTTTTCTTTTGTATTCATGAAAAGAACTTCATTATTCCATTCTTTATTATTCTCTTTGGAATACCCGGTATATCTGTGGACTACCTACCTATACTTGGTGATATTCTTCTAATATTCCGTCTTTATTATTACATTTGGAATATCCTATCTATGCGTTCTGTGGGACACAGTTCCATCTTTATTATTATTCATTGGAATATCACATGCATCTTGATTCTGGCCTGTGGGACTGGTTCCATCTTTATTATTTTGTTGGAACATCGTATCATTGTGCAATTTTGCCTAACTTTGGTTCCGTTATTTATTATTTACATTGGAATAACTTTGCTCTCTGCTAAGTACCACATGCATGGTGATTTTGTTGTTATTTCATTCTTTATTATACTCAGTTGGTTAAAGTTTTGACTTCTATACTCCATGAAATTAGTGGAATATCCTTAATATTTGCGCTTCATCCAGTATCTTTTCATGGAAATATTCTTCTGAGCATTCTTAAATTTTACTCTACAAAGCAGTATCATGTTGACAATTTGGACGTTATTGGTTTCGGGATAAATTAATTCTTGAACTTGTTTTATTGAATTCTTATATCATTGTCATCATCCTCATATTTATATTTTGTTGAAAGTCATCTGTGGCCTATAGTGCATAGATGGACTTGGTATGATTATGACCGAGGATTATTCGGTATAATCATAATAGTAATGTTACAAAGGATGTGGTAAAAGTCCTCATTGGCACATGGTGCATTGATGGGACGATTGTTGGCATGATCATGACCATTAATGAATACACAAATATTCTTGGCCCGTAGTGCATGAATAATTGTGGTCGTGATACTAAAGAATATCCTTGGTCGTAGTGCAGGGGTGATTCGATGATGTGAATTATTTATTAAGCTGAGTCTCAGCGATAAAAGTCATGAAAAACCTTTTAAATCACAGAAGATAGTAGATTTTATTCTCTACTTGACTCTTCTAATGGATTGCTTGTTTCACCTGATTTAAACTTGATGTTTGTTATATTTTATCGGTTTAACTTTGTTGAGCGCTAATGATAATTTATTACGCATTATCTTAGTCATAATATTTCTTCTTTGGGCTAGTTGAGCTCACCCTTTCTTTCTTTATTCTCTTGAGGAAATGAGAATATAGCTGGGACGAGTCGGGGAACGGAGTGATGGACCAGATGATGGTATTAGTAGTCTTCACTATTCTATGAAATAGTGTGACAATAAATGTAATGAGGACTCCTTTTGAGTTTGTATACTCTCTAAAGGACAGTATTTGTATTCAAACTCACAGTTCTCTTGTTGTATTATTAAGTTGTATTTGAATTATGTACCATGTATCTGGCGACTCAAGATGGGTGATGTATACCTAATTTTGGGGGCGTCACACTATCATTCATAGTATCAAACTTCATGGATAGTGCAGAAAGTTGTGCTTGTATAGCTGTTACTCCATCTAATTCCAAGATCTCAGCCACCTTTGCTTGTGTCATTCTTGTTGTGGGCCACTGGTAGTTATTTGCCGCCATTGTTTCGATCAAATTGTATGCGTCCTCGTAACTCTTAGCCATGAATGTACCGCCCTGATGCCGCATCAATCTTTGGTTCGACAATTCCATGTAGCACGTTATAAAAGGTGTTCATTTGTAACCACTTGGGCAATCCATGATGTGGGTACTTTCTGAGTAATTCCTTTTATCGCTCCCATGCCTCATATAGTGACTCCCCATTCTGCTGCTCAAATATTGTGATGTCATTCCTCATTTTCGCAGTCTTCGCCGGTGGGAAAAATTTGGCAAGAAATTTTTGTGCCAAGTATTCCCATGTAGTGATCGACCCCGACGGAAGAGAATGTAACCAACTCTTCGCCTTGTCCCAAAAAGTGAATGGGAACAAGCGAAGTCTCACTGCCTCATCCGACACCCCATTGTACTTGAATGTGTCGCACATTTCCAGAAAACTGATCAAATGCTCATTCGGATTGTCATTCTCCATTCCCCCAAACTGACATGAGTTCTGCATCATCTGAATGGTCCCAGGCTTAATTTCAAAAGCGTTCGCAGCTATTGCAGGCCTAGTAATGCTCGACTGCAGATCAGTCACCCTAGGTGTTGCAAAATCCCTCAACGCTTTCTGGTCTTCGGCAGCCATGATTTCTTCCTTATCAGAATTTTCGAATTCATTCCTCGTGTCCTCGATCCACTTATTTAACGTCTGAAATCTTCTTTCAATGTCGTCCTCAAAAGGAAGCAAATCTGGATGTTTGGATCGCGTTTGCATAAACCAATATCAAAAACCTGAAATAGGAGAAACAAGAACAAAAAAAAATGTTTAAGTAAAATTGGACTAATTAAATTGATATCGTAAAAAAGTATTAAAATCTCGGCTAAATTGTCCCCGGCAACGGCACCAAAAACTTGTTGGGTAAAAATCAATACGCGCAAAAATACGCAAGTGTACGTGGTCAACAAGTAATATAGTAGTAAATAGAATATCGTTCCCACGAGGACAAATTATCAAGAATTTTAACTTCACAATTATCAATTTTCTATTAATCCTAATTCTATTAAACTATTCAATTCAATGGTTTTAAAACTATATAAAAAACTAAATTAATAAATAAGTAAACTATCACAAAACAGTCACCAATATCAAAATCCAGAATTTCAAACAATTAATGGAGAATTAGTCTTGAAATGAATATCAATTCGTGTATATAAAATCCACTTATCAAGAGGCAGCCTCCTTCCCTAGGGTTACCAAAGAAGTCATCATTACTTTCGCCGAAACAATGTCATTTTGTCGATATGGACAACCAGAGGTGATTGTAATAGAACGATGCTAAGAACCTCAACAACAAAATGATGGAGGAATTAAGCGATAAATTCCACATCAAACATCTTAACTCTGTCATCTACCATCAGAAGATGAATGGTTTAACATTGAAGCGGCTAACAAAAACATCGAGAAGATTATGCAAAAGATGTCCTTGACCACAAAGATTGGCACGACCTATTGCCTCTTACTTTGTTAGCCTACTGAGAACCTCAATGCGCACTTCCAGCTGGGCAACCCCTACACATTAACCTATGGGGTGGGCGGTGCTCCCCATAGAAGTTGAAATGGAATCCTCGAGTGTTGATAGGCGTTCAATTTGGATGAAGACCAATGGGTACAAGGCGGGTATCACCAATTGTCTCTGATAGACGAAAGGCGAATCGCTGCTATCTTCCATGGTCAGTTATATCAACAAAGGATCGCCAGATCCTACAACAAAAAAGTCCGGCTTCAAACAACATGACTTGGTTTTGAAGAAGATCCTTGACAACCAAGATCCATCTAAGGGAAAATTCGCTCATAACTGGGAAGGCCCGTTTATTGTCAAAGAAGTATTGATGGAAGGTGCTCTCAGATTACAAGAAATGGACGGCGATGAATTTCCACAACTCATCAACTCGGACACCATAAAACGGTACTATGTCTGAAGTAACCAGCAAACACCCTGGTGTTGGACCATCAGATCACCAGTCATTCCGATTCTTTAACCCTTTACCACATACAACTCTTCCACACTTTGCCCCTCAGGGAAACATACTCTTCAAGCCAGCAGCCTGGCTCCTTTGCGTTCCTACGACTTAGGTCATCCCACTACGGATTGAATCTCTTGCGTTTGTAGTTTGGCTACCCATACATGGGATCAAACTTCTCGTACCTGCAGTTTATCCTCAACCTAGGATTAAACTTTCTCCTCCCCGCACTCTGACCTGCACATGGGACTACGCTTTTCATCTCGCCCTGAGGAGCGAATTACGTCGACCTGATCTCCTCTTCCATAGGAGTACGTAGGCAACCATTTCATATGGCCCGGTCGCAATAAAACAAAAACAATAAAAACATTTCTACCCTCTTCTCCTCGATAAAACAAGAACAACAAAAACATTCCTACACCATTTTTGACCATATCTGACGTTGAACCTCTTACACGAGTTTGAACTACGCAGACCTGATCTCCTCTTCAATAGGAGTACGTAGGCAGCCATTCATGGTTCGGTCTCACCCCCTACCAAAACACAAACCCTTGTCAGTTGGTATTGGGATCATCCTTCAATCCACTACATTTCATTGGCTTCAGACCAAAGTGATGGAATTACCTGAACTCCTCCCAAATAGGAGATTCGGCGACTATCTAAGTTGCGATCTAACCTTGAAGAGCAACACCAATCCATAAGAGATGGAATTAACTAGGCTTCTCCTAAATAGAAGTGCTGGCGACCATCTATGGTGCGGTCAATATCAGAGAGAAAAACCACACTCCTCTCCACATTTTCCATACAGAAACTAGTCCTAAGACACCAAAGATGGTAGGGATACATAAAGATCAATGATCCATTCTGAACTACCCAGAGACAACTCAATGTCCATCCACCCAGGAGGATTTCAGAATACATCAAGATCACAAGCCCTGAAGCAGCAGGCAAAATATCAAGCAAGTATTCAGGCATATCTAAAAGGGAAGTGATCAAAAATATATTTCCCTACCATATATATAATGTTGTTTGATATACACAATGTAAGTTGTACATGACAAAATGGCTAAGCTAGTCTGTGCAGGTAAATACAAGTCCATCTACAAGTCAGGATATATGCGAGCTAACAAGCCCAACATGGCGTCCCTCTCAGAAGAAGGAGGCGAAGTTGTGGTCTCCTGCATGAGAATATCCACACGACCCAACAGATCTGCATCCATCTGCATGGTGACCATATGATCATCAATATATGTGCTCATCTCTGCGATCATGCCAGTGGTAAGGGACCTCACTGCAATACTATCTGTGACGACTACATCCCGGGCAGATATAGCACTATCCCGCTCAACTATCACTTTGCATCTACTGGTGATCGGCCTCATCCGCTCAACAACAATGACATCTCTGCGATCTAATGCCTCGTCTCTCTCTAATGAGTTGCGTCTCTCCCATCAAGGGCGGTCAACATCATAGATCGAGCACGATCTCTCTCAAAAAGTAATCGGATGAAGACTACTGCTCTAAATCATTGTGTTGAGTCTTTGAATCACAATAGTACTAATCTTTGGGAGAATCCGGAGAAATCTTTGGTAACTTCAATGACGGACTCCTCCTCGATGAATGAATCGATGTCCTCCATGGGCTCTACATCATCTGACTCGCTATCCGGTACTATAGATCTTCATTGCGGTAGATAAAATCTCTGTCTCCATCCATGCGGAATACTCTGCGAGAACAACTTTGGATGATGATCGGCGAAAAAGCGACTATCTCCGTGATCCCAACAAACATATACACGGGATCGGTCCTCTGCTGAGAGATATCGAGAAGCTGAACGCTGACCTATCACCCCCTCGAAAGGATGAAAGTCCTAAAACTGGTCGAACTGCGACATCACGGCCAGTGGGTGGTAAGTAGTCACGCCCCTCAAACCAGCCAGAGGGAGGTAATCCATGCCCGAAGCATGAGTAATGTAGCTGTATGGTGAGCTAAGCCCCGAACACGGCAATATGCTAAATGGATCTCTGATATCTGCCAAAAATGTGGACCAAGACAGAGCATCTATACACTCCGATGGCTAAAAGGAGTATGATATGGCTACATCGTGGGAGAACCAATACCCATGTCGTCTAAGAGTGCCAATCGGCCTCAAGTGTGACATAAACCACACATATAGCATGACCGAACTCCCAGTGAACACTCCTATCGGATAAGTGCAGTAGTAGGATGCTAACCGCAGGGTCTCTGCTACAATCATAGGTACAATGATACGACCCTCCTTAAGAGCTCTCACCGCCATGATGACTCTGATGTCTATCTCATCCATGTACCGTGGCATATAGACATACGACAATACGCACAACAACGGTACATCAACCCTGGCCAAACGCCAGTGATCCTTCGGTGCGGTGAAATCCCCAGAATATCATGAATAACTATCCTCCGCGCCAAATCTGTCATATAGAAAGCGCTGGGATATCACGTGGCCAGACGTCAGCTCATCCTGTACCACTCTGCGCCGCAATCCAGTGAGAGTCATGAACCGTCTACTCATGTCTCCCAAAGCCATGTGCAAGCAAGGTTTGTCTAATGGAAACATCGTCAATCGTGCATACTCCTCCAAAGTAGGAGTCAACTCATGGGTCCCGAATCGGAAGACCTGCCTATCCGGTAGCCAATGCTCTAGCATCCCGTCCATAAACCCTGCGGGAACTTGAAACATCACTAAAGTCATGGTATGTTGCAGCAAATGATCTCTGATCACCACATGCGGGTGGTGACATGCTATCATACCACGATCGCATACCCAATGCCACCAATGACGGTGGGGTATGATCTATATGGCTAAGCGCTCGAAGAAGACATACATGCGGGCGTGTCATAAGATCATCCGGTCGATCTTTGAATATCTCACGGACATACATATGCATAACATGATACATTCATAGCAGATAATGGATGGCAATATGATATAGGGAATGAAAAACTGTGCATACATTCCTAAGTATATCAACATCTAAAACATCATCTTTGTACAGCTATAAATATAGGGAAATGGGTCATATACACCCAACAAACACCTGTGACACCCCTATGTGGGCCCCACCCCTCCGGCTCGGTCCAGTTCGAGTTGTAAAGGAGTTCTTGAGGACTAGAAAGGTCAAATCGGGAATAAAATGCCACGTAATTGAGCAAAACAGCATACAATCCTGGTCTTCTCAGATGAAACTTTGAGTCTATACATCGCTCATTGGTAGTCACCCGAACACGAGGTATACCCTGCCAATGATCTCATTTGTCATAAATCACATACTGCGATACCTTGTATCGGGTCAATGGCCTTAACTCGGGTCATTACCTAAATAAGTCCCCTGACCGAAGGTTACCACGTGAGTCCCAAGCGGAAGTTACAACGTGAGTCCCCGACGGGGTTACAACGTGAGTCCCAGGGATTACAACGATACATTTAAGTCGTTGACACACATATCAAACGAAGGTCAAGCGACAGCTTGGCGTTATCTCGGTAGATAGCGATTAAACCTATCGAGCTCTAGAGCTATTCGAGGATTTCATGCTCGATTAGTCATATTCCCGGCGGATCCCCCGTGAAGTCGCAACGCATAATGTTCCGTTGGAATTCACGATAGCGGAGGTCAAGCAACCTTGACAATCTACCCATAGAA
Source organism: Panax ginseng (assembly GCA_020205605.1). Taxonomy (NCBI): domain Eukaryota; kingdom Viridiplantae; phylum Streptophyta; class Magnoliopsida; order Apiales; family Araliaceae; genus Panax; species Panax ginseng. The sequence continues at coordinate 34,763,528 of CM035146.1, read as the reverse complement.
TGCTCCGTTGATTCACACGTCAGCGAAGGTCAAGCGACCTTGACGGTATATCCCATAGGATTTTTCAGTCAGTTGATTCACTTGTCGGTGAAGTACGCGTCGTGAAGGTCGGGCATCCACGGCGGCATTTGTTGTTGGCAGTAAATCCAGCAGAATCTTGACATATTCTGGCGATACCAACCAGGAAAGGTCAACGTCATCAAAGAGGATAGATGATGGAATATGTTATACACATCCGCAAATAGATCAAGCTTTATCCCCACAGATCTCTTACACATAAGAGGTACATCTTCAGGATCAAATCGTTACCAAGAACACAGGAATTTGGTGATAACTCCAACATCAACATCCCAACATATTCGGATTACGCATCAAATCTGGTCATCATTGCCAATCCCCAGTTGAAGCAACAGGGAGCCAGCAACCATCCCCAACATGTTTGGGCTACAACCCCATACACATACATCATACATTTGCATCATGTTGCTACATATACTACCATGTTTGTCTTGTTGCGTTTCAAGTGTCTAGGATTCTTTATCCTACCCATGCATCGCCATGCATGAGTATGATAAAGAGGGGCATCTGTAGACACTCGAAATTTTCTGTACACTACTATCATACGACATTGCGAGGAGGAAAGATTCGTCTTTTAAGAGGAACCACGAAGGCAATCTATATCCATCTTTGGATACTCTTTGGAAGTTCAACGTCAACCCCGAGCACACTTTGGGAGTATAATTTCAACCTCGGAGATAACCCGGGCGTGCGAGATCAATCTGGAACACACGGAGAAAGGCCGATTAATCTCGAAGATAACCCCAAGGTATCGGTCTCGATCCCAACCATGGGAATAGCCACCAACCTTGGTGATAACCCCGAGGAATGCGATTTAAGCGATAACCGGAAATGCTTGTCTCAAATCGACCAACTTCAATCTGGCGCTCTGGCGAGATACATTGTACCAACGGCGATAACTGCAAGGGAGGGCAGGCACACCTCAAAGATGACAATGAGGACCTTCAACAAATGCGGCGATCAATCTCGGTGAAGCTACGAGCAGCGTCATCTTTATCGGCCCAATCCAAGGATAACTGCCGGTGAGGGCAACATCGTCATCTCGCCCGAACACGATGCCCGCCACATCGCCTCAACATCTCTACACCACAATGTCCCACAAGACTAACCAATCCGAGTGACTATTATGCGGGAGTAGCGGATAAAAGTTGGAGCTTGAAGGCCAGGAGGGCATCGTCCCATCTTCAATGACTTCGTCTACAAACTCTAATTCCATGCCATTGTACAACTCTCGACACAGCGGCGATCAAAAATAGGTCTGTATACCTCAATCGGATGCTCGGATTGGACTTCGAAATTTGAGTGGACATTACGATTGCCCGAAAGTGCATGTCTATGAGACGACCCGAGCAGAAAAATTTGGGCCCACGGGTTGCCTCTGGTACACTGGCTAGGCTCTCTGCCCTTGAGTTCAATCTTGACTCCACCCTCTATAAATAGAGGGCTTGGGGTAGCCATTTGCAAGAGAAAGCAATGAGGAAGCTCGCCCAATTTGCTCTGCACTCACCCCCATGCGATGTGTACTTTCTCATTTTAAACACACGTGAGCTCATATATAGCCTCTTTTGTACCTACAAAAGCCGGTGTTTACCAGTCTAAAGATATAGAAGTCTTCTTTTGGCGGTCAGTTGTAAGCCTTCTCACACACTTTAGAGTCTTTCTCTTCATCTCTACGCACCACCCTTCTTCACGTTGAGAGTCGTATTTAGCACATTTTCCGGACTTTGGTCCGTGGTTTTATTTGAGCTTGTATATATATATATATATAAAGCAATTTACGCTTCTAACCAAAATCTAGGCTCAATCGAGGCATAACTTGATAATGTTAGACAATATATATATATATATATATATATAGCGTATGTCGAACTTTGTTGATGAGCCTGAACTTGATGCAGGCGTTTATTGCTTTTAATATATATATATATATATATATTAAGCGTATGTGTATGGACTACATTCGATGAGCACTGGATTTTACATACAGTGCGTTTTACTGCTTTTATATATATATATATATATATATATATATTGTTGTCGAACTACATTCGATGAGCACAGATTTCACATCAGCAATGCGTTTATCTATATATATATATATATATATATATATATATATTTTCATCTGCTGGAGTTTCTTACGTGGCGATTGATCGCTTTCTGACTTTATTTACATTTCGTCTACTTTGAAGTTTTCTTCATGGCGGTTGGCCTTTGAATATTCTGACTTTATTTATGTTTCGTCCCACTGGAGTTTCCTCAAGTGGCGGTTGATAACTTTTATGACTTTATTTACATTTACGATCCCCATGGAGGTGCTTCGTGGTTGGTGATCATGTATGTATATATATATTCTGACTTTTATATATATACACGCTTATTGCTTTCATACAAATTGTGGTATCATATGCTTTAGGAATCATGTGATCTGATTGACCCATTTGATCTAGATTCGGTTCCGTGATGGACATTTCAATTTATGGCGACTTGTAAATTATTTTTGCGGTGTCTGAATTTCCTCGGATGGTTTCCATACCCATGAGGAAGTCGGCATTATTTTGTACATTATTTTAAATCTGGATGCCTCGCATCATCGTAAAATAAAATCAATCAATAGAACACTTAATAAAATGGGAGTGTAAAGGTCTCGATTACTATTGAGCATCGGGGTTAGAAAAACCTCTTTTATAAAACATCTTTGCCATATCTTGCTTAAAATTGAATTTTACATAAATTCAAACCATGTGTATATAGGTCTGAACGAGGGCCTCACACTACTTCCAAATAACGACACATTGACCCATACACACACACATTCAAATAATAGTTTCTTGAAAAGAGGCGGTCGCAGTGGAAACACGGATGTGGGAAGTGCCTAACACCTTCCTCTCGCATAACCAAGTCCCCGGACCCTAATGAATCTCGGTTTCACCAAGGCAGTTTAGCGATGTCACATCCTTTGGGTCAATGTGTGCAAACCTTTTCTCGGTTGTGTTGGTACAACCATTTAAAAAACCAGCTGTCGACTCTTAACGGTCCATAAATCGACATTATACATATCGGACCTTTTTCACTTGTTTTTCAAACAAATCTCACCTAAAATGAGAACACCAAAGAACAAGTAACGGAAAGAGACATCTAAAAATCCCGACGTCGACAAGGATCTAACTGATGAAAAATGAATTTTAGAGACGACTTTGAAAGTGAATAGCAACTTAGAGGGACAAAAGTGTTGTTCAACCATTATTTAAATATATTTAGAAATATAGAATGAATAATTAAAATTGTATTAATATATTAATTAAAACTAAAGTATTACACCTTACAAATTAAAATTAATGGTTTGGGCTTATTTTATTTTATTGACTAAAGTACATATTGAACCCCAAAGTTTATATGTCAGAGTGGTGTCATACCCCAAATTTCAAAAGGGAAGTGGTTAATATGAAGTTTATTTTTGGATAAGTTGGTCAATTGGCTAATATAAGTCTTGACACTTGCGGTAGAGGCTACATGTGTGTCGGATTTTCTTGATCGATTAACTAGCTTTACCAAAAAATAAACTCCATACTAATTGGAACCCTTCAAAAGGTATCTACATGCACCCTCTAATTATAATTGACGTGTCAAGTTGCTCACTCCGAACTTTTATCCCGTCAAATGTGACCAAAAGCGCCATTTTTTAATATAAAAGTAATAAATAATAAAAATATAAAATAATTAAAAAAGAAAAAAAAAACTAAAATTGGAACATCTCTAATTAAATCTTCTCAAACAAAACAACAACCTGGGTATTTCCTAAACAAAAATTTGCTTCATCTTTCCAAACAAATTCTAACATCTCATTAAATCTTTTGAAACAAATATATGTTATTGAATCAATCACCATACAATCGCTAATATTTACTTCCCTTTCCAAACAAACAAAATAATGAAAATCCCAAACAAAAATGTCAAAAATAAATCCCCTCTTCTTAATTAGGGAAGACGCTAACCCCATATGCTCCCTCCATGAGCGGGTTAAATATTTTTTTAGTCACTGTACTATATGTTAATTTATAAATGAATAACTGAATTTTTTTTTGTAACAGTCAATTCACTGTACTCGATTTTTCTAACAAAAAGTTAAAAAAATCGTTAAGTCAGCTGGACTTTAACGGTTTTTGACACATCAGCTGCTGAGTTGTTAAAAAAAGTTTATGTGGCAGTTAGTATGTGACGTGCCAGTTAGCATGTGAATTTGAGGGAAAATTTTTATGAAAAAATGGAAAAAATATTTTAAAGTATAATATAAATTTTAAAAATTAGCCAAAAAAACAAGAAAATAAATAAAAATATATATTTAATTATTTATATAATTAATATAAAATAAATTTTTATTTATAATTAAGTCATTATAAAATAAAAAATTCAAAAATATGCTAATTAAAATTAAGGGAATGTGAAATATATTTAGGGAAATGAAAGAAAATTATAATAAAACCGGAAAATTTAGCAAAAAAATACATGGTGAAATTAAAATAAAAAGAGTTATTTGGTTATTTTTGTAATTAATATAAAATATTTTTTTATATAATTAATAAAAAATATAATGAGAAAATTATAAAAATTATAAAATTAAAAACGTTTTCTATTTAAAACATTTTCAAAATTATAAAAGTTATAAAATTAAAATTATAAAATTGAGGAAATTGAGAAAATTATTTTAATTTAAAAATATTTTTACTTTTAAAATTATAAAAATAAATATTGAAATGACACAAGGAAATAGTAATAATCAATTTACTTTTTAACTCGATCATCAGAATCTCTCCTGTGCAAATATCTGGATAAGTAATAATAATAACAACCCTTATCACCTGGCGAGTCACGGGTTAATTTCTAAAATAATTTAAAAATTAAAAAATTAAAAACGTTTTCTATTTAAAATATTTTCAAAATTATAAATAGAAAACATTTTTAATTTATAATTTTGAAAATGTTTTAAATAGAAAACGTTTTTAATTTCGACAATGTATTTTTTGCTAAATTTTCTGATTTTATTATAATTTTTTTTCATTTCCCCCTAAATATATTTCACATTCCCCTTAATTTTAATTCGCATATTTTTGGATTTTTATTTTATAAATGGCTTAATTATAAATAAAAATTTATTTGATATTAATTATAAAATAATTAAATATATTATTTATTTATTTTCTTGTTTTTTTGGTTAATTTTTTAAATTTATATTATATTTTTAAATATTTTTTTTCCATTTTTTCATAATTTTTTTTTCCAAATCCACATTATCACTATCACGTCGCATATTAACTGCCACAGAGGCTTTTTTTAACAACTCAGCAGCTGATGTGTCAAAAATCATTAAAGTCAACCTGACTTAACGATTTTTTTTAACTTTTTGTTAGAAAAATCGAGTACAGTGAGTTAACTGTAAGAAAAAAAAAATTCAGTTATCCATCTGTAAGTTGACATATACAGTGACTGAAAAAACATTTAAACCCTCCATGAGCACACCCACCAAACCCATCCATCTATTTGAAACCCAACCCGCTCAACTAGGGGTGATCATTCGGTTATAACCGAACCGAATAGACTATTCGGTTATAACCGAATATCGAACTATTGATAATTTTACTATTCGAAACACTAGCAAAATTCATAACTTCTAATCAATTCACCGAATTTACAATTCGGTAATTAATAAATCTTAATTTGAGAGAAGAAGCCCACCAGCCAAATAAAACTCAAGCCCACATGAAAGCCCAACAATAGCAGCAGTTCCATTTCTCTAGCTGTTGTTGTATAGAAAGCTCGCAGCCTATCCTTAAATAGTCATCACCATTATCAGCATTTCGTGTTGGACATTTCCATGAAAGGAGTACCAAACAAATGGTCATTGTTGTTGCCCAAATAATCAACAATAAGTTGAGCTCGGCGCCAACTAAAATCACCCAAACTAAGAAGGGTCTTGGCCAAAGGCAATAGAAACACAAAAGTTCCAGTCCCAGTCCTATAAGAGTTCAAAAAGACCTGAGCTTTGGAGTGAAGAGTTCTTGAAACAAACCTTAAAGCGCCATGAATCTCCGGAATATCATCCGTCCGATTGAGGATATCCACGAGCCGAGAAGAGACCGCAGCTGCATTTGGAATTGAAGTGGATGATAAGAGGAGGACGAACTTGTTTAGGAGGAGAAGAAGAGAAGCCCTGAATTCGTCGGGGGGTTTGGTAGAAGGAGATGAGGGAATTTTGGAAGAAGAATCGATCTTGTGAGGAGAAAAGGGTGCAGAGCTTCAAAATGAAAGCTGAGGAGAGAGAAGAGCCTTTGCCACCTAAAATTATCACTTTCCCCATCCTCAATTCGCTCCCTTGCTAGCATTAGCAGTAGTTCAGCACACATTGAGATCTGACTTCTGTTAGATCAGATCTAGATCTGGGTTGAGACTCTGAGATAAGAGATAAAGACAGAGACGAAGAGACCGAGAGAATAAGCGAAGAGTTATTAAGGTAAGGCTTAATTTATTTAACAACTTATTCGGTATTCGGGTAGACCGAATAGTACAAAAATGAAATCTGAACTGATAACCGTAAATCGAAAAAAAATCGGATATAACCGAATTGTAAAAAATACCCGAATTATTAAAAAAATTCGGTTAAATTATTTCGGTTTGGTTCGGTTATTCGGTTATATCCGTTTTTTGCTCAGTCCTACATCCAAGTTCCAAAATTCCATTCAAAAATGGATGTTCAACCCTCATGTCCACTGCACAATCTTTCTCTTCCGCCTAATCTGGTGTATTCGATGAGCTATCCCCGTCGGCATACCCACGACCCATCTCTCAAACCCTTGGTCCCCAGGTTCCAAAAATTCCAAATTCGGACAGTGTTGTTGCTGGAAGCAGTGGCAAATACATCGGTGTAGCTCAAATTGCAAGAAGAAATTGAAGTACACGCAGTAGGTGTGCTCTTTAAATGTACGGATACCGATGGTGTCATCCCAGGAAGAGGAGTCCCAGTGGGTTGAGCGTAGGAATGAGCAAAAAACGGATATAACCGAATAACCGAACCAAACCGAAATAATTTAACCGAAATTTCTTAATAATTCGAGTATTTTTTACAATTCAGTTATATCTGATTTTTTTTTTCGATTTACGGTTATTGGTTCGGATTTCATTTTTGTACTATTCGGTCTACCCGAATACCGAATAAGTTGTTAAATAAATTAAGCCTTATCTTAATAACTCTTCGCTTACTCTCTCGGTCTCTTCGCTCATCTTTATCTTCTCTCGTAGTCTTAACCTCAGATCTAGATCTCGATCTAATGTAAGTCGATCTCAATATGTCTTTGAATCATCGCTAATGCTAGCAAGGGCGCGAATTGAGGATGGGGAAAGTGATAATTTTAGGTGGCAAAGGCTCTTCTCTCTCCTCAGCTTCCATTTTTGAAGTCGGCAATTCCCTTTCTCCCTTGCGCATCGATTCTTCTTCCAAAATTCCCTCCTCTCCTTCTGTAGCGCCCCCAAATCCGGGTATCTTCCAACCCAACAGATGGTGCTATACTGTACAACATTCATACATTCATTCAATTGAAGAGTCTCAAAGAACGAACATAACTTCTATATATTTAAAGAAATATTTATATTTCCCAAGTTCTATACCCATTACAAAGGTTCTTTGTCATAATATCAGTTACATTACAACAATAGACCTATACTATTACAAGACAGTTTAGTAATCTGCCTTAGCTTTTCCCTTATCCGTTTTCGATCCTTCGGGACGCTCAGTCTTAGCTGCATTCATATGGTTCAAGCAAGAGTGAGCATAACTAGCTCAACAAGTATAACAATTTAATAACAACATGCTTGACACATACAAATTGTATATCTTCGATAACTGAACAATAGTTATGAAGTACTATTGATAACTCAAAATAGCACTTCATCTTTTCTTTCAAAATGTTTTACAATAACAACAATATTTAGTAAAACATTCACTCCGGTCAGAGACCTCGAGTATTCATTCTTTATTGGAAAAGGACAACCGGGAAGCAAAGTCAATGAAGTCTGATATTACTCACGAGCACTTCTAGGTGATCGACTATTGTACTCTATGTTGATCAACACTACATCCATTAAGCGTATATGCGTTTAAGCATTTAGCAACCTCACGTGCTGTCGTTTTCACCAAACAAAACATTTGTTTAACATTTAGGTCTTTCTTTTAAAAACCATATCAAGTAGTTGACAAAAAGATAGCAACATTTGATAGTACATGAATAGATTATCCATACATCAAGTCTAGCCAAAGGAATTGGCTTTAACTTCAACATACTTCAATTCATGCGAAAGAATACATGAACCTCAAAAACTTGTTTGATTGGTGAGACAAGAGTTAGAATACTTGCCTTTAGCGTCTGCTATGGTATATTAACTTTATGTTCAAGTCTCTACAATACATGATCACATAATGCCTTACATTAGGTCACATATAATCAAGTATGTATATGACTATATCATACCCTTCATTTCAATCTAATGGTGTATTAGATTCAGTTACTATTCGTTCCGGTTTATCATTACCCTTGCATTCATATTCAACTAGGTTATCTCAACTTTTATACAACATCCTTAAGGTTTAACAAAGTTTAACAATATTACATTACATTCCTTAAGTTATGCTTACTTTTAAATAAATTAACTTTCTTTTCTTTATACTTAGACACTTTCATTACTAGCTCATTCTCGAGAGGGTACATGGCTGGCCACTTTACTTTCTACATCTCGTCTGCCATGAGCTTATTATATCTCTATCCGGACTTGGCGGCATTGTGGGCGCTGAGTCCTTACTTAATAGGCGTGTTATACCACACTCAGGAAGATTTTGATCATCATGCATGGCTGGCTGTATTTCACATATTGAACTAAGGTTCGCGTTGTGGCGAACTCTTGCGATGGCTCGAATTCACTGCATTACGTATTTGTGGCTGGTCATTTTACCTAGGGTTGTGGCCATGGCCAACTCTGTGCACCAGAAACCAAATTCAGTTTGTGAATTTTGTGAACTTCCCGGACGCATAACTTCTTCGTTATAAGTCTGAATTGGCTCGTTCAAAAGCCTACGGTTCACAAATTACGTAATCTACATGATCATTCAAGAATTTTATCTATTTGACTTCGTTTGCTAAAAATTCATCTATTTGGTTCATTTTTAACGAAAATGATAAACGTTCGTGAACGTTCAATTCACCGGTTTCTTCGTTCTAAGTCGAATCCTGGGGTCATTTTCGAGTCCATGACTCTTAAATGCCAAATATGACTTGTCTCTATTGGAAAACAAAGGTTTCATGATCCAACACAAAATTTGACTTCCATTCAGAGAATTTTACAAATTCGGCGTTTATAAATCAATCGTGCAAATAAGCTGATTCTTCATTCTTATGATTTGTTCAACATTACAAATGAACTTCATTCATCATGTGAACATCTTAACATACTTAATACAACAACTTATAATCATTGTTGGATTTTGACTTATTCTTCATGAGCTTATAACTTGTCAAATTATAAATTACTTAAGATTTGATTATTCATGACTTATGACAATTAGAGTTTCTTAATCATCATACTTTACATGTTTTTCACATATAACTTTACTTAGGTATATATGATACATATAATCATATATGTTCTTAATTCACTTTTCTTACTAAACTCATCACAAGTTCATATTTTCATACTTAACATTCAAGGTTAACTTATAATAAGTTTATAACTTTTATAAGTTCAAATGACTTATTGCCAACTTATGTGGCTTAAGTTCATTACTTACACATTCCTCTTACTTTTTATCATTCATATTCCTCAATCCAAACTTTTCTTATCAATCTATCATGATAGAGATAGAAAATAATTGGAGAAGAGGTCTTACTCTTAAAGTCTTTGATAAGTAGCTTCTTCTTCTTCTTGGCTTATGGAAGTTAACTTATGATAGCTTATTCTCTCTAACACTTAAACACTTTGTAATTGTTTAATTGCTTGAACAATTGTTAAATGGCTAGCAATGCTCTTCTATTTATAGACTTTCCAAGGTTAGGGTAGTTTAGTCTTTAAATCATCCCACCTCCTTTAACCACCTCCTTACTATTCATTAATTGCTAGCTCTAATCTTATCCTTTGCTTGACCACTACTCATTTAACTTGGTCACCACTTATCTTGATCACCACTTATCTTGGTCATCACACATTAACCATATTAATATGGTTTTGCCCCATGGGTCTATTAACTCATGGATTCTAGCTTGGGCTTGGATTAATAAATCCTTGGGCTTTACATTAACAAACACTAGCTTGCTTATTAATTCAATAGTTGGGCTTTAACCTTAATTGACTTGGGCTTTGTACAAAAATCCTAGCCAATCTTTACAAGTCCATTAATATTTCATAATACATACACATATATTTGATGCATTATTCTTGTATTCTAATTCATATAGAATTTATATACGGTATTTCATCCTTCATACAAACTCGTATAATACCTAGTATTATACTCGTTTTCATTACTCCGTACAATACCAAGTATCATACAATTATTACTTATTCCTTAACACTTCGCTTTACTTAACGTTTATAAATTAAGTCCACAAGCGAATTATTACATTTTCCATAACTAGATTTTTATTACATAATCCATCTTACCTTGTTATTCCATCATTACGTATTTCTCGAAAACTCAAAATTATATCCCGAGCAAATACCGATGAATAGTGTTTTTCGAAAAATTTCTCGAAAAACTTTTATTTTAAATCTTGGAAATTCAAACACTTTAATTCATCCACGTAAGCATAAATACTACGACATTCTAACATCAATAGGTTATACAATGACAACCGTTTTGATAACCTGAAGAATACGATTTTATTATTATTTAATTTAATAAAATCATTTTACAATAAGATCCGAATTTCTCGGTCGTTACACCTTCTACCAAAACCCCCGACGAATTCAGGGCTTCTCTTCTTCTCCTCCTAAACAAGCTCGTCCTCCTCTCATCATCCACTTCAATTCCAAATGCAGCTACGGTCTCTTCTCGGCTCGTGGATATCCTGAATTGGACGGATGATATTTCGGAGATTCATGGCGCTTTAAGGTTTGTTTCAAGAACTCTTCACTCCAAAGCTCAGGTTTTTTTGAACTCTTATAGGACTGGGACTGGAACTGGAACTTTTGTGTTTCTATTGCCTTTGGCCAAGACCCTTCTTAGTTTGGGTGATTCTAGTTGGTGCCGAGCTCAACTTATTGTTGATTATTTGGGCAACAACAATCACCATTTGTTTGGTACTCCTTTTATGGAAATGTCCAACACGGAATGCTGATAATGGTGATGACTATTTAAGGATAGGCTGCGAGCTTTCTATACAACAGCTGGAGAAATGGAACTGCTGCTATTGTTGGGCTTTCATGTGGGCTTGAGTTTTATTTGGTTTGTGGGCTTCTTCTTTCAAATTCGATTATTACCCGAATTATAAATTCGGTAATCCGGTTAGTTATGAATTTCGGTTAGTGTTTCAAATAGTAAAATTATCAATAGTTCGGTATTCGGTTATAACCGAATAGTCTGTTCGATTCGGTTATAACCGAATGATCACCCCTACTTGGATGATAAGTTTAGTAGAAGACGAAAAGAAATAAGTGTGGCATGTGGACCAAAGTAGAGATAAGGAGGTTTAACAAAATTAATTTTGTTAAATAATTTACTTTTAGTCTTTTTATTTATATTATATTATATTTTTTCCTTATTTATTGATTTTATATTAAAAACTGGCCCTTTCGATCACATTTGACCGGATAAAAGTTCAGAGTGTGCAACTTGAGATGTCAACTAATTAGAGGGTGGTATCTTGGGGTGTGACAGCGCTCTGACATGTAAACTTTGGGGTCCAATCTGTACTTTAGTCTATTTTATTTTCTTCTTTGGGTCAGGCCTAGACTCCTACCTAATTAATTAATTAGCTGGAAACTGGATTAGCCTACAGACTCATGGAAATGGTCAAGTGGGGCGATGCAATGATCGACAGACCAGGCCCCAAGCCAGATCAAACCCTAGGCTGGACCAGGCTTGGTTTGTTGCCAGGCCCAGTCTTTGAGACAAAAAAGGTGACCTCTTTACAGCCTAGCAGGTCGGGCCTCACCGGTCCAGGCTTCGACCAGGCTGGACCCACTCCAGACCAGGCCACATGTTGTTTGTGCATCCCTAATCTAAGCAATAGATGAACGCAATCATAACTTAATCAAAGGATAAAATGCATTTCTTTAAACCTAATTGGTCAGGTAACAAATTAATGAAATCATTTGAAGTACAATCATTGACTGTCTACGATGCTCACCTGTTTATTGTTTACAAGTTAGCAACAGCAAAAGAATTTACTGTTACTCATTCAAATACATCAATAGGATCAATGTTGTACAACTTCGAAACTAATATTTGCAATTATTATCCCTTTTGGGACTAGCTATAGTTAGTTCTAAGAATAGACTGTATTCTTTTGAGCAATTTGGATAACGATTCTGAGGAGTTTACTTGTGATTGCACTTTTCCGGACGAGTCATCAAATTTTATTACTGAAACAAGGGGCTTTCAATGCTTTTATGCATCTTGGATCAGAACAAAAAGCGTCCCATTCTACCTCTGAGAATCACAATATTGAGGAAATGCACATTGACAAGGTCCTTTCCTGACCTACATACATATAAAAAAACCCAGTTATTATTCATATTCTGCACATCCAAAGTCTCAACTAAACTCAACTCAAGTAATCAACAAGGCCTTTTATTCCAAACTAATCAGGGTAAGCTTAAAGCATCTAAAATAGAAAATAAAATTGCATAAAAGCAATGTGGTTCCTGAATCTTGCACCCAACACACTTTTGCGTGGAAGTTCAAAAGCTTATATATATATATATATATATATATATATGTTTGTGCTGGACCATTTTAACTCACAGTTGTATCACTTCTCCTTTTCGTTAATACTAGACTTGCTGACTAGCATTCCAAATGCATTTAGAATAGACTGTTTGTATGAAAACCACATTAAGGAGTAGATGGAGAAGATATCTGATATTTCTTCTGAAAAGTAAAAAATCATTGATAACTATGGAGAGGATATGGCAATGCTTATGCTACATTAGGTAAGCTTGGCACGAATTTTAAGATATGCCCGAAACATAATTATGCATTGTATATTTGACATATTCTTAATATAACAGAAATATAATACTCCCTGAATGCCACTTTTTATCTTCCTTTTTCTTAATATAATTGCTATATTAAGAAAATAGAAATATTGCATAAAAGTTGCCTAACTACTGAATATAAAAATAAGCTACAAATATATAATACAAGGATAGAATTAAGTGGAACAAAGGGCCTTTATAAACGCAATGAGAATTTGGAAGCATGTAAAAATTGTGAAAATGTGTTTTAATTTACTGCATCTTAAATTCATGTCCAACACACAGAAAATCCACATAGAATTGGACGGAAGGAGTAGCTACTTTACATTTTTAATGAGCATCGTGTTGATCTGCTATTTTACTCGCTCAATTTCAACCCAACTTGGGTGCATGTCCTTATTCATAAGGATAAGGCTAGAGAGAGAGCATGATCACAAATGTGAAGGTCTCTCAACAGCAGTTAGATTAGAATTGTTCCGAGGTTGATGTATGAAATCAAACAAATATTGCTGAGTCAGTACAAGCATATACCAGATGTACTTACCTAAATAAGCTGAACCCATATAAGTAATACACCTCCCTCCCTCTATTTCTCTGTTTTAACACTTGAGTTCTCTGTCCTCTCTCTCCTGATTACCTAATACCAATAGAATACCACAGTTCATCCTCCATGTTTTAAGCCATGAGCCACCGAAAACCCCGACAAGAATCCACCATGCTGGGAAAAATATAAAATAAAAACTCCAAAAATGAAATGAGTGCTTATTTCTAAAACATGGATCTTCCTATTTGTTCTTTCTCTACTGCACTCGGAAAATTCGACAACAAATTTTAGCTCCATATATCTTCACTGGACAGGTTTCTAGGTTGGCATTACCACTGAAATGGGTACAATTATAGACATTTTTATTAAATTTCACAGAATTGAGACTTTTGTTTAAATTACAATGGAGAGAATTGCAGAATAGGCGGTCTTGTAGTTCCAGGTGGCTCGTGGTGGTGCGAGGTTACAGAGATGGAGAATAGCCTGATTAGGTAGTGGCTATCTAGTGGTGATGAGGGAGGGAGGGAGGGAGGGAGGGAGGAAACTGAGATGGCACACACAGGTTGAAGTGTGTAACAGAGAGAAGAGACAAAATTGTGGTTACTTTTAAATAAGTTATATACAACGACATGGGTACTGATTCAGCAATTTCCAACCTACAGCTTGAGACACATTAGCATATGTTATCATGCACTCTATAACCATACCTAAGTTTAATTGCAGCAGAACTTGGAATTGAAATGGGTAGCACAAACCGTTGTTCATGGGGCTAAATGGGTGATCTGCACTTGTAGTGAGACCAACTTATGGACCAAAAACTGGACTTGGCCAGGTCCAGATAGAAATATTGTCCTGGGTACCCTAGAGATAGATGAACACTTCATGTTTGTCAAGGATAATAGGATCAAAAAATGATACTTGGAACAGGGGAAGAAAATCTCCATCAGTTCCCATTATTGACTATTTAAGTCAATTTGAGACATTTTCAAACTAAAAATTGACATAGATTCATTTGATTTTAGTCAATACAATGAGGTATATTGTAAACTATGTAACAAGTACTACTAGTCATAGATTGATTAAATCATACCAATTTTGAGTTCAAAAATATATCAAACTAACTTTCAAAAGTCAATAATTATCTTATAATTTGGACGGAATAAGTACCATCTTTTTGACAAATTCAATATAGCCATGTCACGTGTTCTTCACCTCTTTCTAACTCAGGTACTAGAACCCTTGTCCACACGGTCTCTTATAGATATCTGCTCAGCTCCCGAGTGATACGCAAAATCCTCAACCTTTAAAGCCTGTCCTGTTGATTTTCAACAGCTATAGTGGATTCCAAATGACCAATAGGAGCTAGCATTTTTCCCCCTCTATATATTCTCACAAATAAAATCCTCGCAAACAGACTAAATATTGATTGGTACTGTCCTTATTGTCAAGACTATTGATGAGTGAGTTTTATACCTACTAATCGGGTTCCTATTTGGACTTAAACGGTGTTTAATCCAGTTATTTCTGTTCAGTTTTATGTGTTTTGTGTTTGTTTTGTTTGCAGGTTTCATTACGCGATAGCTTAGGAATGTTGGTGGCTTTGTGGTGGAGATCAGCATTGAAGAGCATGAAAACAGAAACTGCAGTTAGTACCCCCGTCGGGGCGGGCCCTATTACAAAGAATTAAAAGAATCCCCGCCAGGGTGGGCACTTACAAGGCATAAACCTCCGCCGGGGCGGGGGTGCGCGGACAGAACAAGAGGTTGGATGCAATTTGAATACTGAGGAGGCATGAACAGAATACTTTGGCTTGGATTAGGACTGTGTGTGGACGTCTTTTATCAACTATTACATGACTTATGCCAAATAATTACACATTCAATCAGAGATCATCTATCACAATTTTGGAGCCCTAATTTACTGAAGACCATTAGAGGAGTGGAGCATAAGATCAAGATCAAGAGAATTGCAGAATTGAGTGACGATAAGGGTGGTGTTATGCTATTCTATTTCTTTAATTCGATAAATTGGGATGATGAATTCTTTTACCTATTCAGTTTTTACCTATTCATTTCATCTATTGTGATTTGTACTTGATATATGAATTGCTTGATCACCAATTCTATGTGGATTTGTATGGACTTGAGAGATGATATATGAATCTAGACTTGATCATAATAGAATGTGTTTATGATTTCTGTGTTTTGATGGAATTCTTAATGTATGTTTAGGATAGAGATATACCTAACATCGCATGTAATCGTGTAAGAACTTGGGATTTAAACCTTATTTGATTTTAATTCACATAGTGATATAGTGAATTAGTTAATTAGGGTGTTTAGCTTAATTCTGCCAATTGTGGATTTAAGTTAATATGGGGTTAGTGCATTGAGAGATGGCTAATTCTACTTTAGTGTTCTTGATTAATGAGCTGAGATAGTTAATTGAATTGAAAAGAAGTGTGATAATCTGAGTGAAACTTAAAGTGAAATTGTAAGCTTAATTCTCCATTATCTTATTAGAATTTGCGGTAATTAGTTGTGTTGATTTGTTTTGATTTCTAGTTTATTAGGTTTTTTAATTAAAATTATTAATTCGAATAGTTTAATAAAATTGAAATAATATAAAGCAGGTAATTGTTAGATTAAAATTCATACTTGTATCTGTGGGAACGATACTCTACTTATCATTATATTACTTGTTGATCACGTATACTTGCGTGCTGAGCGTAATTTAGAATTTACCCAACAAGTTTTTTGGCGCCGTTGCCGGGGACTAGTTTTGATTTTATTACTTTCAATATCAGTTTAATTAGTTCAGTTTTAGTTAAACATTTTTTCTTTTTGTTTTTGTTTTTGTTATTTCTTGTTTCAGGTTCTCTGATTTAGTGCATGCAAACTTGGTCAAAGAAACAAGATTTGCTTCCTTACGAGGACGATATCGAACGGAGGTTTCAGAGACTTAGTAAGTGGATTAAGGAAAATCGAGAGAACTTTGATAAACAAGAAGAGAGTATGGCTGTAGAGGATTAGAAAGCGTTGAGGGACTATGCTACTCCCAAAGTCACTGAGATTCATTTCAAGCATTACCAGGCCTGCAATAGTTGCGAATCACTTTGAGATAAAGCCAGGGACGATTCAAATGATACAGAATTCAGTGCAGTTTGGGGGATTAGCCAATGATGATCCGAATGAGCACCTCATAAGCTTTCTGGAAATTTGCGACACCTTCAAGTACAACGGGGTGACTAATGATGCAGTTAGGTTTCGCTTGTTTCCGTTCACACTGCGGGACAAGGCGAAAAGTTGATTACACTTATTACCGCTAGGGTCAATTACAACTTGGGATGACATTGCTCAGAAATTTTTGGCTAAATTTTTCCCACCGGCAAAGACTGCTAAGATGATGAATGAGATTACGTTGTTTGAACAGCAGCATGGGGAGTCTCTGTACGAAGCTTGAGAGAGGTACAAGGAACTGCTAAGGAAGTGTCCACATCACGGACTACCCAAGTGGCTACAGATGAATAATTTCTACAATGGGCTGAATGGAAATATTCGTACTAGTATTGATGTAGCGTCTGGGGGAGCTTTTATGGCTAAGAGTTTTGAGGAAGCATATGAGCTAATTGAGACGATGGCGGCTAACAACTACCAGTGACCCACAACAAGAATGACACAACCTAAGGCAGCTAGGGTGTTAGAAGTAGATGGAGTAACAGCGTTAGCGGCACAGATTTCAGCATTGTCAAAGAAGATGGATGCTCTCACAAGTGCACAGGCTCAGCAGGTTGCGTTTGTTTGTGAATTGTGTTGGGGAACATCCGACAGAGCAATGTGCCATAAATCCTGTAGCGGTTCAGTTTGTAGGCAGTTATAATAGAATACCTCATAATCCTTACCAGAATGCCTACACTCCGGGGGCTAGGAACCATCTGAATTTTTCGTGGAGTAACAATCAAAATCAGCAGGCTCCACGACCCTCTTATCCCCCAGGTTTTCAAAATCAGCATCAACAGTCAGCTCCGCAACAAGATAAAAAGTCGGATTTGGAAGAGCTGTTGTTGAAATACATAGCGGGTAATGAGGCAGCTATGAAAACGCAAGAGGCGGCGATCAAGAATTTAGAATCAGATGGGACAGCTTGCGTTAGCTTTGAACAATAGGCCTCAAGGGACATTGCCAAGTGATACTGAAAAGAACCCGAGAGGAAATCACGAGCAGTGTAATGCTATCAAACTTATGAGTGGTAAAGTATTGACTTCTGACTGTGATTTGAAAGCAAGTAAAGATGATGATTATGAAAATGAAGGGATCGATTCGGCAAAGAAAACTAAGGAAAAAGTGGTGGAAAAGCCGAAGGAAGATAAACGTAATATAGTCACACCACCTGTGCCCTTCCCTCAGAGGTTAGAAAGTCAAAAGCTAAATGATCAATTTTCAAGGTTTATGGACATATTCAAACAGTTGCACATTAACATTCTGTTCGCCGAAGCACTTGAGCAGATGCCACGTTATGTCAAGTTCATGAAAGAGATACTCTCAAAGAAACACAAGCTCAAGGAGTACGAAACAATGACGTTAACGGAGGAATGCAGTGTAATTCTGCATAAAAAGCTTCCCCCTAAACTGAAAGATCCGGGGAGTTTTACTATACCTTGTGCAATTGGAAATCAAGATGTGGGGAGAGCCCTATGTGATCTAGGAGCGAGTATAAATCTTATGCCACTATCCATTTATCAAAAGTTGGGGTTAAAGGAAGCAAAGCCAACAAACATCAGTGTACAGCTCGCAGACAGATCAATAACATATCCACTGGGGATAGTAGAAGATGTGTTGGTGAAGGTTGACTCATTGATCATTCTAGCTGATTTCGTGGTGCTAGATTTTGAAGAAGATAAAAATATCCCGATCATCTTGGGACGACCATTCCTTGCAACTGGACGAACGCTAATTGACGTGCCTAATGGAGAACTGATCATGAAAGTGTTCGATCAGGTAGTGAAAGTGAAAGTGTTCAAAGAGATTCCAATTCCTACTGACAAGGAGGAAAGTGATTTGAACGAGGTGTCTACACATGTCAAGCACAAGGATTTCAAAGAGGTTGGTGGTCTAAAAGCATTGATTGAGGATAGTAATTCAACATCATTCCTGGGAATGTTGAACAGGCATGCAATAAAGCGTTGTTGGTTATGCGCGATAAACAAACAACATGCCGAAAACATCCCAACCGATCCAGGATAGAAACAGGCTGAAAGACTCAAAAACAAGCGCTCATTGAGAGGCAACCCAATTTTCTAATCATTTACAGTATTTTAGTTTCATGTTATTCAATTCGTAGTTTAGTTCATAATTTTAGTATTACTTAGTTCATCTATGTGCAATTCGTAGTTAATTTGTTGGTCATTTTCAGTAACTTTCATTATGCTCGCTCAAACTCCATGAAATTATCTTATGTTTTTGGTCTTAATGGATTTCAGGTACTATTGATGAAGTTGGACATGTACACGGGACAAAGGAGCTGAAAATTTCAAGTTTTGCAAGAAAGGGACCCCTGCCCCGGCAGGCCTATTCCTCGCCTGACACACCCGCCTCGGCGGGGGGGTCCTCTGGATATGCCCGCCCCGGTGGGATTTTGTAGGTCATTTACCCCCCGCCCCGACGGGGTACGGGAAATCTGAATTTTTTTAAACGCCGCAAGTATATGGCCATCCCACTTCTCCACTTCTATCTCCCATAACCGACCCCCATCACTCCAAGAATCCACGAAATTGCCCCATACACATCCATTATCCCACGAATCCTTACAATACTCCACCCTTCTATAAATTAAACCCTAATTCCATTCAATCCCACACCCATTACATATCAATTCCTCTCATTTACAACACCAAAAGCTAGGGTTTTCTAAGGGCTCGATTTGCAGTAAGCAAGGAAGGGAGAACTTCTGCAATTGGACACTAAACCTTGGCACTATCATCATTCAATGGACAATCAGTGTGGGTAAGTCGGTTTTTCATCAGTTTTTCACCAATATTAGATTGCAGTCATCAAATTTGGATATTGTGAGTGGTGTGCACGCCAAGTGCTTGTGATATTGCCAAAGCCAAAGTTTGGGGGATTTGTGTTTAGTAATCAGTGAAATGGTACCTAAGACTCCTTCTAAATGCCAACGTGGTGAGGGTTCATCACCACCGGCACGAAGCTTTTACAAGAGAAAGTTTGTTAGTGCTAGCGCGGCGGACAAATATGACTATCTCACGCCTAAAGCACTAACACCAGAGAGGGGTTTGAGGCCGGACGCTTTTGATGGGCAGATGCAAAGACAGATTCATGAGCAAGGCTAGGAGGTGTTCACTGACAATCCAGACCCCGCGATTATGAATGTAGTGAAAGAATTATATGCCAATGCTGAGGATAGGGCGCCATATGTGGCATTTGTGCGGGGAAAACAAGTGCCTTTCAGTCCTGCGGCAATCAATGAGTATTACAGCGTGCGAGCCCCTGCAGTGTGCCAATATGTCTAGCTACGTAACAGTAATCCAGATTATGATCAAATTCTGACGGAGATCTCAAAACCTGGCACTGTGTGGGTAAAGGGGAGAAAGGGTGGCACTCTGTTCATGAGCAAGGATTTGAGCCTATACTGCAAAATTTGGTATGCGTTTCTGTGCGCGAAGCTATTGCCTTCGACGCATACCAGTGAGGTTACCAAAGAAAAGGTGCTACTTCTTTATGCGATAGTGAAAGATTTCGACATTGACATCGGTGCCATAATAAGCTTCTCCATCCAGCGTTGTCTGCGCGGGCCATTTTCAGGAAGACTGCCACACCGATCTCTCATTTGTGGGTTGTGCAAGCAGTCTGGAGTTCGATGGTCGGGTGATGAGCCCGTGCAGCAGCCCCTCCAGCTTCTAGAATGATTGCAAGATACTCAGTGTGGGCTGGAGGGGAGTCACATCCTCGGGGTTTAGGCTTCGTATTTCCAGACGCTGCTGAGGAGGAGGCAGAGGATACTTCTGAGGATGATGAGTTCAGAGCTGATGAGGTGACTGGTGATGAGGAAGCTGCAGGGGGTAGTAGGACTGGCAAGTATATGTTCAGTACCCAAATCCGCAGTCTTCAGAGGCATCTTGATGAAAGAGATAAAGAAGCTGATAGAAAGATGAAGAGACAGGCAGCAAAGCAGGATCACATGTTCAATGCAATGAATAGTTCCTTTGCCTCATTGAATCCAGCTGTTGCGGACCAGTTCCAGACTCCAGAGCCAATGCCACAGTACCCTCCTTCCGATTATGATGTGGAGGAGTTTTCAGTCTTTATTCCACAGCCACCACCACCACCACAAGCTTAACATATTACAGGGAAATCCTCTGTTACTTTAATGCAATATTTTTACAATGAGGGCATTGTAAGTGTTAAGTTTGGGGGAGTTTAGTTATTTATTTAAATTTTAGTTTTGGTCATTGCTTTGTTTGTATTAGTTAGTGTTTGCATTTAGTTAGTCATGTCAGTTAGTTTGCATTCATGTAGTTGCATCTGTAGTTTAATATAGTTTGTGTTAGTTTAGAATTGTAAATAGTTTTCTGTTCTTATGAGTTATATAAAAAATGGAAAAATCTCAAACATATTAGTTAGTTTATTGTTTTTGTATTGCATTTAGTTCATACTTGCATGATTCCAGTTGTTAGAAGATTGAAGTCTATTTTGGCCAGTGATGAGATTAGAATTACATAGACAAGTATAGTATTGATTATTAAGACTTTGACCTGATTTCTTATCATGAATTAGATCTTTATCTGTTTGAAACTGATATAATCAGGTTAGCACATTAAGAAACGATTATGTTGACTGATTGGGTTTAAATTGATACATAATGGAATTCTTAAGGATAATGCTAGTTTAAATGAAAGAAAGTCATGAATATGCAGAGATGGTTAAGATTAGACAGAAACCTAAGTTTGGGAGAAAATTTGGGGTATATAAGATATAAAAAAAATGAATAAACACCGTGGCTAGTCTAGTTTTGTGGCCTTTGTTACTTGAGTAAGTACGCCCGAAGGGATGTCTCTACACCTAGCACCCTAAAGCCTGACGGTTTGGGAGTCGTTGGTCGAAAGCTCGCTAAGGGGTAGCACTGAAAAGCCTAAGGGAATTAGACATTGCACATCCATGAGAAAAAAAAGGGAAAATAAAAGTGAAACGAGAAAAAGAGCGAAAAAGCCCCCGTATGTAAATAAATAAAGCATAAGTATCTCATGTTGACCTTTGAAATTAGTAAATGTTTGATTTTAGTCGGATCTTGTGTATTCTTGGATTTCTTGAGTTTACACTGTATGATTCCTTCAAAGAGGTTTATTATGTGTTATATTTAGCTTTATATCAGTTAGCATGGTTGATTGAGCACACACGCACTATATCAGTGATAACTAGTTAAGATTTAATGATTGGTCGAGACGTCATTGATTTGTCTTGGTATGATATACTGTTATGTCTACTTGATTTCTTTGAGGCCATGTGAATAGATTTTGTTCTGTTTATTGCTGGATTCGTAGGCATGTAGTTAGCTGCATTGCATTGCATTTTGTGTGCTCGAGGACTAGCACGGTTTAAGTTTGGGGGAGTTTGATGAGTGAATTTTATACCTACGAATTGGGTTCCTATTTGGACTTAAACGGTGTTTAATCCAGTTATTTCTGTTCAGTTTTATGTGTTTGTTTTGTTTGCAGGTTTAATTACGTGATAGCTTAGGAATGTTGGTGGCTTTGTGGTGGAGATCAGCATTGAACATGAAAACAGAAACTGCAGTTAGTACCCCCCACCGGGGCGGGCCCTATTACGAAGAAAAACCCCCGCCGGGGCAGGGGTGCACGAGTTAAAAGAATTGATACCCGTTCAAGGCACGTACATATATAAATAAACCCCGAGCTAAAAGTGCCTTGACGCAGAACAAGAGGTTGGATGCAATTTGAATACTGAGGAGGCATGAACAGAATGAACTTTGGCTTGGATTGAGACTCTGTGTAGACGTCTTTTATCAGCTATTACATGACTTATGCCAAGTAATTACACATTCAATCAGAGATCATCAATCACAATTTTGGAGCCCTAATTTACTGAAGATCATTGGAGGAGTGGAGCAAAAAATCAAGATCACGAGAATTGCAGAATTGAGTGAGGATAAGGGTGGTGTTATGCTATTCTATTTCTTTAATTCGATTTCTGTAATTGGGATGATGAATTCTTTTACCTATTCAGTTTATTTCATTCATGATGAACTAAATTCTTAATTAAGCTTGTAATGGATCTTTAATGTGGAATGATGATTACCATGCTTTGAATTCAGTTCAATAATACTATCTATTCAGTTCATCTATTGTGATTTGTACTTAATTTATAAATTGCTTGATCACCAATTCTATGTGGATTTGTATGGACTCGAGAGATGATATATGAATCTAGACATAGCATGTGTTTATGATTTCTGTGTTTTGATGGAATTCTTGATGTATGTTTAGGATAGAGATATACCTAACATCGCATGTAATCGAGTAAGAACTTGGGATTTAAACCTTATTTGATTTTAATTCACATAGTGATATAGTGAATTAGTTAATTAGGGTGTTTAGCTTAATTCTGCCAATTGTGGATTTAAGTTAATATGGGGTTAGTGCATTGAGAGATGGCTAATTCTACTTTAGTGTTCTTAATTAATGAGCTGAGATAGTTAATTGAATTGAAAAGAAGTGTGATAATCTGAGTGAAACTTAAAGTTGAATTGTAAGCTTAATTCTCCATTATCTGATTAGAATTTGCGGTAATTAGTTGTGTTAATTTGTTTCGATTTCTAGTTTATTAGTTTTTCTTTAATTAAAATCATTAATTCAAATAGTTTAATAAAATTGAAATAATATAAAGCAGGTAATTGTTAGATTAAAATTCATACTTCTCTGCGGGAACGATACTCTACTTATCATTATATTACTTGTTGATCACGTATACTTGCGTGCTGAGCGTAATTTAGAATTTACCCAACAACTATACGGTATTGCTCTTCATGTTCTCAAAACTTACCATCTATCGAAGATTAATTGGGATCAATCTTCCACCCCCACATGATACTTCTCTGTCTTCTTCAATGACTTCCTGAGAAATGCAGTCACTGCCACTACTTACCAAGTTCTTCCGATATTGGTATTCTTATATACATAATTAGGCATAACCATTAGACCAGGTAATACTAATTCAGTCAAAACACTCTCAAGTCGGAAAATTATTCATGAATCTGTGTTTTGATAAGGAAAGATGACTTAATTAATCAGAAGGAGAATATATGAAAGAGAACAAAAAGTTCTACTAAAGGTTACAAATGCTTTTGATAAGTAAAAGTAAATAGTTGTCATGGCACCACGACGAGTCATGGCGATAGCCGACTTCCAGAACGCCTAGGTGGCAAGACGACTACAATAACATTACATTAAACAAGTATATTGACAATAAAATTTCATATACATTAAAATCCAAAACATAACACTATAGAATAACATTAAAAGCACAGTTATGTAAATATTTGGCAATAACAATCCAAAAATAAAACACTTTATGTTAAAAACTAGGAGAAGAAATGAAGAATTCAACAAATACCACATAAAAATAAAGTAGCAACCAACCATCACATAGTACTAGTCTAATAACTAATAAAACACCACATATCAAGCTAAAATAATGTTTACTCTCTACAGCAGTCTCTAAACATCGTTCAAGCAAACTAATCAAGAACAAAGTCATCTATCTCCTCCAATAGAACCACTCTCATTCAAAGGGTTGTCGTTCTCTAAAATCATCCTTCACATCATCATCATCATTTGAAATTCTCTATTCATCAACTTCATCATCAGAGTCATAATCCATCTACCTTAATTCCCTTGAAGTTGAACCACCACCTCGTCGAGAGTACGTAATAACATTATCACTAGTATTAGCACGAGCCCTCCTTCAAGGATTACAACCCTCAAGCGTTTTGGATGCACCGGTTGCTCGATCCACATCATTCCATGTAAGGTTCTCCCAGGGATGAACATTGGCCTCATTAATCCACTCATTACCCCATTCAAAGTCATCAATGACTAATGAATTAAAAAAAAAATCAAATTCACACCTCCTTTGGAACCTTGAAACGATCTTTCGATTGTATTGGACATACACCAAGTCACTCAATCGTTTGTGTTCCAATTTATTCATCTTCGTATGAATCTAAAATAAATAAAACAAAAAATAATAATATTAATGATAAAATTTTAATTATATAAAAAATAGTTAGTATTAGTAATGACTTGTTATTTTTGAACCAACAATAGAAAGTACATACAAACTCAAATTTACTCCAATTGCGCTCACAACCGGAAGAAGAACAACAAAGACCTAGAATTCCTTTTGCAAATTTTGTAAGCTCAATAGTCCGCCCTCCAAAAGCGCTCCACTAATCAACTATCAAACATTTAAAAGAGATATAAGTATTTTTAAAAGGAGGAAAAAGAAGAATGTATATAATTATAATTTATATTTTATATATCTTATATATATTTCAATATACTTACGAGTATTCTTTAATTTCAGTAGTATAATCATCATTTCTCTCGCAAAAGTATCTCGAGAAGCATCATAGTTATCGGCTAGATTGCATATCTTGTCTAGCAAATCTAGATCTGGCACCATCTTTGCAATAATGTCATTGAAGTCTTCTCGTAGAATGCAAGATAACTCCGAACGTTCCTATTTGATATCAAAGTACTTGCCCAGATTGAGAAATAACGCAGCCCCATATAATTTTTGCTCCATTTGGCTTTCCCATTGCCGCTCAACAATGTAAATCACCTTCTTGTAGAGTCTTTGTTTGTTATCAAATGAATCTTTGATTTTTTTTTTCTTCACACACTATCACAACGAAAACTTTTGGCATAACAGGCTTCTTATCACCATCAACAATCCTCAAGGCTACAAAAAGTGGTTGTGACGCCTAATGCAATCCTCAACATGATGTCAAAATGTAGTAGAAATTACAGTATCACGTTCTTTCTTCCCCGCTTCAGTAGCCGACAACTTAGATTTTGTCCAATCCTCGCTTATGAACAAATGCCTCAATGCATCTCAATGCTTGTACAAACTCTGTGAGGAAAGCTATAACAAATTTAGCAACTCCGAGTCTCACAATATCCCTCCCATTTGTTTTTTGCCTCCTCGCATCAAGAAGACCATGCCTGTAAATGAATGTTGTGTTTCTTCTTGCATTTTTGATTGGACTGGAATTGCTTCAACTTGCATATGTCCTCTAGCATAAGGTCTAGGCAGTGAGCGTCACTAGGTGTCTAGAACAATGTAGTTCTCTCCATTAGTATATGCCTCGCTGCCTTGTAATTAGAGGCATTGTCCGTGACTACATGAACAACATACTCGAAGCCAATTTCCTCAATCTTACTATCAAAGAGATTTGCCAACATTGTAGCATCTTGCGACTGACTGAAGGCATCAATAGAACTCATGAAGTAAGTCCCCTCCGGACTATTAACAAGGAAATTCAACAAGTGTCTTCCCCTCCTATCTATCCAATCATCCGACATTAGTGTGCATCCATATTGCTTTCAAGCAATTTCATGTTTCGTCTTTAACTCATCGGTTTACTTCTTTGGCTTTTCAAGTAAAGGAACCCTCAAGTCATGATATGTAGGAGGCTTTAAACCCGGCCCATATTGCTCTACGGACTCAATCATTACCTCGAAGCTCCTTGCATTACAACATTGAATGGTATGTCACTCGTAGAAAGAGTTGGCAATGTGCATATGAACTCTCTTTTTCTTCGGGTGTCCTCAAACGATTTTCAATACTCGTTTTGCTAGGATGCTTTCCAATTGCATCTCCCTCATAATTTTGGTGGATGTTTTAGGGCACTTCGCTATATCTCCAAAACTTCCTGCTAGATGTTACTTGAGACTTTTGATTCCCAAACGACATTTCTTCCTACAAAGGATACATTCCACTACATCCTTATTACTCATATCCGGCCAATACCCATATTTCCAACCCAAATCATTTGATTTGGCCTTTCTTTTCTTGGTCCTTAACCATCTGCTCCTGAACTTTCCGCCATTTTGTTTTCTAGTTTCTACACAATACAATGAAACAAAAAACATAAGAGACAATTGACATATTTTTATTTTTACTTGTGAATGTATTAGTATATTACTAGTTTAGTAAGTAGTAACCATTCACACTCAACACTTAAATTAATAGTTAGTGTTTACACTTTGTAAATTGTACCCCAAAAAAAGTAAACAATAAATATAACTTGTTAAAGTCGAATCACCTCTCACATAATTTTGTACTGTTTAAACTTTAGAGTATAATCACAATTCACATAACATATTTAAAGTATAATCACAATTCACAAAGTTTTAAAATATAATCACAATTCACAAAACATATTTAAAGTACAATCAGTAAACACATTCATAAATTTTTTAAAGTATAACAATTTACATAATTTAGTGTATTGGCCTAACCTATTTAATCAAGCTTTATGTATTGGCAAGCCAGCAAGGACATAAACATACATACATAGTTGGAACATAAACATTAGGATAATGTGTAGCTTAGGAAGCTTCCTGACTAACAAGTCACATAGTTGGAACATTAGGATAAAAAAGAGAAACAAAGAATAGGGAGGAAACAGAGAAATGAGAAAAAAAAAACACAGAAGAATAAAACAGAGAAATAAGGAGAGAAAAAAAAACTTGTGAGAAGTTCAGCTGCGATGGACTGAATGAGAGAGAAGTCAGAGAAGGAGCTGCGATGGAGAGCCAAAGAAGTTTAGTTGCAATGGAATCGCGTTGAGCTGCGATGGGGTCTGCGATGGAATCACGGTCAAAGAAGAAGTCGTGATGGGGTCGATGGAGCACGAAGCAGTCGCGATGGAGTCGATGGAGTCCAAAGAAGTTGTGAAGAAACAGATAATTGATGGGTATGTGTCGATTGATTTCTAGGGCTTTATTCTCTGCCTCTTCTTGTTTTAATTGATGGGTGTGCCCATGGGTCACTATGGCTGATAGGTTAAGTTTTTAAGTTAACAAGCTCCATGCCATCCTCTTCATTGTCGGGATGCCTAGGCGATGCCATGAGCTAGACCAATGGAGAAAAAGCCCATTCACACTGAACATCTGAAAAGACCACATAAAAGTAGAGAACACCACCCTATCCAAAGATGTCTTTTGACAGGCTTTAATCCTATAGATTAATTAAGGAATGACACCAAGGTATTGTTTGTTTACCTCTTAACAGGTCTTAATAGACCACCACTTATTCACTAAGAGGGTAAATGTTGTTTGTTTTTTTTGTTACCTCTGAATGCCTCTAAATGGTTGAGATAAAAAATCAAATCTAAATTATTCAGACATGCCTCTTAATGAACTTTGCTATTTTTTAGACACAAATACCGTCTTCAATATTATCAATTTTCTTGTGTATCCATGCCAACCACTGCCACCCACCGGCGACACCACCGCCTCGCCACCTCCGGCGCCACCAGATTTGCCCGGATTTCCTCTTCTCTTCAACCAACAATTCTTTGAATTTGTTGATCCGGATCTGGGTGGGGTAGGGGGGAGGGAGGGGGAGGGAGGAGGGAGGGGGGATGGGGGGGATGGGGGAGGAGGAGAAGAAAAAGGCCTTGTTTTTTTTTCAAGGGTTAAAATAGTAAAAACATGTTATTCAGACATTTTGAAAAAAATAATTATCAAACAACATTTTTTTATTCAAATACAATTCTATTTAGATACTCTATATTATTCAAATATTTAAACTATTTAGATCTTAATAACTAATTTTATCAAACACAACCCAAGTCTAAATACACCAAATAAAGCACATCTCAAATCTCAAAATAAGCTAATTATCCTTCCCATCAACAAACCTAGAAAACTACTATGAAAAAAAAGCTGAATGACACTTCAGTCCTTCCAAGTTGCCGCCCACTTCTAAGGTCGTCCCTAAAGTTCATTTTTCGTCAATTAGATCATTCAAGTGACATTTTTTGGCGTTTCCGATCCTTTTACCAAATTTGACCCAACCCAACCCACCTGAACCAAATTTTACCAATTCATTTTTTTTAAAAAAAAACTAAAAAGTTTAAAAATAATAATAATTTTTAATATTTTAAAATATATATTTTAAAA
Organism: Panax ginseng; assembly: GCA_020205605.1. NCBI lineage: Eukaryota > Viridiplantae > Streptophyta > Magnoliopsida > Apiales > Araliaceae > Panax > Panax ginseng. Next base: position 34,734,447 of record CM035146.1, on the reverse strand, counting down.
AATAATAATTATTTTTATATATTTTTAAAAATATTTTTTTAAAATTTTAAAATAAACTATTTTAAAAAAATTAAAATAAAAATTAATTTATCATTTTTAAATAATAATTATTTTTAATATTTAATAATGATTTTTAATATTTTAAAATAAACTATTATTTTTAAAGTAATTTTAAAATACTATTTGTTTTCATATTTAAAATAAAAAATTTAAAATGATAAATAATTTTAATATTTTAAAATAAAATATTTTTTAACAATAATTTTAAAATAATAATTATTTTATATTTAAACTAAAATTTTAATTTAAAAAAAAAGTAATTACGTTTGATCTTTTAAAATAAATATTATTTTTACAATAATTATTATTTTTAATATTTTAAAATAAATATTTTGTACAATAATTTAAAATAATTACTATTTTTAATATTTTAAAATGAATATTTGTTACAATAATTTAAAATAATTATTATTACTAATATTTTAAAATAAAATATTATTTTTAAAATACTTTTAAAATAATAATAATTTTAAAATTTTAAAATAATAAAATAATTTTTCAAAAAACATTATTTTCAAAAGCTTTAAAAATAATTTTTATTTTACGGAAAAAAAAATTGACAATTTTATTTTGTCAAATATGAGTAAAGTTTCATAAAATATAGATTCAAAAAAAATTAAAGTCTAAATTTTTTAATTCTTAATTAATTTTATGAAAATTTACATCTTTTAAAAATAAAATCTGTATTTTTGTTTTATGAAAATAAAGTTTTTTTATTTACTTTTTTGAATCTATATTTTTCTAATTTGTTTTCGAATTTTTTTTTATTTTTTGAATCTATATTTTATAAAACTTTACTCATCTTTTTAAAAAATGAAAAGTTTTCTAATTTGTTTTCCTAAAATAAAAATTATTTTTAAAACTTTTATTTCTTTTTTTAAAAAAAATGAATCGAGTTTTTTTTATTTTATCTTTTACTAATTTACGTATTTTAATTTCTAATTTTAGTTTTTTTTTAAATTCTAATATTAAGAATACATATAATAATGATAAAGACAAAAAAATTCTAAAAATAAAGTTACATAAAAATGAAAAATCTACTTTTTTAATCTTATTTTATGAAACTTTACTCATTTTATGAAAAAATAAAAAGTTTTTAATATGTTTTCTTGAAAATAATAATTATTTTAAAAATAGTTAAAATAATAATTATATTTAATATTTTAAAATAAATATTAATTTTAAAATAAATATTATTTTTAAAATAATTTTAAAACTTTTAAGTATTTTTTAAAAAAATTAATTGGTGAAATTGGGTGACAACTTGTGGGGACAGAAGTGCAATTCAGCCTCTGAAAAAATCATCCAAAGAAAATGCAAGTCCGACGTCTGAATTAGGGTTAAACCGGAGAGACCAAAGATCTAGAGGTTGGAAAATACTATGTAAGGATAGCTAAAGGGAGGAAAATAGGCGAGAATGACAATAATATTATAGGTAAAATTTCTCTCCCTAGAAACCAGTTATGTGTCTGGAATCTTAAGTGTCTTAGTTTGTCAAATCAGGAATTAGGATATGTATAGTGATTAGGAGTCCTGGTCCACGTGGCAAGTATTATCCCACTTGGAGGGTCACGTGCCTCATAATGGTCATTTGTCGCCTGTGCACCACGCGCTTGAGTGGACCCCACATATTGCCAAAGTCATTCTATCTTCCTAGCCGCCAAGCCATGCCCTTAGACAGGTATCTCAATCACCAAATACTTTGCCGAGAGTCCTTAGAGAGACTTGGGGTCTTCATTATAAGCGTCCGAGACCCATGCTGGGTTGATGAGGATCTCGAGATGTCGAGCCACGTGTCTTAATGTAAGTGATGCCACATGTCCTAAGTTGGGCACTTCTCGAATCCACATGGCATCTCCCGATAGCTCATCAAGACACACATGAAGGACACGTGTCACCTCTCGAGAGGCCACATGCCTGGTCGCATAACTAACCACTTTGACTCCACACGCCTATGCGATAGCATGGCCCATGGGGCCAACAATGTGCACACCAAAGGATAGCCGAAAACCCCCCAAACAACTAACTACACCACAAGCACACCTCTGGGAAATGAAAGAGTAAACCCTTTTATGAGTGTTAACATCACACGCTAGACCTGACAATATAAGTCATTAACTATTGGGTCCACCCATTTTAATTAAAACTATTTTTCAACCCATTTTCTTATTTAATCCAATAAACAAGTTATCGCATTTTGCATTTCTTTTGTGTTTCTTTTCGTCATTTTGTTTTCTTTTATTACCTAGTTGGGCTTTAGTCAGAATTAGAGATTTTTAAGATCTTTTTCTTTTTCTTGCTATAAGAAGATTCAATTTTGTTCCAGAGCATGGGTTTAGCATCATCCTCCCTTATTCCATTTTTAGAGAGAGAAAGAGAGTAGGTTGTGTGAAATTATAAAGTTATGAATTATTTTGTCAATTGCAGGTTAAAATTTAATTGGGTCAAGTTAAGAGAGATAGAGTATAAAAGGCAAAAAGCACTTTTACCCCACTGTGGTTATAGTGTTTTAAGCAATTAGCCACTGTGCTTTTAAAATATTCAATTAGCCCACTGTACTTTTTAAAAATGTTCAATCAGCCCATTCCGTCCAATTTCATGGACGGACGTTAAAAAATCAGCTTGGATTGCTTACGTGGCTTTTTGAAAAAAAAGAAAAAATTATGTGGTATATCCTTATGTGGCAACAAAATAATTTTTTAATGGATTTTCTTTATAATTTTTTCTTCTCAAAAAAATAAAAAAATAATAAAATCATTATATGGTAAAAAAAAAATTAAAATAATAATAAAATTAAAATAAATATTTTAATTCATTTTTTATAATTTTTCTTTTCCTTTTTCTTTTCCTTTCTTTTAATAATTATTTCTATTTTAAAAATTAATTCCAAATAATACAAATAATATATCAAAATTTTTGTATCAATGAGATCTATTACAACATTATATTAATTCCTACAAAATAAAAAAATAAAAATAAAAAATCATTAATTACATGACAAAAAATAATTAAAATAATAATAAAATTAAAATAAATATTTTAATTCATTTTCTTTATTTGTATTCTTTTCCTTATCTCTTTTCCTTTCTTTTAATAATTATTTTATTTTAAAATTAATACTAATATATATTTTAATGATATAAAAAGGTAAGTACATAATTAACATAAAATAGGAAATTCGATACAATTAGCAAAAATTAGTTTGAGTTTTGACATAAAATAATAATAAAATTAAAATAAATATTTTAATTCATTTTTTAATAAGTTTTTCATTTCCTATTTTCTTTATCCTTCAAAATGAATAAATAAGCCTAAAATAAAATAATTTCATCTAGATTCATCTTCTTCCTGTTCATCTTGAAAATTTTGACAGTAAAAGACCAATTTTTTTTTTTGAAAATTTTAGACAAAAAAGAAATAATGCAAATTACAAACATAAATAAATAAAACATTATTAATTCTACTGTTCATCTTCTTCCCTAAATAAACTCTATTGTTCATCTTCTTCCCTAAACAAACATAAGAAATATGCAGAAAACACATAATATCTAGATCGGAAAGTTATGAGACCACCGGACAAAGCTCAATCTCACTCATCGACTTTTCTCTCTCCTCCATCACTGAAACTCAATCCACTCATAACCATTCCTTCAATGGAAGCTCAGAAACGAATACAATCTCACTCATCGACTTTTCTCTCTCCTCCATCACTGAAACTCAATCCACTCATAACCATTCCTTCAATGGAAGCTCAGAAACGAATACAAGCTAACCCAACCGAATTATGCGACCACATTTGCCGCTCAAAAACGAATACAAGGACCTTTCTTTTGATTTCTCAGACGAGCTCGTCGATTCCGTCCTTCGAAAACTGAAATTGAACCCTAATTCTTCTCTTTACTTTTTCGAATTAGCTTTGTTAAGTATCTATCTAAATCTCTAATCTGGATGAAATTGCTCGATCTGGAATTCCAGGGTTTCAATGAGGAAGAAGATGAATACTTTGAGTTTGAATTATTTTAGGCTTGATGAATCTGGATGAACAGGAAGAAGATGAACATAAAAGCAACAACTCTTCTGTAGGTGGCTTTTTTGGTTATTTGATTTTGACAACTTTCTCTCACCATCATCGTTTCATGATTAATGAAACACAAGTTTCATGTTTTTCGATTAAACAAATAGATTAAAGTTTAAGAAAAAGCACTTTTTTTGGTTAATATTATACATATTATAAATATTTAGGTATTAAAAATTTTATAAGTATTTTAAAACATAAAAGTATTTTTATTTTTAAAATAAAACATACATATTATAAATATTATAATATTAATTTTTATTAATATTATACATATATTGTAAATATTTAGGTAAAGAAAATGATAGAAAATAAAACATAAAAATATTTTTAAAACCACGGTGGCAATAATTGCAGATTTTTTAAAGTGCGGTGGCTCAATAGTATTAAGAATTTGGCTGATTAGGTTGCCACGTAGGAAATAAAGATTTTTATTTTTTTTTTCAATGCCACGTGTGCAATTTTTTAACGTCCGTCCAAGAAATTGGACGGAATGGGCTGATTGAACATTTTTAAAAAGTACAGTGGACTAATTGAATATTTAAAAGCACAGTGGCTAATTACTTAAAACACTATAACCACAGTGGGGTAAAAGTGCTTTTTGCCGAGTATAAAATTTTAAGTGTATAAAAATTTTAGAGATTAAGTGTATTAAAAATTGAGTCTGTATAAAAATTCTAGAGTGTATAAAAATTTTAGTATGTGTAAGTATATACAAGTTTAAGTTTTAATGAAAAAGAATGTGTACAAAAAAACTAGTGAAAGAAGTTAAGGGGAATTTCAGCAATAAACCTGGTAAAAATTCTCACTTTGTTTGGGAATCTAATATATTTTCAATTTTTTTTAATAAAATTGGCATTACTATACTGGAAATCCATCTAGATGCACAAGTCTATCATTCATCTTTTAATAGCAACAACTCAACACAAACAAGAACTCCAAAATTACTGATTAATGAGTGATTATAGGTGGTTGCTAGCTAGGTACACTCAAACCCAGATCTACCAACATTTTAGTAAGGCGAATTTATGTGCTGACAAACTATCAAAGGAAGGAATAAGCCCGGCAGAAAATATATTATTTTGAATTATGCCTCTCACCAAGTTTGAAGAAACAATTTTTTATGTGCCGACATTAAGGGGTATACAGGCCTATAAAATTGTTGAGCTACTTAATTTCTTTTATAATTTTTTTTCTAACAAAAGGGGGAAATGTAATTCAAGTTTATAGAGTAAAATAGTCTTGAAGGCCAGTGCATGCATAAGAACAAATTAAGAGCTTCAAATTAAACTGCCAAACACTAAAGGAAAACCTCAAAGTCCACATACCTTCCGAATTGTAAAAGATACTCTCCTTTTACTCCTTCTGATCACATTGTCATTCACTAAATCAACCTGTAGACCAAGTAATGTACATGATTAGGCAAAAAAAAATATTCAAAAGTATCAATCATTAGTGAGCAATGTCATCAGATCGCGGCTCGATACAGTACATTGAACGAAAATGGGAATGGAAGTTGTCACACGGAGTACGAGCCGATTGAATGGTTGGATAGCCACTCAACTGTTCACTAGACTTCCTTATTCCCTCCTCCCTCATCCCTCATCCCTCATCCCTCATCCCTCAACCCCATTCATCAGAGTATGTTGGGCTTAGGAGTAGGTTTTTCTGGGTCATTTTGGTACGAAATGCATTTATCCAAAGAGAAAAAATTATATATGGATGGCCTGTAAAACTAGAGTTTTACACCCTCCAATAATAACATGCCATGTAGGGAATTCAGAAAAAAAAATTAAGGGATTTGGAATCCAATATAGTTAGTTAAACAGTTTTACCATGGTAAATAATAAATACAAAATGTGTCAATGCAATTCAAATTCCTTGATTTTCTCCTAAATTCCCTACGTATCATATTGTTATTGAAGGGTGTAAAACTCTAGTTTTACAGGTCATCTGTAAATAATTTATTCTCTTATCCAAAACATGGTATGTTAGAAATTTAGGATAACTTTTTTAAAGATATAGTTAAATTTGGTTAAGTTAGTGTTGCAACATGCACATTTTCAAGAGGCTACACCACGTTATCCTCATTGGACGCTCACAATGTGTACACTAGGTGACACCACTCGATATTTGTTAAAGTTTTCTTATAAATATTAGGGTTTTTGACAGAACGTTCTAGAATTTCTATGTTATAACTAAACTTGTAAATATCCTGGATATTTTGGCAAAATGTTATAGATAGGCGATCTTGTCTTCTATTAGATTTGATCTTATCCATTGTTTGCAAAGCTTAGTGACTATATAAAGATGCCCCTCATTTCAAAATTGTAAAACATAATCGCAAACTTGTAATCATTCTTGCGGAATAAAAGTTTCACTCCTTTGTTACTAAATACGAAAAAAAATATTATATCACTACATTTAATTTTGGAATGTTCTTACCAAAAAGTAATGCACTAACATATTAGTGCTTTCTGGTAACACAAAAGTAGAGTCAATTCACCTTAATTTGACTATCCTCCTGAAAACTGCAACTCAAAACTTCCAAAATAACAAAATGATATTACTATGCGAAATGTTTAAAGAAGTTTTTGATGTCGTTAGAACAATCAATTTTACTAATTCATTTTCCTATGGTTCTTATTTCTTTCACTCCGATATCTCAAGTCCATTATCCAAACAAAGATACATCTACATATGATTTGGCGGGAATGAGCACAGTGATTGGAGGGAACTGATGTTGGAGGGAGTTATTTATTGTATTACTAGATATTAATCTACTACTTAATCTAATTAATCAGGAAATCAACTAGTAAATATTAAGGTTTAATATAGTCAACCGTATAAAAATCTAGTCAAATCCGTATTATACACAGACCACCAGAACACGTGGCAGTTCCGGTCACTTTTTTGGCCGGAAAATACAAAAGGGTCACTTATGCTTACTTATGTGTACTTTGAGTAGCGGGATGGGAGCGTTTAAACATTAGGATACGAATGGTAAAAGGGTGTCTACTTCGGGGTGGAATTCGCAATTAACCTATAAATAAACGTACATATAATTAATTTGACAGAATGACTAATTATAAAATTTTAAATAGTTTAATGGGTTGATTGCATATTTTTAAAGTCTAATGGCTAAATGCTGAAAATGTGACAACTACAGTGGGGTATTTACCATTTTTGCAAAACTTTTTTGCAGGAGAATCAAGTCCTTCCAAAATAAATTCTGTAGGTATAAAACCTAAAAAGGATGCACCAAAAATACAAGCAATTGATAGAGTAATCACTCAAAAGTGGTTTATCCAGGCACATATAGTAGTAAATCAAGAATATTCAATTACATCAATTGCGCTAGTCGATTATGGAGCAGATTTAAATTGTCTTGCAGAAGGATTAGTACCATCTCAGTATTTTACAAAAACAGCAAAAGATTTTAGTACTGTTGATGGTAGTAGGTTGCTGATTGATTACAAACTATCTAATGCAATGGTTTGTAATGAAGGGGTGTGTTTTGAAACACCTTTCATGCTGGTCAAAATATTACTCTATCAGTCATTCTGGGAAATCCATTCATTAGCATGTTATTCCATTTAACTATCGACGAAAGAGGATTACAAGCTAATAAGAATGGGCATGCTATTAGATTTGATTTCGTCACAGAACCCAGTCACATTAGATAAATAGCCTAAAACAGCATATTAAAAATAAAGAGCAATTTTTATTCTCTCAAAGAGGAAATTGAATCTAAAGTTATTAATGACGAGATTAATTTTGAAATTTTTCAAAAGAAACTTCTTGCATTCCAGAAAAACTTGAGCAAGAAGTCTGTGCGGATATTCCTACTGCTTTCTGGAATAGGAAAAAACACGTGGTTTCCTTACAATATGGAGATGATTCTAATGAGAAGCAAATTCCTACTAAGATGGTGTTTGATAAAACTGAGTAATTAAGATCTGAATGGTTAGTATATATCTTAATAAATTAGACCATCTGAGTGAAATAGCATCTGAACTTAAAAAGTTGTTTGATAACTAAAAAATATAAAAAAAAACTTTTAAATTTAAAAATATCAATTTAAAATATCTCAAATTAACTTTTCAAAAATCTATAATGATTTTAAAATTTGGAATGGAGGGAGTACAATATTTATAGAAGCTTCATAAATTTAAATTTTTCATTAAGAGAACTTTTAATGATTTGGATTTATATCTTGCTCTTACCGATTAAGAGACGATAAGAGGCAAATAAAATTTTACCAAACAACTTTACCCTCTTACCAAATCAGATGTGGAGTTGTTAAGAGGTATTAAAAGGTAAACACAATGTTCGAAAAAGCTAAAATCGGTACGATGCGAGGCGTAAGCCTTGATTTAAAGACCTAAGAGCATTAACAACAGTTTAGTTAATGGTTTCTCTAATCAACTCTCTATCCCCAATTTTGAAGAATACATCAACAAATTATTATCCAACAGTTTCCTTGTCTTTATTTGACTTTCTATTTTAATCCCTATATATGATTTTACTCCCCAGTGTGAGAGAATCAAAAGACTGTTCTCTATATATACAAAATGACATCTCACACCCTCATTTAAGTGGACATCTCATCAATCATACACATCTTGACATTTTTTTACTACTTCATTTTCAAATTATAAACTTAATATTGACTTTTTAAAAAAATTAATTTCAAACGTAGTCAATTTAAAATTGATATAAATTTATTTAATTTATGTCAATATAATTATAAATATTATAAAAGTACTATTAATTATAAAATTTATTATTTTCAAAATTTAAATGAATCATATTAAATTTAAAAATATCAAAATTAAAATTTTAAAATTTAATATTAATTTTATGTACATTTGCAACTACAATCCATTCAATACTCACTCCATAAATTACTTAAAATTTAAAATAAAATAAAAATTATTTTACTGATTGGAATATAATTGATAAATACTCTCTTTTATAAATTATAAGATTATTATTAATTTGATGTTTTGACTAATGGAACTTTTAAATTTCAAATTTCATTACTTAAGGAATCAATATCAAATGAATTTTATGAGAATTATATAAAAAATCATCTCATTTGTAAAGAATTAATAAAAATTCATTTGATATTAATTACAAAATAACTAAATATATATTTCATTTATTTTTTATTTTTTGGCAAACTTTTCTAATTTATATTATTATATTTGTAAAGAATTAAATAAAAATTCATTTGATATTAATTACAAAATAATTGAATATATTTTTCATTTATTTTCTTTTTTTTTACCAACTTTTCTAATTTATATTATTACATTTGTAAATTTTCCTCCATTTCCACATAATAAAAGCCACATGGGACTGATATGTGCCACATCAAATTTTTTTTACACGTAAGTAGCTTATTTGTCCAATTCCGTCTAAAGTCAAAATAGTTAACGGAATTACAAACGTTTTGTTAGTAAAATGTAATTCAGTGAGTTGACTTTAAGAAAAATCGGTCTAGTGACTCACTTGTAAGTTGACATATAGTACAGTGACTAAATAAGCATTTAACCAGAAGAATTTAAGGCTGGAAGCCTAGAACCCACGAGGACGAGCCGACGACCCAAGACCAGACGAAGAAGACGACCCAAGACCAGACGAAGAAGACAACCAGACCAGACGAAGGAAGGAGAGGCGGACGCGAAAGAGGTTGACCCGATTTTAGGTTAGCGAATTCATGAAACGAGTTCGTTTTAGATTTTTTTAAAGCCAAACAAAGGCTCTTCCCTCACAGACGCCTCGGTATGAACGCGCTGGTGGCGGATGCCACTACCAAGAAAGGCGTAAAAGTTCGTCGAAGCCCAAAATCGCGTACGCCTCACCTTAGCCTTTCGACGCCTCGAGTGCTATTTCGAACATTGGGTAAACAAGCACCACCTAAAGCTACGTCAATTCAGATGAATGATAGGTATTTAAAACTTTGTTAAGAATAGATGAACACATTAAAAGACGACTAATACGAAAAAACTTCTCGCCATGGTCATGTCCAGCATTCTATGTTGAGAATGCAGAATAATTGGAAAAAGGTGTTCCACAATTAGTTATTAATTATAGGACTCTTAATAGAGTCCTAAAATGGATTCGTTACCCAATCCCAAATAAAAGGGTTCTGCTGAATACACTTTATAATGATAAGGTCTTTTCAAAATTTGATATAAAGAGCGGGTATTGGCAAATTCAAATTGCTGAAGAAGATCGTTATAAAACAGTATTCACTGTTTCTTTTGGGCATTATTAGTGAAATGTTTTTCCTTTTGGGCTTAAAAATACCCCATCGGAATTTCAGAATATAATGAATGAAATATTTAATCCATATATGGATTTCGTGCTAGTCTACATGGATGACATTTTAATATTTTCAAAGAATATAGATCAACATTGTAAACACTTAAATGTGTTTAAAGCAATAGTCAAAAGAGAAGAATTAGTATTGTGCTAAAAAGATAAAATTATTCCAAACTAAGGTTCGATTTCTTGGACATGAAATCGGTTCGGGATCAATGCACCCAATTGACTAGCAATTTCTTTTGCATATAAATTTCTAGACGAAATAAAAGATAAGAAACAGCTTCTGAGGTTCTTCGACAGTCTAAATTATGTTGCTAATTTCTATCAAAATTAAGCGCTAGATGCTGCCCCTTTTTATTTAAAAGGCTTGCAAAAAACCCTCCTGAATGGTCGGAAGAATGTACTAAATCAGTACAAAAAATTAAACTTAAAGTTAAAGAACTTCCATGTCTTAATATTCGTAATCCCGATGCCTTAAAAATCATGGAAACAAATGTGTCTGATGAGGGTTATGGAGGCATACTAAAATAGAACGAAAACAATAAAGAAACCTTAGTTAGGTTTAACCCAAGAATCTGGAATCCCACACAAAAAAATTACTCTACAATTAAAAAGGAACTTTTATCTATAGTTTTGTGTCTAAATTCCAGGAAGATCTTCTAAATCATAAGTTTATTTTAAGAATTAGAAAAGGATGTTAAAAATTTATCATCTAAACAAATATTTGCAAGATGGCAAGCGCTTCTTTCGGTGTTTGAATTTGAAACTGAATATATTAAAGGAGAATCAAATACTCTTCCTGATTTTCTAACTAGGGAATTCTTGAAGGGCACCTTCAGTCCTCCTCGAAGGAATGCTAAGCCAGCCTTGGAACCGATGGAAACCCCAAAAGGTTCCACTTTGTGAGCCCTTAAATATGAAAGAAGGGCGCATACGACAAAAAGAGGGGTGCGGGTAGGGGTGTTCATCGGTAAAAAACCGAACCGAACCGGCCCGAACCGAACCGAATACCGATAGTAGACCGATTCAGTCATTCGGTTGAACTGGTATACGACCGAACTGCAGATCTTGGGTTGCAGACCGATTTTTACCGAAAATTAATATAATTATTATTTTTATTATTATTTTATTATTTTTATTATTATTTTATTATTATTATTATTATATTAATATTATTATTAATTTTATTAATATTATTATTAATTTTATTAATATTATTTTTATATTTATTATTATAATCATTATTTTATTATTATTATTATTAATAAATTATTAATAATAAAAAAAAATTAGAAAATCGGTATATATTGGGTTTTTTGTACCGAACCGGACCGGTTCTTTTTTATACCGAACTGACCGGTTCGATCCGGTCCGAAAAACCGAAAAAACCGATTGTTTTGAACACCCTTAGGTGCGGGTTCAACGAGCGGACCCTAATGACCCAATTGAATCAAATTACCCGAACAAGACAATCCGGAACGAAAAAAGTTAGAAAAAACAAACAAATGTGGGAGGACCCCTAGGGTTCGACCCCGGTTCTCTGTGGTTCACCCCCCTAGGATTCAACCTCTCCGATTGATGTTGATGAATGATCATTTTCTTGATGCGACTTAAACTACCGATCGAACTTTAAGTGCACCGACAACTCAAGGAGATTAAAGCCAAGATAAGAGGGGAGAAATACATGGAGACTTGGTATGATCTCTCTCAAGTCCTTCATGTCACGAAAAACTACAAGGCCAGAAAATCGTGATGAAAGGACGAGAAATGAGAAAAATAAGCAAGAAAGAACGAAGAAAGTTGAAAGAGGCATGAACCTAAGGTTTGGCCCCTAGGGCTCCGCCCCCCAGGTGACGCTTTTTCCCGAGAAGCTTCTCCGATTAATCTTTGGATCGGATCACGGAGATGGAGATTTGATTCATGGAACGATGATTAGTTTCGAAGATTGAAAGGGCCTCCATAAGTTCTTAGGTAGAAGAAGCATTAGGGAGGCAACTTCAAGAGGGAAATGGTTGAGGGATTTGGATTGGCGGTTAGAAGAATGGAACGACTTAAGCATCACTTTTGGCAACTAGAGGCATTTCTGATATTTGACCTGAAGTCACATGCTTAGCACATGATGCCTGGCACGTGACTGGGCCACATGCCAGACACGTGACCATTTATCAAATAGACCACCTCTATAAATAGCCCCCTCATTTAAGAGGAAGAGACTTGATTCTCTAACACTCCAAGACCCTTGAGTTCTACCACGTGTTGCCTTGGTGATTGTCTACACGTTCGTCACCCCTCTTCGAACCTTCAATTTATGAATTTCTCTAAGCCAATTCGAAACCTTAATCGAGCGAGATACGATTTTCTCGCCTACATTTTCTAGCGACTCTGTTGAGAAGGTGTAGAATTTGTGAAGGGTATGTCCATAATTAGAAGCGGGAGAACAAACAATAAGATCTAAGCCGAAATTCACAGATTTTACATCTTTCTCATCAAAGGGAACCACCAAAGACTAAATTTGAAGAGAGCTTATTGTTTGGAGTTACCAAAGACCAAATCTGAAGATATTTCACTAATTAGTGCTATCAAGGAATAGATATGAGGAGATCTCACCGTGGGGCAGCTACTAAAGATTGGAGCTAAGTAGTGTTCTAAAAGGCAGCCACTTAGGCCCCACCTAGGCGCTAGGCCCCTCCTCGACGCCTCGCCTAGGCCAAAAAATCCCTCCAAGAAATTAGACGGGGCTTAGGCGGGTAAGCTAGACGGCGCGCCTAGACAAAAAAGGCGAGGCCTAGGCGGGCAAAGCGGGGCCTAGGCAGAGTTATTTTTTTAAAATTTTAATAACTAGCCAAAATGCAGTGTTCTAAAAATCCCCGATTAGGTCCGTCTAGGCCCCCTGGCGCCTCACTTAGGCCCAAGGCGGCAAAAAAATCCCTCCAGAAAATTAGACAGGGCCTAGGCGGTCTAAGAAGGATCTAGACGGAGAGGTTTTTTTTTATTTTAATAACTACCCAAATCAAATATTGATATATTTGTTTTTTTAATGATTTATCATATTCATAATGCATCCTGTAACATATCAAATCACAACAAGTGAACAATATCAAGTCAAAATGGATATTTTTATTATAGTTGTAATTTTTTGACCTTGTACCAACTTCAAATTATATAAATGATGATACATTTGCAATATTTAGTTTAATTAAATATATTTCTTAAATTTATGTTTAGTTTCTTAAGTTTTAATATTGAATTGAATTCTTGAAATTTTAAATTTTATTATTTAATAGCAATTTTGTTTATGAATAAAACTAATATGTTAAAAGATATGTTTGAACTTTCAACAATTGCATGTTTGTGTTTAAACTTTGACATTGGCAATATGGATGTGTTTGAACTTTAAGCAAAGGCCTTTATTATCTTTATTATAGATTGTTTTGCTTTATATTATTGTTTTGTTTGGATAAATGTAAGATAAAATATTAAAATTAACTTACAATCAAAAATCTACTTTAGGCCCCCATAGGCACTAGCCCCCACCGCCTCCGCCTAGAGCCTTTTAGAACATTGGAGCTAACGAGGTCTCACTGATAAAAGTCATCAAAAACAAGATTTGAAAATTTTTCACCAATTGAAGCGACTAGTGTTAGAAGCCCACCGATTACAACAAGCAAGGGAAAATTTTGAGCTTACAAAAAAAATTTATTTTAAAGAGCACTTCTAGAAGTTTTCCTTGCTTTTTCGATTCTTCAAAGTAAAGAGAATTGGGAGCAAGATGGACTCGATAACTTCTACTACTCATACTAAGAGAATTACATTATACCATTGTTTTTAATTCATTGAGATTTTCATCTACGTGAAAAATTAGTGTATGTGCATTAAAAAATTTATTCATGGTCAAGATACAAAGGAGTCTTCAGAAAAATAAAATAATAATTAATATTATTATGAACTTGTTCTTTCCCGAAATGCTACCTAGAATTCGGTAAAAACCCCTTGGGCTTCGACCGTGCAGGGTTCGTGATGAGTAGATTTTATATCTACTAATTAGGTAGTCTTGACTTAATTATTTTTCTAATTCTCAAGTGTTTTTAGTTTGTTTTATTGCATTTTAATGGTTTTGTGCATTTAGTTAAATTAGTGTAAATTATGTAATTGTCATGTATTTAGCCTTTATGAGAAGCTACAAGTAATAAAAATCATTGGGTGAAAGTTTTACGGAAGAAAAATGCAAAGTAGCTGGACTTCATGCAGCAAAAATGGACAAAACAGGCGCGTAAAGGAGAAACGAGAAAAGTGGCCAAGGAGTTAAGGGTCGCGGCGCCCGAAGGTAAGAGCCACAGTGCTCTTGTGCTAAGCCGCGGTGCTAGTGACTTTTTCTCATGCGTGTGACTCACGCGCTCGGTAGACTTGAGGTATTTTTCTTATTTTAATTCTTGATTATTTTGGACGCTTGTTAATTGCAGTTGGGAGGTTTTCAAATTCCTGAAAGATGAAGACTTTGACTTATTTATGTTATTTTGTATGGGTTGAATAAAATTATTAGATATTCAGTAGAAGACGAATAATTAAGAATAATTAGACTATCAGTTTTAGTTTGGTTTAGGATTAGAAGTACGTAGTTTACAGAAAATAAGGGTTTCGTCAGAGTTTATTCCAAAGGCAGGAGGAAGCTGAGAAAGGAAAATTGGCTACATCAGAGTTTATAATTTTTTTCATCTTTATTCTTTATTTCATGTATCTAGAATGGCTTTTGATAAACTGTTTATGTTTTTAGTTATGGATATGAACTAATTTCTTAATTAAGGATTCAATGGAACCCGATGATAGTTTAATTTAATATTTATTCTTTTCTTTTTATTTAAATTGATTATGGGTTGTATTGTTTATTATATCTTGTGTTTAATGTTATAATTGTCTGATCACCAATTATTAGATGAATTTAGATGGAATTTGACAATGAAGTATAAATTAAGATATGGATATAGTAACTTGTGATTGGTAATTCTTCCTAGGAGTGAATGCTAATTTGTAAACGGGATAGGAATATACATGTGGACCACAAACAATGTAGTATAATAATAGATATGCTATATAATTATTTGGAAAATAATTATATAAACTATTAGTGATTTTATGTTGACAATTCTAATTAATCAATTTAATGAAAGAAGAATAATATTAATTAAATAATTCATCGGGGAAATTGAGTTCTTAATCTTTTCATTCATTGAATTCATAATTCATAATTTGTTTTATTTTATTAATTAGTTCACATAAGATTTCATTTGTCTAGATAAAATTAAATTGATGCATAGTTAATAATTAGATTATTGAAGTTATTAATCGCTTTTTGTGGGAACGATACTCAATTAAATGTTACACTTTATCATCAAAAGTGAATGAGACATCTAACTCTTAAGTCCTCAAGCAAGTGTTACATTTCATCACTAAAAGTGAAGATAAAGTTCTTGGACGACCACCTGCTTGATCGGATGACAAGACCCTTAGATAGCCATTATTAGATCGATACCAGGTACAAAGACACTCCTATTAGAGCTTCAGACAGTAAGGGCAACAAGTGTTAATCGTTTGGTGCTTTGAACGATAAAAATAACCCCATTGTTTAGTGCTATGAAATGGTAAAAGTAACTACTTGATCTCTAAATTGAGGCACTTCACTCTTAAGTCCTCATCAAGAAAATTATTTTCCTTGAGACAGATAAATTCCATTGCGAAGAAACAAACATTAACTTAAGTCCTCGAGAATACCTGACCTACGGGATGAAGCAAAAATCTATGACCAGGTGATGAGGATGTAAAAAAATGACCGACAATATGACATTATCCATCAACCATACAATGATGCATTGATACATTAAAAGGTTGCCCATGAATGATTTGGTACCCAAAATAACTATATAAGTCAAGAGGGAGACACCAACTATTAAGAATCCAAAACCGAAGAAGGTAGTGTGACATTACCAAAGCTTTCGTGAACAAATTTCTACCTTTATCGAAAACTCTAAAGCTCATTCCTAAACGTTATACCCTTATCGACTCATGTGATTTTAACAAAGAAAAATCACCAAGTTCAAAGCACAAAAGACTTCTACAAAGATTTTGCACATTAGACCCAATATAAATTGCGACTCACATGGGCCAAAATGTGAGCCTTAAATATGAAAGAGGGGCACGCGTTCAATGAGCGGACCCTACTGACCCAATTGAATCAAATTGTCCGAACAAGACAATCCGGAACGGAAAAAAGTTAGAAAAAAAGGGAAAATATGGGAGGGCCCCCTAGGGTTCGACCCCCTAAAGCTCTCCGATTGATGCTGATGAATGATCCTTTTCTTGATGCGAGTTAAACTACCGAACGAAACGAAGACAAGATCGGGAAAAATGAGTGAAAGAAGAAAAGGTGCTTGAGTGTACCCCATAGGGTTCGGCCCCCTAGGGGGCACACTCCTTTATGAGCTTCGAAGTAACTTCACCGATCAAACTTTGATTACGTGCACTGACAACTCAAGGAGATTAAAGACAAGAAAAGATGTGAGAAATACATGGAGACTTAGGATGATCTCTCTGAAGTCCTTGTCATGGAAAACTACTTGAAGGCCCGAAAATTATGACGAAAGGACGAGAAATGATAAAAATAAGCAAGAAAGAACGAAGAAAGTTGAAAGAGGCACAAACCTATGGCCCCCTAGGGACGCTTTTTCCCAAGAAGCTTCTCTAATTAATCTTTGGATCGGACCACGGAGATGGAGCGGAAGGAAAACGATATTTGATTCATGGAACGATGATTAGATTTGAAGATTGAAAGGGCCTCCGTAAATTCCTAGGTAGGAGACTTGGGCTATGCTTGTTTGCAAGGATTACACTTGGGATATGACTATTAATCTCAAGTGTCTTGTTTGTTTTTAAATTTGAGCTTGGGATTAGTCCTGGGATTATAAAAGAGCTTAAGATGTGGGATTATTTAATACCATGTTCTACCTGGTATTATAATCCCTACCATTTGGGATTAAAATTTGCTAGACAAAATTAACCTCAACCTTTTTTCAAAATGACCATAATATCCTGCAATTTCTGTTATTATTACTGGAAACTTAAAACTTACTAGTACAAAGACTAAATATTTTTTTTTTCGGGAGAGCTAGGTTGGGGTGGGCAGGGTGGGGGGTGCGGTGTATATATAATCACTGAATATTATTTTTTGGGGAAGAGTGGGGAATCACTGAATATTATTTTTTTGGGAAGGGTGAAAGGTGGAGGTGGAGGGTGGGGTGGGTGAGTGGGGTTGTATACATAATCAGTAAATATTTATTTATTTATTTTTTATTTTTTATTTTGGAGGGGGGGTGGATGTCTACATAATAATTAATTTTGGGGGGTGAATGGGGTGGGGTGGGGTGGGGTGGGGTTGTATACATAATCAGTCAATATTTTTTTTTTTGGGGATGGTGGTCGGGGTGGAGGGTGGGGGGGGAGAGTGTATACATAATCAATAAATATTATTTTGGCGGTGGGAGTGGAAGTGGGAGTGGGAGTGGGAGTGGGGGTGAGGGGGAAGGAGTGTATACATAATCGAGTAGTATTATTATTTTTGGGTGGGAGTGGGGGGGTGGTGGTGGGTGTGGGGTAGGGGTGGGGTGGGTGGGAGTTTATACATAATCAATAAATATTATTTTGGGAGGTCGGGTGAGGGGTGGGTGTGGAGTGTGGGGGGTGGGAGTGGGGGTGGGGGTTGGGGTGGGTGTGGGGGGTGGGGGGGTGGGAGTGTATACATAATCAATAAATATTATTTTTTTTGGTGGGGTGGGGGTTGTATATATAATCAGTAAATATTATTTTTTTTGATGTATAAATAAGTTTAAAATATGTTATTATTGGTAAGGGTATAATAGTCCAATCCAATATTTTTTAACAAACATAACATGAAATTATTTTAAGTTATCCCATGAATAATCACATAAAAAACAAACACGTGACTAGAACTATTTAATCCTAGGATTAATAGTCTTGGGATAATAATCTCATAGATTATAATCCCGGGATCCCGGGATTATAATCCTTGCAAACAAACATGGCCTTAGGGAGACAACTTCCATAGGGAAATGGTTGAGAGATTTGGATTGGCGACTAGAAGAATAGGACGACTTAGGCAGCACTTTTGGCAATGAGGGGCATTTCTGGTATTTGACTTGAAGTCACATCTAGCACGTGACCCAGTCATGTGCCAAGCACGTGACTATTTATCAAATAGGCCACCTCTATAAATAGCCCCCTAATTTCAGAGGAAGCAACTTTTGATTCTCTGTCACTCCAAGACGCACAAGAAGACTCTTTTAAGTTCTTTCACGTGTTACCTTGGTAATTGTCTACCCGTTCTTCTCCCCTCTTCAAACCTTGAATCACACTTGTACTCTGTGGATCTCTCCTTAGCCAATTCGAAACCCTAATCAAGCAAGGTACAATTTCCTAGCCGACACATTTCTCAGAGCCAGTCTCTGAAAGCCTCATCCTCAAAAGGTAAAGATATCGTCAAAATGGAAACCCCTTATTTAGACACATTTTCAAAGGAGGTGATAATAATTGAGAATATTGATGCTTCTAAATCCCCATAACCTGTTGCAGAAATTTACCTCTCCTACTCCCATGATAATTCGATCTACCTTCCTAAAACTAGGGAGTTTTACGAGAAAATTTTAGAAGAAACTAATTATCTCTCTCTCACACATGACTAGAGATAAATTTAATATTGCCTTTTCTACAGTTTAGATTCTGCATGCCTTATAACACCTTAAGAGTGGGGATTTGGTCTTAGGAGGCATAGAAATTTTAAGGACCAACAAATGATCCCAACAAGTTAAAACTATTTTGATTAATGGGTTGGGAAAAAAATTTATATTATCAAAATGATAAATATTCTCAGTTAGTTCTTAGCTCCTAAACTATCTAGGGGCATCTATCTTGAAGACTACCCAGTCTGGTTTCAGAATTGGTATTATAATTGGGTTCCAATCACTAGAATCTTTCCGAAACCAGTGGAAAGTCTTTGAAAATTTTTACCAAAAATATGAGGAGCTAAATCAAAACCAAGCTGTATTATTTTTCAGCTTTTTATCTGAAGTTCCGTGGATCCTTAAATGGTCTTACTCAATTGATGACCACATTGGAACAGGCTGTCATAGTTTATTTAGAAATGTTGTTCTTAAATGGTGGCCTAAATTTGATGTTGAGAAGTTGATTTCAGCCTCGGTTCCAAACTCAAAAGTTCCTTGTGATTCTGCTTCACCCTCTAAAAAAGAGGTAAAGAAAGTAGTTAATAAAGCTTTAAAAAAGGTATCTAAAGAAGAGATATTAAAATATCTTGAAGATGATGATGATGATGATTCTTGTAGTGGTTCTATGGATGTTTCAATATCCAGTCAGGATCCATTCTGAGGTCCCTGTGCTCAATCTCAGTGAAGATTCTTTCTGTCTAGTATCTTATGCTTAAAAGTAAAATTGATGTAACTTAAAGTTACTTTATTCCCTTTAAGTCTATTCAACTCCAACTACATCCAGGACACGCGTCTTCAGTGGGAATCTACTTTTTAAAAGTTCTTTGTCCAATTGTAGGTGGTGGCTCTCTGCTTTTCGAGCTTTGTAATAATTAAGATTCCTGTTGTCTGTAAAGCCTATCT
This sequence comes from Panax ginseng, assembly GCA_020205605.1. Classification (NCBI taxonomy): domain Eukaryota; kingdom Viridiplantae; phylum Streptophyta; class Magnoliopsida; order Apiales; family Araliaceae; genus Panax; species Panax ginseng. Next base: position 34,714,287 of record CM035146.1, on the reverse strand, counting down.
ATTTAAGGCTATCAGCTCTCTTTGTTATGTATCCGAAAAAATTGAGTGTAACCAGAATGCAAGCCCTTGAAAGTTGTCAGCTACTTTTGAGAGTTCTAGCTCTCTTCTTAGATTGTAACATATTTTCTGGTGTGTGCAATAAAAGTCTTATTATGTAAATTTGTTTCTCATCCCTTTACATATATGGTCTTTATTTATGTTTATTATTCTATCTATCTGTACATTCTTCCGACCATTCAGAAGAGTTTTTTGCAAGCCTTTAAAACAAAGGGGCAACATCTTGCGCTAACGGAAGAAATCAGCAACATAATTTAGACTACCTAAGAACCTCTGAAACTGTTTCTAATATTTTATTTCGTCTGGAAATTTGTCTGCAAAAGAGATTGCTCTGTCAATTGGGTGTATTGATCCCGAACCGATTTCATGCCCAACGAATCGAACCTTAGTTTGGAATAGTTTTGTCTTTTTAGCAGACACTACTAATCATTCTCTTTTGACTATTGCTTTAAACACATTTAAGTGTTTCCAATGTTGATCTATATTCGTTGAGAATATTAAATCGTCATCTATGTAGGCTAGCATCAAATTCATATATGGATTAAATATTTCATTCATAATATTCTGAAATTCAGATGGGGAATTTTGAAGCCCAAAAGGCAAAACATTCCACTCATAATGTCCAAAAGAAACATTGAATGTTGTTATATATATATATATATATATATATATATATATATATATATATATATATATATATGTGTGTGTGTGTGTGTGTGTATAAGTGTTCTAAAAGTCGCTAGTCGGTCCCAGGTCGATTGGCTACCGACTAGACTGGGGGATTAGTGGGGGATTGGTCAGGATTAATCGGCTAGTTGGATTTTCAATTTTTTTTTAAATATATATTCTTCTTCCTCCTTCATAAGTTTTGAGTAAGTAGAATAACATAAGTAACACAAATCATCAAATAAAAATATGAAAACTAAGTAAAACCAAATAGTTCGACGCTCTAAGTTCAAAACCAATTAGCCAAATGAAACTAAGTAGCACAAAATCAATAGTCAATCACTCCTCCTCGTCTTCTCCATATCCCTCCAAGACTTGCTCTCCATCGGACTCAAACTCATAATCCTCATCTTCCTCTTCGTTGTCATCATCTTCCGACACAAACTTGTCTTCATCTAGTTCTCGCACATTTCTACCACTTCTTCTAGGTAGAAGGACCTCATCTACTCTCATTTTTTTCGATTTTTCCTGACTTGTTACGATTTTTGATTTATCTCGATTAGGCGACTTTTTCCATTGGACGCCTTTTCTGCTGGGCGAGCTCTTACCAAGTCGGCCAACGACTAAATCAAAGGACTAGGCCCTAGTCGACTCGTTGAGGCTCCGACCCCAACCTAGTCGCCGACTAGTCGGCCGACTATTCCGACTTTTCGAACACTGGTGTATATGTTAGAAGATATGATATGATTTCTATAATTATAGTTAGTCATAGCTTGGTCCGTATTTTTTTCGAAAAAAAGCTGCTCATTTAAGACTTTGTTCATTAGCACTGTTCATCGGCTATGTGATTAGTACTGAGATTCCCACTGCTTCTTTGGCATAAATTCTTGTTCTAAAGTGTAGTACAATTAGTTGATATCCTTTGGAAAGTTTATTCTCCTTGGTATATATTGTATCTACCTATTATATGACGGAACAAAGTAGTGCTAATAGTGGGGTTCATAACAGTAGTATGGGACAACAAGTCGTTAAAAGTCATACCCTTAATTCAACATTGGTTCTCAACCCCTTCCAATTGGATGGAACCAACTATTTGGCATGGTCTTAAGCTAATCGTATGCAACACTTCATCAATGGAACAACTACTATGCCTGAAAAACTAGGTATGGCCCAAGAAAAATGAAAATCTGATAACTCCATGGTGAAAACATGGATTTTTAATTTAATGGAACCGAGTATGCAGTGTAGTTGCATGTTTTTAAACACTGCCTATGAGCTTTGGGAGGCTATCTCTCAAACTTTCTCTGTTTTTGGTGATATGTTTAAGGCATGTGACATTCGTACAAAAATCCGTGAGCTGGGTCAAGGGGAGAAGATTGTAGCACAGTATTTTATAGAGATTAATGCTCTTTGGCAGGAGCTTGATCATTACTGGATTTTTTCAGACAAATGTACAGAAGGTGGAACAACTTATCAAAAGTTAGTGAAAATCGATTTGTTGATTTCTTGGTTGGTTTGAACATAAAGTATGATCAAGTTCAAGCACAAAGATTTGTCGGACACCTTTTCCATCACTGCGAGAAGCTCATGCTAGAGTCCAACAAGAGGAAAGTAGACGTCGGTTGATGGTTCTAAATTTAAATCTTGTTGACCGATTAACCATGGTTGCTTCGTATCCTAAACTTGCTTCTCCATTCAGTCTCCTGTTGAGGAGTCAAAGAATGCGACAACTGTGGGTGAAAGAATCATATTAGGAATCACTGCTTTAAGCTTCATGGGAGTCCTAAAGGGCGTGGAGGTCAGTCTGGTCGTGAACGTGGATCCCAGACCTATATGTCTACTACACCACTTCTTGTTGATGCATCCAGTACTTCAGAAACTACTACTGCACTCACTCTTGAGGAAATCTCAATTTCTCAGAAATTTTGTTCCAAATCTACTTCTCATTATGCCCAGTCAGGTATACATTCTTGTGTTTTTCATGTTTCATCAACTTACCCTAGTTGGATCATAGACACAGGTGCTTTCGAGCATATGACCGGGTCCTCCAAACTCTTTACTTCATACATGCCTTGCTCTGAAAAAGACAAGATTCGAGTAGCTGATGGTTCCCTTTCTTCTATCTCTATGAGTGGTTCTGTAGTTTGTACTCCTTCATTAACATTATCATTTGTTCTTCATATTCCTTCCTTTAATGCAAATTTATTATCTGTCTAACGTCTTTCTGAATCTCTACAGTGTTCAGTAACTTTTTTCTCAACTCATTGTGTTTTTCAGAACATGGTGACGGGACAGAAGATTGGCAGTGGTAGTGCAGTTGGTGGTCTCTATTATTTAGATGCTCCCTCGTCTAACATGTTCTCTACTCAGGCTCTTCAAACTACTTCCGACTCCAGCCTGACCTCTCTCCATCAATGGCATCGATATTTGAGACATCCTTCTTTTTCAATATTAGAGTCTTTATTTCCATCTTTAGTTAAGAAATTTAATAAAAGTCGGTTTTTGTGTGAACCATGTGAATTGGGTAAAAACAAACGTTCTACTTATTCTGCTATTAACAGTCAACATTCCGAGTCTTTTGTTATTATACATATTGATGTGTGGGGACCCTCTCGGGTTGTTTTCCTTTCTGGTTTTAGATATCGTGTCACTTGGATTTATCTTGTGCGTTCCAAAAATGAGGTGTTCGATTGTTTTAAGAAATTTCATAAAATGATTTAAACCCAATTTGACGCTAAAATCAAAATACTCTATAGTGATAATAGTCGTGAATATAGTAATAATAATGTCTTTGCATCTTATCTCTCAGCATGACATCATTATTCAAACTTCCTGTGTTAAAACTCCAGAACAAAATGGAGTGGCGGAAAGGAAAAATCGACACTTACTAGAGGTAGCCCGCACTTTTATGTTCATTATGAACACCCCTAAATTTCATGCGGAGATGCTGTTCTGAGTTCTGACTGCTACATTTCTTATAACCCGCCTTCCTTCTAGAATTCTTGGAAACAAAAGTCTCATCTCTTTTCTCCAACACATGACAAGTCCCTCTCCTTCACCTCGAGTTTTTTGTTGTGTATGTTATATTCATGATAAATTTTCCACTCGGAAAAATTGGATCTCAAGGCTCTTATATGTGTTTTCATTGGTTATTCTCCAACCCAAAAGGGTTATAAATGTTATCATCCTTCTTCAAATAAAGTACGTCACTCGGGATATAACTTTTTGAGAATCTGAACCTTTTTATTCTTTTTCCCCTTCTCCTCAGGGGGAGGATGTTATTGATGAGAAGTTTCTTCTTGAGGCTGGTATTACAAGTTCTACTATATCATCTTATCCTATAAATTCCTCTCTTGCTCATGTTGTTTCTGATACATCTACACAGGGGGAGTCACAATTACAAGAGTCATATGCTAGACAGAATGAGCCTGAGTTTAGGACCTATGTTCGAAGAGGGAAGAATAAGGTTACCGTTTCTGCACCACTACACCAACCCTGCTCAGAACATAGTCTTGATAATGCCAATGGTGAGAATTTTAATCCTAATTGTTCTTCTGATGATACTAACCTTCCTATTACTCTTAGAAAGGGGATTAGATCTTATACTCAACATCCTATCTCTAATTTCTTATTTCTTAGCCTATGATAAATTATTTACATCCTACCACTCCTTTATTTTTTCTTTGTCCTCAATATTTATTCATTAGGGGTGGAAAGAAGCAATTTGTGATGAGAATTGGAAACAAGCTATGATAGAAGAATGAATGCCCTGAAAAAGAATGATACATGGAAACTAGTTACTCTTCCTTACGGGAAAACACCAGTTGGTTGCAAATGGGTATATACAGTCAAACAGAAGCTAGAAGGAACTATTGAGAGACTCAAAGTCAGACTAGTTGCAAAAGGGTATACTCAGACCCATGAGATTGATTACCAGGAGACATTTGCTTCTGTGGCGACGATGAACTATGTTCGTACCATAATCTCATGTGCAGCAAACTTCGGCTGGTATCTTCAGCAATTGGATGTGAAAAATGCGTTTCTTCATGGTGACTTGGAGAAGGACAACATGGAAATACCCCTTAGTTTTGCTTCATCTGCCGCCAAGGGTAAGGTTTGTAAGCTGTGAAAGGCTTTATATGGTTTAAAGCAATCTTCCAGAGCCTGATTTGGTGGATTCCACAAAGCAATGATTTGATTTGGGTACAAGCAAAGTCGAGCGGATCATACTTTATTTGTCAAACAGATAAAAGGTAAGACTATCATTCTTATTGTTTATGTTGATGACATTGTGGTGACAGGGGATGATAGAGAAGAGATAGTTAATCTCAAAGCAAGTCTGGCCAAATAGTTTGAGATCAAAGATCTTGGTCCTTTGAAATATTTCCTTGGTATTGAAGTTGCAAAATTTTCCCCGTGGAATTTTTCTATCTCAAAGGAAATATGTACTTGATCTTTTAACAGAAACTGGCATGTTGGGATGTTAACCTGCTGATTCTCCTATTGAAGTTAATCATCATCTAGTAGGTGGCACAGGACCTACGGTTGATAAAGAAAGATATAAATGTTTGGCGGGACGATTGACATACCTTTCTTATACTATACCTGATATATTTTATGTTATGGGAATAATGAGTCGGTATATGCATGATCTTCGACATTGTCATATAGAAACTGTCTACATAATTCTGAGGTATCTCAAGTCTGCTCCCGTGAAAGGCTTATTGTTCGCACCACATGGTCATATGAGAGTTGAAGCATTTTTCGACTCAAATTGGGCTGGCTCTATAGAGGATCGTCGTTTTACTTCGGGTTACTGTTCATTTGTTTGAGACAATCTCGTTACTTGACGCAGTAAGAAACAATCCGTGGTGGCAAGATCAAGTGCTGAAGCCGAATATCGAGTTATAGCCTTGGGTATATGTGAACTAATGTAGCTTCGAACCTTGCTAGAAGATTTGGGTATTACAACTAAAAAGCCTATGCAGTTATTTTGTGATAATAAGGCAGCCATTAGTATTGCAAACGACCCAGTACAACACGATAGAACGAAGAACATTGAGATACACAAACACTTCATTAAAAAAAAGCACAGTGGTCTTGAGACCTTTTGTCAAACACATTCTTGATGATAAAAAAAAAGTCTTAACTAGTGGTCATTATTTGCTTAAGTTTTGTCGATACATCTATACACCTACCTGACTTCTTGATATAGAAGATATGATATGGTTTCATAATTACAAATAGTAATATCCCATAATTATTTCATACATATTGTAATTTTACCATAAATAGTTGGGTATAAACCTAAACTGAGACTATCAATATATATATATATATATATATGATGTGTGTGTGTGTGTAGTGTGATGTTTGATTTAGATTCTTCCCAAAGGATAGATCCTAAAGTTAGATCATGAATCCCATAAACCTTTTATTTTGTCCTCCTCAAAGTGAAAACAAGAGGAACCTACTAAATCAACCCCATAAACCTTCCTCTTGATGGGAATTTGTATCAATACTAAAAGACCAATTTGTTCCGTTATATCAACAACAAGGTTGATCTCTTTATGCTCTAAATCCACATATGAAACACCGCAAACAGGCTAAAATGGGGATATTTCTCCTAGCTGACCCCAAATCCCAAAAGGTTTAAATCATAGTTGTCAAAGGCGAGAGTATGCCTAGCTCGAGGTGAGGCAAGGCACAGGCCGTGCAGCTTTTGCGCTTCACTTCAACAACTCGCAGCTCAGATAAGGAGCGGACTTTTTGCACCTAAGCTCAAGGCGCAAGCATGCAATGTTAGGCGACGCGTGTCAAGGCAATCAACTTGTTTAATTAAGAAAAAAACCCCAAAAAAAACAACAAACCCAAAGAAGAAATTAGAAAAACAAAAGTCCAAAATAAAAAAATAAACAAGCAATTACATGCGACTTCGTCTACCATTGTTGACTCTCCTCGTCTACCTCCGTGATTGTTATAGATAGACTTCTCCATTGTCATTTTGGGGGGAGAGATTTTTGAATTGAATCCGGAATTTATTTATTTTCTTACTTTGGGTGCATTAGACGATTATTTATTATAAATAGATTTTTTATTGACCAATGTTTTTAGTTTATATAATTTTAATTGATGAGTTCCTTATAAATTGTTTGAGCATGTTAGTAGTTGATGTAGTTATATAGGTAAAAGAAATTGTTGCTTTTAGTTTTGATACCTAAAATGTCAAAGGAAATGTTGAATATCTTGAATTATAATTTACAGTATTTCATACATTGTGCGTCTTGTTTCAAAAAGGCACGTGCCTCGTGCTTCCGCCTTGTGCCTGCGCTACAAAGGGCATTTGCGCCTAGGGTGCGCCTTAATAACTATGATTTAGATGCAGGTGAGGAGGCATTTCTTCTGCAATGCACATCCTTGGTGAGCATAGTTCTCCAGTATGAAACTTTGGATAAGCTTATCAAGCAGCAATGTTCTAAAAGGCGTTAGGCGGGAGGCGGGCGGCCGAGGGGGGCCTAGCGCCTAGGGGGCCTAGGCGGGATTTTTTATTTTATGTCTATTTTAATATTTTATCTTACATTTATTCAAACAAAACAATAATATAAAGCAAAACAATCTATAATAAAGATAATAAAGGCATTTGCTTAAAGTTCCTCAGGTGTCAAATGTCCTATCCTCTTGGGGCTGGGGGCGGGGGACGCGGTTTTCATGTTACATCCATATTGCTAATGTCAAAGTTCAAACACAAACATGTAATTGTTCAAAGTTCAAACATATTTTTAACATATTAGTTTTATTCATAAACAATATTGCTATTAAATAATAAAATTAAAATTTCAATAATTTAATTCAATATTAAAACTTCAAAAAACTAAACATAAATTTAAGAAGTATATTGAATTAAACTAAATATTACAAATGTATCATCATTTATATAATTTGAAGTTGGTACAAATTCAAAAAATTACAACTATAATAAAATTATCCATTTTGACTTGATATTGTTCACTTCTTGTTGTGATTGATATGCTACAACATGTACTATGAATATGATAAATTATTAAAAAATATATATATTAAGATCTGGTTTTGGTGGATATTAAAATAATAATAAAAAACCTCTCCGCCTAGACTCCGCCTAATTTCCTGAAGTGATTTTTTTGCCACCTTGGGCCTAGGTGAGACATCAGGGGGCCTAGCACCTAGGCAAGGCGTCAAGGGGGGCCTAGCGCCTAGGCGGGGCGCCAAGGGGGGGCCTAGCGCCTAGGCGGGGCCTAGGCGGACCTAGGTGGGGATTTTTAGAACACTGTCCAGCAGAAATATTCATCCAAACTTCAAGACCCACCTAAAACTTTAACTCGAACTTCAAATGTAACAAATTCCTGTGCCAATGACTAATTATAAGAAATTTCTGATGCAATTAGCGGGAGCAAATATATTTGTTTCTCTGGTTGTCAGAAACAAGAATTGACACGTGATGTTAACTTCCCACCCCAATCCCTATTCCCTTCTAGATACATGGTTACTCTTGCTTAATTAGAAAGTGGGCTTGCCAAGTAGGCTGGCCTCTATCACATGGACGGCGGCTTAAGGAGGCATTTTGACCCAAGACTCAATTGTGGAAGTGAGGGAAGTTCATGGTCAACCTATGTTATGTGTAGGAAAGATTGGGAGTCAGCCAATCACTTGCTCCTTCATTGCAAGGTGGTTAGTGTATTGTAGTTTATGGTGTTCTCTTTGGTGAGGATCAAATGAGTCATGCCTAGTTTACTGAAGGACTTTTTGTGTGCTTGAAAAAGGTTTTAGTGTCTCAAGAGGATTGATTAATGCTAAAGGATTATTAGGGAAAGGAACTGCAGATATTTTGAGGCTAAGGAGTGGTATATTGTGCATATCAAATACTTTTTCTCAAGTCTGTTTTTCTTTTGGCAGAAGCAAGTGTATCCACGCCGACAGTGGCTGTTGTTGATTGCTTTTTGTCGGAGTTTAGCCTTGGGACAGGATGCAACTATTATGTAGCTTGGTGGCAGTCTTCGGCATGTCCTTTTGAATTTCCAAATAAACATAGGTGGCACTGGCTCTCGCATGGAGCCTCTTTGAATATATTTTACTTTATCAAAAAAAAAATATATATATATATATCTAACAAGCCTCTTGTGCAGATATGATGTTTTACGTAAAAGACAATAATCTCCAAGTGAGGAAAATAGAGAACTCAGAAAAATACCTTATGGTGGGGAATGTAATGGTGCCAAGCATATCGTGCCTCCCCAGATAACAAGAGAATTGATCGAGGAGGAAGATAAATAGCTCTCTTCAAGAAATTTGTGCTAGTTTCAGAATTTTCCACATCCCTATCACCAGTTGAGGCAGATTTTGAAATCCAATCACCATCTGAATACTTCCTGAACTCCATAATACAAGGCCCTGCTAATGAAAGGCTAAAAATTGATCCCCCAAATGCTGAATGAGTGTCTATATGTGGAGACAAGCCCACCCCAGGTGGGTACTCATTAACCTATACCAAAATGGTATCAATTGTTAGTCTCGGAAAGAATAGAAAAACATGCACGTACATGTATATTGAAATAAAACGTAAAAAAGTTATAAAAAAAAATTCAAACAATAGTTAAGCCCCTAAAAGACCAGTATACAAAAAGAGAATAATCCCAAACCCGGCATAGGTAAGAACTGACATAACAAGGAAGCTTTTATTTGATTTACAAACAGACATCACAAAAAAATTATGAAGCAAACACGTCATGACTTACCGTCAGTTGGTCCAGACTTGCATTTGACGCACTGTCAAGCTCCTTAAATAAGGAAATTCTTTCGAGAATGGGAGAAACAAACAATGGAAGTTCACCAAGATACTGTTTTGTGTTAACATTTCTTGTCTACATCCAAAAAAAAGGGATAGTAAAACTTCAGTCTTTGTACATTATCCATTACAAATTCATAATACTACAGGAAACCAGTAAATTGTCGATTAGGAGTGCCACGGTATAAAATATTGCTTTATGGACGATAAAAATATACATGTTCCGAAAAGAATGTAGAAGCATCAAGGGGGTACCACCGATGCACAAAAGTAGCTACATAAAAGCAGGAAAAAACTAACGTTGTGTCCAAAGGCTAAACTCAGATAAAAAATCAACAAAAGCAACAGACGATCCACCAAAAATAGCGTTTTACCAGAAAAACAAGAGAAAAAAAAGATATTTTAGATCTGAACAATAGTCCATTCCCCTCTCCTCAAAGTGTCTAGAATTTTCCTCGAAGTGTCTCCAATTTTGTTCCTGTCGCAGCATGCACCATAAGCAATGTGGAATCATGTCACAAACTCCCTTCCTAACCCTAAAAAACTCCACCAAGGAACTAGGTGTCACCCACTTCAATTCCCATAAATAGAACATCATCAAAGAAGGCTAACAAAATCAGAATAAACCCAATCCTTCTAACATGTAGCATCGATTAAACAAAAATATACCTCTCCTACACATGATCTCGAGTTAAAATACCCCCAAGTGTTATTTTCCATGGAGTTCTCAAACAAGGTCTAGGCGCCACTTAAGTGCTAGACGCTGTTCAACCTTGGAAAATAGGTGTTAGGCACCTGCCTAGCTGCCTAGAAGCTAGTAATGAAATGCCATCGCTGTCATTGTCGCTATCGTTGTCACCATCCTCCACCATCACAACAACTTGTTTCCTCCTCTGCCCTAAAGAATGTGTGAGGTTGCGATCTAGTTTCTTATAACAGATAAGATGGGATAGCATTAGACGTCAACCTTTTAATTTTTAAAACTATTAAGTGCCCTTTTCTATCAAATTTCAAATTTGGCCCCATAATTTGACAATATCTTAAATCAATCCCTATATTTAACTTTTCATAAATATAACATTACTTTTATTATAAATATAACAGAATAAACTTAACAATTTATTTACAAATGTAAAACGTAATAATAATCCTACACCACCTAGGAGCCGCCTAGGCCCTGCCTAAGAAAGCGCCTACGCCGCGATTACAAGGCATAAGTACTTGAAGGTCCTTTTACCGTCTAGGTCCGCCTATTACTTTCTGAAACACTGGTTTTCCATGTGTAGAAAGTCACTTTCCGTGGCACCCCAACCCTCCAAATACACCGCCATGTAAAAGCCGACCCACCCTTGCCACAAAGACTCTAATAGTAGGACTTACAAATAGGTTCATTGCTTCCCAACGCAATGAATCCTCATGAATTAATAACTGTCGGCCTCCCCCAACAAATACCATTGTAATGATCGCAAAGATCGATTATCCTTGTAAACAAAATTTATAAAAAATTATCTAATAAAATAAGATTTTTATGGATAATTAGTGTTTTATATGACTTATGGTCGTAATATGACCACGATATGTGATATGTGAGCGCTTATGTGTATTTCGAGTTTGTACGAGGAAAATAATTTTTTTCCAAAAAAAGACGTAAAAACACTATTCACAGGAAAAAAAGCCTTTTCGTTTTTTCGACTTTTCGAAATATGACATAGCGTTTATTAGGGAAAGGGGGACAGATGGCGAAATCGGATTTTTGAAAATCGAAAGTCGGGCTTTTTTATTACCGAAAGGAAGTTAGATTAGAACGAATCCAAAAAGTTAAAAAAACTAACTGAAAAAGAAAATGTCTAACAAAAATTAGTTGGACTAACCAAACCTAGGGTTTGGATGGCTTGGTTAGGAATTTCAAGACTTGGCTATGTTGGAGCCAAGGGTTGAGCCAAGGGTTTCTATGACTTGACTAGGGTTGAGCTAAGGTTTTGGAGTGGCTTGGCTAGGGTTGAGTCATGGCTTGAGCCTTAGGTTTAAAACTTAAACACTTGGAGCCAAAGCAAGGTGTGAAATGAAAACCAAATGTGGGTGAGATTAAAGCATAAAGCAAATGCAAATTCAAGGACAGACATTTAGGCATATATGGCCAGTCATATGAAGATAAGAGGGGACCATTGGTGAGTCATCTAGCATGACTCATCTTAATGAGACCAAGCATTAATGGCTTGTCTCCCCATTAAGGTTCACTTATCCATTAAGTGATCATTTTGTCTAGCTTTGATCAGTTTAATTGTTGTTTGATTAGGCTAACCTAGGGGTGATTAGTAAGCTTTGAAAGGTGAGAAAGAAGACCTTGCAAGACTTTAGTTGGGTGACCAACTTGTAAGAAGAGGAAAATAGGTTTTATATATACAAAACCAACCATAATCTCTTTTCACTTCTCATTATTTGCCAAGTGTTTAAAGAGAGAAAAAGCAAGAGCTTGAGAAAAAATAGAGAGAGGGCCGAACCAAAGAGGGTGGGAGGATCAAAAAGCAAGTTTTGTCCATTAACACTTTAAGAAGAAGAAGAAGACAAGAGGTAAGCCTAAAACCTTAAAACTCTTCATCTCTTTGATTTTTCTTTTGAGTTGATTAGTTGTTGGTGGTTGTTGATTAATGGAAGATCATGAAAGATCTTGAAGATATAAGGTGGTTATTGAAGGAGTAAACCCTTGTAAAACTACTGGTAATATGCATGTCAAGTAAACAAATAACTAAAATCGTAAGCCTAAGCGTAAGGAGGAAAAGAACAAAGTAGAGGACTGTAAACGGACTTCTATAACTGTTTGTCTGTGTGTTGTTTTCGGATTCCGAAAAGAAGTAATCATAGATAAGGGAGTTACGAAGATGTTCCAAGTGGAACGGATGAAAAATACGCCATAATGAAGTTATGGCAAAATTTTCAGTAAAAGACGTAAAACGCTAAAAACCCTAGCTAGGTACAATTTTCGGGTCGAGTTTACGAGTGGTTAACGCTTCCGAAAAGTTCCATCTTTCTTGGGATTTTGTAATTGGTTGAAAAAGTAAGTCGTACGCTCAAGAACGAGCTTAATCCGACTTCGGATAAGCAAGTTATGAAGATTTGAAAATTAGATGTTGAAAACGTAGTTAGGCGAAAAATGGTTTTCGAAGGATTTTTGAGCCAAGTTTTCGACCAGTAAAAGAACCTTAAAACTTATTTTGTCTGGAGGATGTGTAGAGGATGTTACAACGAAGAAAATGACATAAAAACGAGCTCATTCCGATATTGGACGAGCAAGTTATGATGAAAAGTAGGTGCATTGAAATTATTCGAAACCGAAAATGTCGAAAAGTTGAATTGTGTTTCTGTCGATCAGGTGCGGCTGGGCCACTTATGGGCGCTGCAACGCCCGGCGCCAGAAATGCCAAGTAATGTGGGTTGTCATGTGGCTTTGTCGTGCGGCGTTGGGTGTTTGCATAAGCAATCCGGGCGTACGAACGTGCAAACGTTGTAACGCCGTATCAAGTGGTTGTAAACGTGTATGATGTCTAAATGCTAATGCAAAGACGAACTATATGAGATGTAATATCAATAATCAATAAGTATTACACAAATGATATGAGCGTGTACGCAAAGGCGTATTGATTGGGCATTCGAAACGCCGAGTTGAATGTTAATAAACTTGAAAAGTGTCCTAATTCTAATCAAATGGACAATACAAGACATGGAATAAAGTTAAAGTAAACCATAATCGACGCTTATGTCTAATTGGTGTGTCAATGTGCACTAAATGTGTAGGACTTTCGAAGGACGATTAAAATCGAGTTTTAAAGAACGCATAAGGCAAGTATTCTAACTCCATTCAACTTTGTATTGAATGTCAATTTTATGAATGTGGGATTATATTCTTATGAATATCCCGTAGGTACGCTTTGGTTTACACAATACTTATACATTGTGTAAATTCCAAACTTATGCAAATCTTTCGAAATTGTGCAACTGTTCAAGCTCTGCTATAATGCATAAATTGTTCAAGCTGTCAAGTTCTGATATGCATGAACTGTTTAAGAGTTATGTCAATGTCAATGTCAATGTCAATTGTATCGACTAGACGCAAAACGTTTTATGAATTTGAATATAATTCTCTAAAACGTTGTTGAGATTAAGTAGAGTTGTCCACTCAAATTGCTCTGGGGTTTGGACGCTAGTCTGAGAAGAACTACCTTAATATTATGGAAATTTCTATGCCGACATACCATGTCGGGTGATGGAAAGAACGCAAAATAAGGCGTTCCCCATGTAGTATTGATCAATACAGGGTACAAAGGATTGATCACCCAACGTGCTCGTAATCCATGACGGTTTACAGCAGAATAGTTATTCAAACATTTTCAAATGAAAAAGACTATTCTAGATCTTATGTCAGCATAAGTCTGTATGTTGTTTCAAAAATGATTTTGAACTAGAAGGAAGTATTATTCCTGTTATTTGAGATCTCTTCATAACTTTTGTTCAGTTGTTGAAGGTTTAGAAGTATGAAAGCTTGATTTTTGATTATATTGTTTATATACAACTGTTATACTTGATGAACATATAAATGCTCATTCTTGTTTTGAAATTAAATGTTTTTAGCAAAACCCGAGCGTGTTGAAGGTTCTAGGAAAGACAAAGGGAAGGGCAAGATGAACGAGTAGAAGATATTACCAACTCTTGTAATAAGTTAGGAGTCTTGTAATATTATTATGTAAAGTATCATGTTTTGAAGATTTAGAGGCCATAGAACTTAGGATTGTAATATGTTTATAATAACTAGTAATTACTTGCATATTGGCCGGATAATGTAGATGAATGAATGTGGATGTTTAGTACCGTGTAGCACCATATTCAGGGTTTAAAGTTACCCGGATTTGGGGGCAAAGTTGTAGGTTATAAACCTTAGGTGGGACACCTTAGGCAGGCTATAACCTTAGAGAAGTTAGAGAAGTTAGTAAGCAAATAAACTCAAATAGAGTTTGTAAGAGATGAAATTGAGGAAATTCATCCGTAAAAGTCTAAAGAAGTAAAAAATAACATAAATTGAACTGTTATTTGTAATATCAAATGTGATTTGATGATATGTACTAGTCAAGCTAATGTGTTGGATTGTAGATGTCAGGAAATGATATGTATCGAGATGTTCACGTTGTGAGTGAGGAGATGATTGCTCCACCAGTGGTAGCACCCGAGCTAGTGCCGGTCGTGCTTATAGAGTGTGATCCAAATATGGATCTAGAGTCAGAGGAGGATGTAGGCCTGCCAACTGGAATCACAGCCACCTTTACCGTCTGAGGTAGAGACTAAGGATGAGTCGAAGGAGGAACAGGTGAACCCTGAGGTTGAGGAAGCGATGGTTCAGTTGGGAGTGTCGGTGCACTACCTGATTGACCGGAATTTGAAGTTAAATATAAAACTCCATGATGCTGAGAACAGACCTCAGTTGTACGAGGCAAAGGTGCATGATCTCCAGATGGAGAAGCAGACGATCAATGCCTATTGGGAGGAGGAAATCATATACATGCAGAGGGCCTAAGATCAGGTCCAAGACCTCGAACAGGAGGTGAAGGTGAATAAGAGGAAGAATAAGATGAATTATGCTTATATGACTTCCATTGAGCGGGTTCAGGACATGGTGGTCTTTTTCCCGACAGAGGCGGGACAAACCTTTCATACCATCACTTGGGGGTGGGAGGTGGCTATTGCAGGAGAGGAGCGCGAGAGCACAATTGCTAGGGTACTAGCATAGTATAGAGTAGTGGTTATGTAAAGATATATGTGTGTAAATATATCTGAATGATGTGAATCTCAACTTTTTATATACATAACGGGATAAATTTTGTAAATCCTAACTTTTGTATCAGTTAAGGATTAGAATAGGTTAATCCCTGTTTTTTATAAGTAATTGAGCGATGTAGAAGTAAATAGTCGGACGTGCTATAACATGTAAATATAGCGGATAGCTATATATATGAATGTAAGAAGATGAAGCATATTAATATAAGACTTAAAGAAAGCAAAGACGAAAACCGATGACTTAAAGAAGAAACATGAAGTTGCTTGGAAGTAATATGGTTGCACACTAATGTCGGATGGTTGGACAGATAAGAGGGGAAGACACTTGTTGAATTTCCTTGTTAATAGTTCGGATGGGACTTATTTCATGGGTTCTGTTGATGCCTCCAGTCAATCGCAAGATGCCACAATGTTGGCAAATCTACTTGATAGCATGATTGAGGAAATTGGCCCCGTAGATGTTGTTCAGGTGGTCACGGACAATGCCTCTAATTACAAGGCAGTGGGGCATATACTAATGGAGAGGAGACCTACATTGTTTTGGACACCTTGTGTCGTACACTGCCTTAACCTTATGCTAGAGGAGATGAGAAAGTTGAAGCAATTCCAACTGTAACGACCCCAAAATCTGAACAATTCAACTCTCGACTTTGGTCGTTAGCAATACACTCACATTCTAACCTTACATCATTAATCGATGATATAATCAATAAAAATGCGGAATAATTAAAACTTTTATGTCTTCTTTCTTTATTTTCCCTGAATCACAACCTTTACAATTACATAACTTAGAATCATGTTTATTTTATGATTCACTTTGTCAGACTTATAATATAAGTTTACACGTCGCAATACAATAACCTTAATATATTAGATAATTCAACCTTTACATTCTGACATTAATTAAACATCATAAGCTATCAAGTACATCTTTTGAAATCCTTAGCATGGTTTAAACAATTTCTAGATAAAGCAATTTTATTTTCTTGCATGCCTTCTGATCATTACCATCCAAATGGCAAATAACATCTCATTGTATCCTTAACCTGCAAAATGGTTATTTTTGCAAGATTGAACTTGACAGCTCAGCAAATCAAACAGTTTTCATGCATCACATAGCACATAATATCATGCTCAGCTTATACAATCGTAATCTTTCTAATATATCATACATGTTGCATCACACATATCAAGTAATAAGACTGAGTTCTTTAACTCAATCAACATAGTCATAGATTAACTTTCCCATCTCATATACACAACATATATAACTCAACATGCTCTTTGCAGTACAGATTTCAATCAATCAGTTATCAAGTTCAAATAACAAATAGGAACTGAAAGACTTGTCTGATTTGTTGATTATCAACTACAGCTTAACTGATTTGTGTTTATCCTACATCAATTCAAAAGTTCATATACACATGCATCAGTTACATATACACAATGAAATCACATTGACTCTTAGTCCTATTCCTTTTATAACTTGCGTTTCTTTGAAAACTTAGAACTTATCTTCAGGTTTTAACTCTTTGACATTTAACATTTATTTAAGTCATTAAATTAACCTTAATCTCATTTTTCTTTATACTTCTCTTTTAATCGACACTTAACGTTCGACTAAGTCTTTAAAGTTTACCTCTTCATCACATTAGATGTATATTAGGTTTATTCAACTCAATTAGGAATCTTCATAACATGCTTCTAAAATCCTTCTTGTAAAGTGTTACTTAACATTTCGTTAAGTCTATAAGGCCTTTCATTTAATCACATTTTGAATCACATTGATACCTCAATTAATATTCACTATTAATCCCATCCTATAATCCATAATTCCTTAACCATAACATGATATTATCTTATATGATTAAGACTGATTATTATGTCTTATCACATGTTCAATAGTTTTTTTTGCTAATTTCCACACACACCACAACCCAAGAATCGAAAGAATCGAACCCTTGACCTCATGAAAACCATAAGGCAAGAGTTACCGTTGGGTCAAGAACCATATGGCACATGTTCAATAGTTGGATATGATTATTAAATCAACTCCATAAACTTCCCTTGAACCGTACACTTAAACATTCTTTGTTGGGCCTGACCAGCAACCGGCGCGGCCGCACCACTATTGTACTGAGCACCAGCGCGGAGGCGCCCAATTCCAGCGCAGCGACGCTCGACTACAAATTCAGTTTTTCCAGTTCGCGAAGAACGCTCTGCTACGAGCCAAAATTTCCATGTCCTTCATTTCAGAACCAAATTAGCTACTTTTTGATTCTATAAACTCATTAAACACAGCAGAACAAATCTACATAGCAATTCCAACATTCCCGAAACTATAATCAACCAATTTAAGGATTTAAATTCCATGTTCATGCTAGTTTTTGCTATTTTTACATATTTTACGAAATCTTTCACCACGAATCCGTTTTGGTTCATTTAACTTGGGTTGTTTTCGTTTCTTAGATAAGTATAACTTTCAGCCACCAATTTAAGACTTAAAGCATGGAATCACAACCAATTTTGCCTCTAAAACAGACCATAATTTATACAATAAAACCAAAAGTCAATTTCTTCTTCTTTTATACAAACACGAAATTTGATTGATTCAAAATCAGTTATAGATGATACATAACCGATTATATACACCCATAAACACTTGTAACCTAACCCTTCATCAAATCATCCACCAAAACAATTTCTACAGTGAAGAACTTTGAGAAAATATAACTAGAAATTTAAAGTTGGTTTGCTTACTGTTTTTGATCTTCCTTAGAGACTAATTGGATGAAGAATTTGCTCAGCCTTCTTCTTGCTTCTCCTTGATTTCACAGACCCTTTGCTCTCAATTTTCACAGAGAATTCTCTCCCTCAATTTCTCTCTATACTCAGCCTTATGAAAAATAAGTGTATGAAATAACTGAGAGTGGGTTTAACCGTGACTTTCAATTTGGCCAGTTACTGAAACAAAAGGTTTCAGCAATTAAAAAAATACGGAGTCTAGGCCTTGTTTGGGAGAACCCAATTAAACTCCATTTTCATTTTATTTTAATACTCTCTCTGTCCCAGGATAAAAGTCTTTATTACTATTTCAGGTAGTCCCAAATTAAATGTCTACTTACCTTCTCTAAGAATATAAAAAAAAAACCAATTATGCAAACTCCACACAACCAAACATCACGAAAAGTGGTGAGAATGAAATGCGTCAAATATTTACATATGAGATAAGCCTCCCTGTCGTGTTCCCATTTCTATAAAATTGAGAGTTCCAGAAAAAGGTATCTACTACTGTAGGAAAATAAGAAGTAAAAAATATATTGGAGATGGATGCATTATGAAACAAAGATGGCCAATAAAGATAGAGGACAGACTGGAAAGGAAGTAACATCACCTATCCAAGTATCCTCTAGAAACCAAATGAAGGACCATCCCCAACTTTTAGTTTCAAAAAGAGGCAAGGAAGAAGGGTACATTGGAATATAAGCTTCCAGCTTTTTTTTTTAAAGGAACTTCCAGCTTTTTAATCACCTTATTCCATAATGAATCAGATTCCAAAGGAAAATGTCAGAACCATTGCACTTCAAGCGAAATGTTCTTAGACACCAACTTACCAAGCCTCAATCCCCCATTAATAATAGGCCTGCAAACCTTCTTCCATGAGATCAAATGACCATTGACCATTCACCATTCCCTACCTCATTCCCTTACCACAAAATGTCACACAAAGTTCTCTAGACAATAAACCACATTGACCGCTAACCTGAAAAAAGGACAAATAATAAATTGGGAAGCTAGAGAGACGGGCTTAATCAAAGCAATACGCCAACCAAAGGAGAAAAACGCTCTCCTACATGTCAAGTGACTTGCTCAACCTCTCCACAATTGGGTCCCAAAAGGATAGATCTAAGAATACCACCTAACGACATCCTAAGTAAGATAAAGACAAAAAGGGTCACACCAGCGAAAGGCCAGCCAATTTCAATAGCAATAACAGATCGACACTAGTACCAGCAATCTTCCTTGTCTTAAGTCTTAACCACCAATACACAATAAACCAATTCTTGGGTGCCAAATGACCATAACAGAAACAGCAAAAGATTTAAAACAGTGATCCATTTTGTCCGACAATCCCAATAATTTATCGTATCCATCAGCACATCCTTTCTTCTTTTTTTATTAGAAATTTCAGTCACTTAAGTGAAGTCAGAACTCTTGATTAAAAAAGGATTAGTAATAACTCATCTGCAGCTTTTGTTTGGTCAGCAGTTCTCAATCACTTTAATACTTATACCTTGTTGCAAAGGAGAAGGCCATACAAACGCTTGTGCTCAGATGTGTCATGTGTATGAAAAATTCTGAGTGTCATGAACATCTTTCCTTGCATTGTTTAAAGCATGTAGCCTTTGGAATTATCTTTTTGGGATTTTTGGTAAAGCTCGGGTGTCCCTTTACTCGTCGAGAAATTGGTTCATGTAAGATTTTTGGGTTTTGAGAAGCACAAGGATGCCAAGATCCTTTGGAGGTGTTCTTGTTTTGCCATTTTTATGGGGCATATGGAACGAAAGAAATGCTAGAATCTATAATGATATTTACCAATCTACTCCTCTTCTTTGGAATAAGGGTTTTTATTTCAAGCATTGATGTGGAATTCGGCTATGGGAGCTCTCAGAGGAGGTGGTATTTCATATGTTCATCGAGATTGATGAGCAATGCTTCATTAACTTTTCCTTATTTTCTTTCTTGTATTTCTTCGGAGAACTCCTCGTCCTCCTTTTATGTAATTCCTCTTCTTTCAAATAAAATTCTTCTTTTATCAAAAGATAAAATAACTCTTTTGCATCTCTTGTGAGTCCCTTTCGTAACAGCACTGTCTTTTCCTCAGCAAGAATAATGCTACGTTATTGTATCACTCTAATTTTACTCAAACCTACTTCCAACAGCGACATTTGTAATTCTATTTTTAACAATCAAGTTTTTTTAGCTCTCGTGTTATAATCCTAAGAGCCGTTATCACTTTCCCCTCTTAAAATAGTTCTTGATCATCTAACTGACAGTTTGTATCAATAATAGCATAGGAGTTCTAAACAAACTGAGGCAAAATGAAATATAATGGATTTTGAGATTCAAAATAATCAAAAGGGAAAAAACGTATTAATTTATGCTGATAGAATAACAAAACCTACTTTTAGAATCAGCATTGAGTTGCATTATCTTAATGTGAAGAGTGAAGACAAATATAATCTCGCTCAAGTGAATCGCAAGCCATCATATGGCTCAAGTGTGACTGTGTGAGTTGACAAGAATACACTGCGGTATGTGTGAGTCAAGACCTTAAAACCGACCGACATAACTAACAAAACTTTATCAAAACACAGGAGACTGCTGACATAAACATGACATATATACATAATATATGCTGAATGCGAGAAATTTAGATTGATAGATTTGATTGACTGTGAAATCGCTACCGCTCGTACATCCAAATAATCTAAATACCATTGGTGGCACAATTAGGGAGTTCAAAAAGGTAATAGATTCAGATCTTAATGTCAGAAAGAATAAAATGAGGAAGCATTAGAATGGATTGCTTAAAATTTCATTAACAATATTATTGACTATTGAGATTAAAGAGCCAAGGCAATTTTCAAAAGCTTAAAATGCATGCTCGTTATTAAGAATGACTTGATAAAATGCACTATATTTGAAGGGTGATCAGTGAGTTTTATTCCCATGTGATATGCCCAATAATTGACTTACCTCTAGGACAACTTTAAGACAATTTTGGCACTTAAAGTTAACAGAGTTTTCCACAAACTAGGAATATAAGTTAATCACGGCAAAGTACCAAAAAAAAAAAATTCTAATTTCTTCTTCGGCTTAATTACTTATTTGATTTTCCAATTATGACAAGGGGAAAAAAGGGGGCATATTTCAAGATTACTGCAAATAAAGTTAAAGTAACAAGAGACTAGTTATGCACTAACTTACTTCATAGCAAAACTCATACCCATAATGCTGAACCCTTCTTTTTGCAAGACTTTTCCAGGGCCTACAATCAACTGCTGCAAGAAGTTCCTGAAAAGTTCAAAGGTCATACATACATATATGGAACACATACCCATTACCTGAACATATATATATGTATGGAGAAGCTAAAGATTGTAGCAATTTCTCGCACAATCATTAGAATGGTGATCTTTAGTTTCAAGTTTTTGTTGTTTTCCTTTTACGTAAAATTAAAAAGAACCCTGCAAAGGCTCCATGTTAATGAAAGAAAATCCCTTACCTCCTCTTCTTCGGCATTGATAAAGTCATGAATCAAGTAGATACCAGGAATGTTCAAATCTAAAGCTGACAAAGATACTGGAACTGAGTCATTGACCTGAACCTAAACAAGGAAGCATTGAATACACATTCAAGATCAAGTATACCAATAACATACAAGTAAATCAGATAATACGATCAGAATATGAGCAGCTGTGACACATTGTTTCCACCATCTGAAGTTCACATATCTGGTTTCAAACTGTAAGAAATCGATAAACACAAATTTCCAGTCACTTCGAGAGATGAACCAGAAAATCTCATTTGCATTATAAATTTAGCATGGCCTAGAAAAGAATTTGTGCATAAAAAATATAATGATTAATTTAAAATCATTTGAATAATACAAAAGGAAAAAAAGCCACTTACTCTTGGATGACGAGCTTTTTCAAACCAAAGAGTAAACTAAAGTGGTTATTTGAGAAACAAATAGAAGGTTAATAATAATTCAGAAATAGAAGTTTGCAGATAATTTTATCCGTAGTCCAAATATGAAAGCTTTCAAGAAGTGTGTATTTAAGTCTGAAAGTAATAATGCAGAAAAAGCTTAAGAAATTTATTAACCATTCAGTACCTGGCTAGGTGGTTGAAACACTGAATACTTTATGTGCAAAGTACGTCCTCCAAGTTCAAGACAAGGGCGTCCATCCAATGCATCAAAGGCCGCTTGTGCAGAACAATTATCAAGATATGACACAATAACACGAGTTCCACTCTCATCAGCTGGATATACTCCTTTCACTGTACCATAAGTGCTGAATGTTGATGTGATAGTGTCAAAAGTAAGTCTCACAGCTGGCCCACAATTGGCCACATAAAGGTTAGGACTCGACACACCTTCCCTTGCCCTGGGCCGTGTAAATCTTGGCAACCCCATTAGTTTAGTCTACGTGAATAAAAAAAGAACACATTTACTAACTTCAGCTCCAAACATGGATCAATTATTCAATCATTGGAGATTAGACATTTGGACAAGTTGCTATAACCAAGATAACTAACATGTAGCCAATATCAAAATGAATGGAGTCATTATTAAGAACCAAGTGGTGATCAAGTAAGAGATTGTTTCATAACACTTATCAATCACTTAATAGCAATAAATTATTCGATCAGATTTTTAGGCTTTAATAGTTTATTATCAAACGCGCTTATTGAAAACAAAAAGTGCTTTTTGGGAAAGCTATCCCCATCTTACTTCTTTGGTCAGCTAGATAACTTAATAACCTATTTAGAAGATTATGCTCCTCAGATAGACCCTTATTGTAATCCCACTGATCTTTTGAACCATTTTGATTAATAGCCTCTAAAGAAAAATGTTCACATACTTTGTTTCATTAAAAGTTTTTAAAAATTAAAATTATTTTTTTATTTAATGTTTTCAGCTAAAAATGATATGTTTAGTTTAATATTGGTGGCATAATAATAAAATTAAAATGAAGTTTTGAGGCAATTTTATTTTTTTATAGGGAATTGATATTTCCACAACCTGATTTGATATTTCCGCATGTAGGGACCACCTTTGAAGCAAACTCAACTTTTATGTCTAATTTACCCCCAAAACAATACCTCATTGCCCTTCTCTTCCTATCCCTCCTGCAACTCATTTTATCTCCCTACGGCAAACCCGTTAGGCCATTACCGCAACAGATTTTCTTTTACACCCCATTTGAGAGAATTTATTGACTTGATTTCAATTTTAAGGCCTTCTTACCGTATGTAATCGCAAAGGTTTGGGTGACATGGCTTGTAAAGGTAGAAATTATAGATTCTCTAGACCCAAACTTAGCTTGCAATTTTTGAATGAGTGGTGGTTCATAGATTTAGAATGAGTACTTCATATCTTGCATTTTCAATCAACAGCTGTAAGCCTGTAACTTGCATTTCTCTCTCTAAGGTGCTCTAGTGCTCTCGTTTTCCTCTTGAACCCATAGATGGTTAGAGCTTCCACCTAATTGGCTTTGATTTTTGAATCGAAGATTGGAACACATTGACAAAGTAAGTGATCACCGGCTTACTAACTTTACCATCTCATTTTCATTTATTATTTTGTGATCAGGTGTCTAATAGAATTTTTTGGGTGTGTTTTTATAGGGATCAGAATCTGAAGAAATGAGTAGCAAAACCCCATACAGGGTATCATCCGAAGAAACCTTGAACCAAGTTAAAACTTGTGCGGATAGTGGAACCACAAAAACCCCTCTTTGGAGAGGCGGCCCAGCTGGCCCTGAGATCTGATTTTCTTTATATATCTAGGTATATCTTGATTTTTTATTTGATCAGCGATTTGGGTTTTTACTGATTTTTTATTTGGGTTTTTGATTCAGTCATTGTGCAATGCATGTGGGATCCGACGCAGGAAGAAGAGAAGGGCAAATTGGACATAAACAATTAGCTAACTTCAAATGTGGTCCCTACTTGCGAAAATATCAAATAAGGCTGTGGAAATATCAATTCCCTTTCTATATTACAATCGATAAAAAGACAATTCCAATGACTTGGTAAGTAGAACAAAAATATGTGACAAGTAAAACTCTTTTTATGGAATATAGAGAGTATATTTTATTACTTCCTCCGCCCCTCAAAAACTGGCATAGTTTGACTTTTTAAGTCAAATTGACCATTTTTATTATCAAAAATTATACTATTTTCTTATAAATTATAGGTAGAGAAATTATAACCATAAGAAACTATATCAATTTTACTACTACCTCCAATTTTCATATTTTCATTACTTTGAAATATAAATAAATATTCTTGATTTTTAATTCTAAAATTAAAAATTGGTCAATTTGACCAGAAAAATAAAACTAAGCTAGTTTTCAGGGACGGAGGGAGTATTATTCTATTGCTGCATTTGATGTTTATCATAGTGGAAAGTTAACCTTCAATGTCAATTCTGTCAATTTTTAAATTTAACACTATTCTTTTAAATTTAAATTTAGATTAATATTTCTTTAAATTTTATAAATTAGAGCAAAAATGCATTTTTGCTATTTTATTATCATAATAGCAAATGTCCATTAAACAATATTTAGATGAGATTGCATATATGAAAGCATACTCAATGTAATAATAAATTATCAAACATATTTGCTCGTTCGATACAAAATCTCTAAATATTCAAACATTTTCATTTAATTTTATCAAACAACTCTTAAATTCAAACTTTTTAAATTAACAAACAAACTTGTTCAACACAAATCAGAACGTTAAAATTGTAAAATAAAGTCATTCCGGTATTTTAGATAGATCAGTTATCAAACTCAATTTTTTATTCGGTATTCAGATATTCTATTCTATTCAGCTTATTCAGAGTCTTTAATCATTCAAAAGTTTTCATTTAGTTTTATCAAACAATTCCTAAGCCCATTTTTGGCTCTGTTCTAAAAATCCCAGCCTAAGCGCTAGGCCCCCCTTGGCGCCCCGCCTAGGACCTAGGCTCCCCCTTAGCGCCCCGCCTAGGACCTAGGCTCCCCCTTGGCGCCTCTAAGCCCCCCAGGTGCCTCACCTAGACCCAAGGCAACAAAAAAATCCCTCTAAAAAATTAGGCGGGTTCTAGGCGGATAGATTTTTTTTATTTTAATAACTACCCAAACCAAATCTTGATATATTTATTTTTCTAATGATTTACCATATTCATAATACAAGTTGTAGCATATCAAATCACAACAAGAAGTGAACAATATTAAGTCAAAATGGATAATTTTATTATAGTTGTAATTTTTTGAACTTGTACCAACTTCAAATTATATAAATGAGGATACATTTGTAATATTTAGTTTAATTCAATTTTATAATTCTTAAATTTATATTTAGTTTCTTAAGTTTTAATATTGAATTAAATTCTTGAAATTTTAAATTTTATTATTTAATAGCAATCTTGTTTATAAATAAAACTAATACGTTAAAAATATGTTTAAACTTTGAATAATTGCATGTTTGTGTTTGAACTTTGACATTAGCAATATGGATATGTGTTTGAACTTTAAGAAAAGGCCTTTATTATCTTTATTATAGATTGTTTTGTTTTATATTATTATTTTGTTTGGATAAATGTAAGATAAAATATTAAAATTGCTTAAAATAAAAAATCCCGCCTACCTCAGCCGCCCACCTCCCGCCTCCCGCCTCCCGCCTAGCGCCTTTTAGAACATTTTTGGATCCCCAAATTCTTAAGGAGAATAAAAGAAAAACAGGAAAAATGAAATTAGAGGTAATATATTGTTTTGAAATGGATGTCTGATGTTCATATCTTGTACTTTCCATATTCTTTTTCATTCTTCTTTTTTAGATCAAAATGAACCTAAGGGTGCATATGGGTGTCCTATACATTTTCGCGCAATGCATATTATATACAACATCTGTAGGCACATATCCATAATTAATAAGCAAAAATGCAGCCACAAAAGAAATGATTCGACATAAGAGCTCACTGTAAATTTTAGATTTTACAAGACAATCTAATTTTAAGTTATAAATGTAATGGTCTATATCATGAATTGGATTTGAAAGTGTGAACATGATTGCTCAAAATCATTTCTCATATCACATCCAAGCAAGCCCTGATAAATTTAAGAAATTAAACCAAATTAGTAAGTTGTCTATTTGGTAGTATATACACAAAAAATTTACCAAACCCAGAAATAAACAACTCCGGAAAATGCAATATATATTATGCAGGCATAACTCATATTCCTTCAAGATAACTTACCTATGAAATAAAATCATAAAACAGAATTGATTCCATTAACAAGTTCTTAGGTTTTTTGTTTAGCAAATTTGAGACCGTATGTTAATGGAGAAACAGAAAGAAAGTTTACTTGCGGCTTGGGGAGTTCCGAATCGTGAACGGTTTAAACCCTGTATTCTCCTTCAGCAAGAGACGGACTCTGTCAGTGTCTTTGTAATTTGTGTGTTTTTGATTATTGGGGAATGCACCTTTAGGCCACTTTCCTATTTCATCATTATATTTTCCAGACTAAATTAAAAGTTATTAAAAGTTTAGTACTTTAGATTTAAAATCGATTTATTTCTAAACTTTAAGCAAACAAATAATCTCATTTATAATTATAAGATTATTATTGATTTTTGAAAATCAAAATAAAATATTTTTAAACTTAAAATTAAAATAGTTCGTTAAAAATTACTCCCTCCATTCATATATGTAGGTCGTTTTAAATTTTTTTTTATATTCCTAATTATTTGTCGTTTGTGGTTATCTAGGAGAATTGATTACTATTTTTCCTAAATTGCCTCTTATTACTCCATCTAATCTTTTGATCCATATTTATGAGATAAGTGAGGTGAAGGGTATTATAGACACTTGATACTATAGTTAATGCTTTTCAACCATTTCCTTAATTCTTGTGCACATGTCTAAAATGACCTATATTAAGGAACGGAGGGAGTATGAAATAATAAATTTTAGAATGAATAATATTTTTTAGATAGTTTACAATATTACTTAAAATAAAAGGAAATCGTGTTAATTTTGAGTTTAAAAATATATTAAATTGACTTCAAAAAATCAATAATAATCTTATACTCCCTCCATTCCTAAATAAGTAACGTTTTAAAGGGTTTCACACTTATTTAGGAAGTCTTTTATTGCTACAATTCTGTCATTAAGATTGATATATATTACCACAATTATTCTTGCATTAATTAAGAAAAAATGTACTCCGCATAGTTGCCTAGATAAATGAGATAGAAAGATATTTGAGGGCAATAGAAGAAAAATATTAATTAATGCTTCCTAGAAATTTGATAACGTCAAATATATTAAAAAAAATTGAACTTCCTAAAACGTCACTTATTTAGAAGTGGAGGGAGTATTTTGGAATGAATTGAGTAATTTGTACCCTTCCCTCTATTTTGTAAATTTTCCATTAAAATGGGGGGTAAAAAAGGGAAAATATTAAAATATTATTAATATAACATTTAAAAAAACACTAAAGAATGACTTGCACCCCAAAAAAAAATTGTTTTTGCACCCAAAACTATAGAAACTTCTAAAAAATACAAAATAAAATAAAAATACCAAAAATATCTTCATAATGGTAAAAAAAAGTAATCTCAAGGGCAAAATAATAATAAATTAAGTTTAAGTTTCATTCTGAAAACTCAAAGAAATAAAATATATTTCCTCTCTTCCTATCTTTTCTCTCACAAATTTTAAATTATTTTCATTTATTCTCTCTCTCAACTCACAAACACAACATAAATACCAAAAGTGACATACCCTCATTAATAGTGTATATTAGTCCCGAAAGCACAAAATAGATTGTAGACACCCGAAAATTTGTCTTTCTTTCACTAACCCTGGAAGGAGGCCAAAAACATCATTTCATCCCGACGTCAAGATAATCAAGCAAGGATCATGTGTGATGCTCCCAAATTCGGGTACTTAACCCTAGATATAGTGTTACACTGTGAGGGCCCCAAATCCGAGGTCCCGAATCACCGCGGATCCGGTTCGATCATTCTAACACTATTACTATTTTTGCGGAAGATATAAACATAAATTATTTATACATTAAACTTACATACTTGTCAGAATAGAGGTAGCTACTTTGAGCCTTTAAATCTTTGCCTTCCTAGCTTGGTTTGGGTGATATAATGGTTCAATCGTGTAAAGAACATGTCAGAGTCCATTTATATAACATAATATCATAACAACAACATAACATATGACAGATAATGGCAGGTCAAAGTAGGGGCTGTGGGTCGTTCTTGAGAAACTGGTTTCCCAGATTTTCGTCGCCAGATGGTGGTCAACGATGTTCGATTTGGCTTAAAAATTTGTGTCGATGCAAGATCTCGGTTAATATAAGAAATTGAAAATGCAAAGTCCTTATATCTAGTCTACAAGATAACAACAACAACTTGTCCAAACTAACAAACAACCATGAGATCTAAAGCACCGAAAAGCTTGTCGAGGTTACTTAGATTTCTAGTCGCACGTAGAAGCGTTTTCGTGAGCAATCAACGAGGTTTGACCGCTCGTATCTCTCAATATACTAATGATCTGACCTTGTTTATTATTTTAGATCATAGTCCTCATGACAAAGAACATATTTATAACATAAAACAACAAATATCAAAAACAGAGAAGGATTTAAGGCGTCTGACATTAGGCTGTCAGTCAATATTTTTCAAGTTTTCCCAGATTTCAAAAATTTACTAATTCGTGTACTTTGATGTTATGGATTCACTATATAGCAACCCAGATCATCAAGTGACACCCTAATACACAACTTTAAACAACAACTAACATCTAACAACATAAGATCTCATGATTTCGAATTTTAGGGTTATTATACCTTCTAAGCTTTGATTCTTGATTTCTGATCTTTGATCTGTTCTGGGAAAGCTGAGATATGATATAAGGTGATATTGTCACTCCCTTTCTCCCTCAGAATTCGAAGTTTAGAGAGAGAGAGAGTTGCTAGCTTTTGAAAACTAACGTAAGTCATTTCTTACTTTTTAATCTATTTGTATTATTGATGCAATCAATGAGCTGATCTAGATGGTTGATAATTGAGGTAAAGAGCACATGCTAGGGCTAGGGATTTGGTGAACCACTCACCTATAGTCAAAGCCTACAAACCAACTTATTAAAAAAATACAAATAGGGCATTCTAGTCTTTTTGCATACAAATTTAATGGCATTTTTGACATTGGCCAAACCCTTAGGGTTTAGGGTTTGGGTTTGGGTTTGAAATCCTTTAGGGTTTAGGGTTTGAAACCCTTAGGGTTTGCAATTTATTTTTCTAAAATTTCCAATTTAGGTTTTCAAAAATAAAAAATTAATAATTCTAAATTATAATTATAATTTTCTAATTATATTAAAATTTCTTAATCATACTTTAAATCTTACTAATTAGGATTAGTATTTCTAGTTAAAATTGCTAATTAGGCAATTAGGGTCAAAATGGTCATTAGGGTTTATAAACCACTAATTAGGGTTTCTAATAGAAAAATAATTTTCTAATTTAGTAATTAAAATTTCATAATTAGATTAGGGTTTTCTAATTACTTAACTTGAAAATTAGAAT
Organism: Panax ginseng; assembly: GCA_020205605.1. Classification (NCBI taxonomy): domain Eukaryota; kingdom Viridiplantae; phylum Streptophyta; class Magnoliopsida; order Apiales; family Araliaceae; genus Panax; species Panax ginseng. The sequence goes on along the minus strand of CM035146.1, from coordinate 34,684,536 downwards.
TAATATATCCTAATTAACATTAAAAGTATTAAATTAACACTTTCATTTTCTCTAATTATAAATTAGGGTTTCAAATCCCGAAGTTAGGGTTTTCTAAATTTGAAATTAGGGTTTGCTAATTAATTAAGCTTTACCCTAATTAATATTATAATTAATAGAACTTAAGCAATATAATAATCATTTAAATTCCCGGATTAGGGTTTTAAATTTTTGAATTAGGGTTTCGGATTCCCGAAACTAAAATTAGGGTTTCCAAAATCGGTTTCTAGGGTTTCTTATAATTCGCTAGGGTTTTCTAACCTAATGTTGGCGTTCTTAATATATACTTAAGGTTTGTTACAGATATCGTTTATCTGGTCAACCATTGAATTTTAACCACATCTTGTATACATATATACACAGAACATATTCACGTATTTCCTTAATCCTGAATAATTCACCTAAATCCTTCACAGAATTTTGAAATCCTCAAAATTCTATCTTAAAAACATCAAACGCATACACTTATTTTCTGTCTGGGTTCTAATACTGAACCTTAAATTAATTAATAAAAATTTTAAAAATATTCTAAATTCTCGGGTTGTCACATTCACCCCTTCTTCTAAAAATTTCATCCCCGAAATTTACCTTACACCATACACCATTCACCATACATACACAGCATCACATGCTACCCAATACACCACTCACAAGAGTAAAAATTTTCAAATTTTGCTAAGGGGTCATATAGACCATGAACACATAGTTTTAACGGTATTCATACCGTATAACAATACATTACTTGGTATGTTTACAATCACAAAGAAGGTAAACTACCGTTGCTAGTACTTTAGGTGATTAGGCTATCATACTCTTATGTCATGCATAACGTATTAATCATGTATAGCGAATATTTACGCTACTTGATTGGATTATTTATCAAAACAACATAGTCCACCTTAGTCTTATCATAGGATTCCGCACCAAAACAATTTGGCTTGGGAAATTTCTTTCAATGAACACTTAGAGTTTTCATAAACATTAGTCTAAATTTGAATCGAATAGATAGACTCATATCAATAATTCAATTCAATCAATTATTTAGGTGTAGCCAAACCAGATTGGCAAATTAAAAATTTTTTTTTGAAAATATTTCAGAGAATGACGTCATGATCGCATCTTGTATTAACAAATCTGGTTGAGGATGTCGTCATTGTGTGACGTTGTCATAACACATCATACAATAGTGGAACAACGATTTTAGATCAAATTCACACTAAGTATTCCTGTATTTACAACTCCATCAACTTTTTATCATCTCTGCACCAGGTTACATGGTACATGAGTGATAATTAAAATATATTTTGATATTTCAAATCGTTTGCGTCTAGCTGAAATAAGTAGCATAGACTATACTTTAATCTGTTTCAAAAATGATTACGAGTCTACTCATTTTTATTTTTTATTTCAAAAGCACATAGTGCGTATTTAGCTTGATGTCAACATTTCGAAGTCTAGCATAGCTAGGAGTTTTGGAAAACTTATGTCTTCACTAATAATCATTTGCTTAACAATCTATCTATTCCTATAGTCTTTCATACTCCATTTACACACAACTATACCCAGTTCGTCAAACCACACTTATGAGTCCATAAATTGCCACAATTATATGAGTTTAAGAACTTATCCTAGTCTGACCTTTGGCGTCCGTTCGCTGAGGGGTTCATAAATATTTCATATAACTATGAATCAAGTATGTCACATAAGTATGAGTTTTAAGAACTCGTACTTAACCTTATATCCTCTACCTATGACCTATCTATCTGTTATACACATGAGAAAGGAATCACCCTCTTAACATGCATATATCAAATAGCTCGACACAAACATTTAAATGATTATCATTGTCAGAACTAAGTAGTTTTTACACCAAGTACAATTCCCCGCCCACACAAGGAATCATACAACTTAGTTCTTGAGCATGAATCCTCAATTGAATCCCCACCTACCACTAACACCCTTCTCAATACGTAATTTCATTTAACTCGTATTCATAATCCTTTCTCCGAATCTGCACCAATTCATAGTACAACCGACTCTCGGCAATCTTGTCATGTCAACCTGCTCAATCATTAGATTGATTCTTATCCCTGCTATCACTTTATCAGATCACGGAGTGATCTCATCGTATATATTACGATTTATTTTTATGTCTTGATCGTTTTATTTTACGATCTTCTATCACTGTACTTTTAGTCTTTTAGACACTATCTATTTCTCACTACTGTTCAACTTTATTATCAGAGTTAGGGAACTCCGTATCTTATAACTCGCCGAGATTCGTCTTTGAATCTTATCGACCAACTAACTCTATTTGAGTTAGTACTTATCCTAATCAATGCGGTTATTAGTCTCAGGTATTCCTACCTAAGGTTCATAACTTACAGCTTTGATACCAACTGTGAGGGCCCCGAATCCGAGGTCCCGAATCACCGCGGATCCGGTTCGATCATTCTAACACTATTACTATTTTTGTGGAGATATAAACATAAATTGTTTATCCATTAAACTTACATACTTTTCCCCAAGGTCGAGTAACCTTAACTTAATACACAAATCATAACTTTTCTAACACATAACATTATATTATACAACTATTACAAATCTAATCGCACATATTAACTTTACGCTGGAACTGTCTTTAACCTTTCCTTGTATCCGACGCATTCGTCTTAATCTGCAATGTTATCATGATATAACAAGGGTGAGCATAAGGATTGCCTATCAAGTTTAAGTTCAATAATATAACGATATATCATGATTGAAAGAGTCTGAATAATAAGCTGGCTATAATTCAATAATATAATTGTGAACTAGCAGGAACAAATTTATGACTAAACAAGTATTATACATGAACAAATATATCTGAACCAACTGGTAATGAAGGTGATCAGCCTTTCATACCTGACTTATACATACAATATGTTGAGAGTATAATTCATGGCAACCAAAAATGATTAACCATAAGCTTATCCGAATGAAACAACTCTTAGTAGAGTTAAGTAAAAACAAACTTGCTTGAACCGTTGATTACTCAATTCTTTTAATTTATAACGTCAGATTCAAGACCTAATATTAGTAATATAGATCTCCAATATTAGAATAATATCATCACAATATAATACTATTATATATATAGATATACATAGAATAACCTAAACACATAACATATAACACATAACCATATCAGTCTATAACACACATATGACTCGGTATTAAATTAAATTATTTCAGTCTGACTTGAATACGACAAAATTCTAACGTCCCGACGGTCTAGTCGGTAATTATCAAGTTTAAGTTCAATTAAACTCTGCCTAAACACTTAACAATTAACTTAAATAATTTTAATAACAGTCGAAATATTTTTCCAAATCTCATAATAATTTTTAAATAATTATTACTATTTATCGTGTATTTTAAATCATTAGAATTGTATTTAAATAAATTAAATACCACATAATTCATTTATTATTAATATTTATTTATTATCAAATATTAATGAAAATCATCACTTAATATTATAATATATTTATAATATATCAAAGTATTTTAATTCCTTAAAATCATATTTATATGATTTTTAAACACTTAAATTCATTATCCAGGTAATTACTATTAATATTAAAATATTAATATTTTCATGACAAAATATCAAAAGTTATATTTTATAAGTTTAAATATTTTTCTAACACTTAAATCATTTTTATATGATTTATAAATCATTAATTCTATTTTTCTATAATTTATTTAATATAGTTATTAAATAAACTAATTATCATTAATATTGATTAATTAATGAAATTCATCACAAAATATCAAAATTCACTAAAAATAACTTTAAATATTTTCTTATACCATAATATTATTTTTAATGATTTTTCATGTATTAAAATCATTTTTAAATCATTTATTTAATATTATAATTAAATAAATTAAATACCATTTATATTCCAAAAATATTAAATATTTATGAAATATACTCAAAATAATTAAAAACTATTTTTCAGGCTTTAAAATAATTTTTCGGAATTTATTTTGTATTTTTAATAATTAAAAACCATTTTTATCTATTTTTAAACAATTTTCGAAAAATCAGAAAATAAATAATAATAAAACCGTCGCTAAAGGGCCCTATAGCGACAGACCCGTCGCTATAGGTGTTCTTGAGCAAGAACCTAGAACTTCATGGCAGTTAACAAGTAGGTAGGTTTAACCGTGAATAGATTCTTGGTCTTCATGATTCTGGGCTACTAATGTTGTTACACATGTAGTATAAGTGTAATACTATAACTACAATCAAATTTTCTGGTCATTCAACAACTGATCAGAGAGATCTAAGCTCTCCAAATCGTTGTCAGACCCTGTTCTTAAGTTTCTGGGTTTTCCAGAATCGAGGTAGCTACTTCGAGCCTTTAAATCTTTACCTTCCTAGCTTGGTTTGGGTGATATAATGGTTTAATCGTGTAAAGAACATGTCAGAGTCCATTTATATAACATAATATCATAACAACAACATAACATATGACAGATAATGGCAGGTCAAAGTAGGGGCCAGGGGCTGTTCTTGAGAAATCTGGGTTTCCCAGATTTCGTCCCCAGGTTGGTGGTCAATGCATGTTTGACCGGCTAAAAATTTGTGTCGATGCAAGATCTGGTTAATATAAGGGCTGGAATGTGCAGTCCTTATACTAGTCTACAAGATAACAACATCAACTTGTCCTAACTAACAAACAACCATGAGATCTAAAGCCTGGAAAAGCTTACCTAAAGAAGAACTAAATTTTCCTTTGAACATAGAAATTGCGAATAAGGAAGTAATCCCTGTTAGATTCGTATACAAGAACTGTAGTGTGAACATTAAGGAGAATATCTTGTTGGTAGATTTGATTTCGATTAGACTCGGGGAATTTGATGTAATTTTGGGGATGGATTGACTGTTCAAATATGGAGCAGTAATCGATTGTCACAAGAAGTGTGTAAACCTTATGACTCCGTCAAAGGTAGTATTTTATGGTAGAAAGTCGCCTAGACAAATGAAATGTCCGAGCGACTATGCAAAGCCAAGAAATTGTTGAGTCAAGGTTGTGTGGGCTATTTAGCTTACATAGTCGATACTCGTAGAAGAAGGGTGTGAAACTAGAAGAAATACCAAGAGTGAGAGAATTCAAGACGTGTTTCGTAAGATTTGCCGGGACTTCCGTCGTGATGAGAAATTGAGTTCGTGATCGACTTAGCGGCGGAATAGCACCGATATCGAAGGCCCCGCATGAATGGCTCCTAGAGAAATGAAGGGCGATGGTACGATTGCAAGAGTTGGCCGGACAAGAAATATATTCAACCAAGTGTATCGCATACGGGAGCGCTAGTTTTATTCGTTAAGAAGAAGGATGGATCAACGCGTCTTTGCATTGATTATAGAGAGTTAAACAAAGTCACTATTAAGAATAGGTATCCGTTGCCTAGAATAGATGACTTGTTCGATCGGTGAAGGGTGCTAAATATTTCGAAAATAGATTTGAGAAGTGGGTATCACCAATTGAAGGTAAGAAAGGAGGATATACCTAGAACGACATTGTAACTCGATGCGGACATTACGAGTTTTCGGTGATGTCTTTGGTTTAACCAAAGCCCTCTTTGCGTTCATGGATTTGATGAGCGAGGTGTTTAAACCATTCTTAGACAAGTTTGTAGTGGTGTTTATTGGCGACATTCTAGTGTATTCCAAGACTCAAGAAGAACAACGTAGAACATTTACGTTTGACATTGGAAACACTAAGGAAGGAAAAGTCTGACGAAATTCTTTAAGTGCGTAATTTTGGCTCGATCGTCGTACAATTTTTGGGTCATGTGATTGACAAAGATGGGATTTCAAAGTGGATCCATCAAAAGTGGAAGTCAGTAATCAATTGGGAACAACCAAGAACACCGCCGTAAGTGAGGAGTTTCTTGGGACTGGCTGGTTATTATAGAAGATTCATCCAAGATTTTTCTAAGATAGCCACTCCGCTAACAAATTTGACAAGGAAAGCTGTAAAATTCGTTTGGACGGAGAAGTGTGAAGAGATTTTCCAAGATTTGAACAAAAAGTTAAGTATGGCACCTGTGTTGACATTACCAGATAATACAGGAAATTTTGTAGTGTTTAGTGATGCCTCACACAAAGGGTTGGGTTGTGTTCTTATGCAGAACGACAAAGTTATTGCCTATGCATCAAGACAACTGAAGGATTATGAGAAAGGGTATCAGGACTCATGATTTGGAATTGGTCTGCAGATTGTATTTGCTCGAAGATATGGAGACACTATCTTTATGGAGAAAATGTGAGATCTACATGACTACACAAAAGTCTCAAGTATATTTTCACTTAGAAAGATTTGAACATGCGTCAGAGAAGGTGGATGAAGTTGATAAAAGATTACGATTGTGAGATCTTTTATCATCCGGGCAAAGCGAATGTGGTGGCAGATGCTTTAAGCAGGAAAGGTCGGGAGAAGTTGATGCTGATAACAACTCAGGAGAAGCTCATTTCAGCAATTACAAAACTGGAGTTGGAAATCAAATTTCCAAAAGAATTTGACGAACAACTATTCCAGATAGAAGCTGGTCCAACTTTAGTGGATAAAGTGAAGAATGCTCAACTACAAGATGAGTAGTGTTGGAAAATCAAAGAGAATCTGGTTGAGGGCGGTGATGTAAAATACAAGGTTGATACCGAAGGATTACTACGGTTCGAAGGAAGAATTTGGGTTCCAGCAGTGATAGAACTGAAAGAAGAAATTTTGACCAAAGCTCATAGCTCAAAATATTCAATTCATCCAGGAAGCACGAAAATGTATCAGGATTTGCGTCGACATTTTTGTTGGCCGAATATGAAAAGGGATGTTGCAGAATGCGTAGCGAAATGCTTGACATGTCAAAGAGTAAAAGCCGAACATCAAAGACCCAACGGATTACTCCAACCGTTGGAAATACCGGAATGGAAGTGGGAACACATCACGATGGATTTTGTGGTGGGTCTTCCAATTACTCAGAGAGAATGCGATGCGATTTGGGTGATAGTGGAAAGACTGACGAAATCAGCGCACTTTCTACCAATAAAATTAGATTCAATCTTGATCAGTTGGCAAGATTGTACATTAAAGAGATCGTTTCGAGGCACGGAGTGCCAGTATCAATTGTGTCCGATAGAGATCCGCGATTCACGTCAAATTTCTGGAAGAGACTACAAGTATGCATGGGGACACAGTTGCGAATGAGTACGGCTTATCATCCACAAACAGATGGCCAAAGCGAACGAACAATTCAGACATTGGAAGATATGCTGAGAGCATGTGTCATGGACTTTAAAGGAAGCTGGGAAGAACAATTACTGTTGGTGGAATTTGCTTACAACAACAGTTATCGCTGAAAGACATCGGCATGCCACCTTACGAGGCATTGTACGGCAGAAAGTGCAGAACTCCACTGTGTTGGGATGAAGTCGGTGAACGCCAACTATTAGGACCAGAACTGGTGCAACAAACTGCTGACGTTGTCAAACTCATTAGGACAAGATTAGTAGCAAATTTCAAGGCAGATGCGAGAAAAAGTATCTTGATCAACATGCATAAAGATCGTGCATTCGACGTAGGAACTTTTGTATTCCTAAAAGTTTCTCCCTGGAAGGGGAAAATTCGTTTCGGTAAAAAGGGAAAGCTAAGCCCGAGGTTTATTGGACCCTTTGAAGTGCTGAGAAGAGTGGGAGAAGTGGCTACGAGGTAGCTCTACCTCCAGAGTTGGAAAATATTCATAATGTTTTTCACATTTCAGTGTTACGACCATATAAACCCGACTACAAACATGTGATCGAGTACGAACCGTTACAGTTCGAGAAAGATTTATCTTATGAAGAGGTTCCTATCCAGATAGTCGACATGAAAGAACAAGTGCTCAGGAATAAAGTGATACCTTCTGTGAAGGTGATATGGAGGAACCACAACGCTGAAGAAGCTATGTGGGAACTCGAAGAGAAAATTTGAAAGAGTACCCTGAGTTATTTGTTTAATCTGTGTCTTCGATTCTGGGGAAAGAATCTTTGTAAGTAGGAAAGAATGTAACGAATGATTTGTTTGAGTTGTGATTTCGAGGATGAGAATCCTTGTAAGGAGGGAATGATGTAACATTCGTAATTTTAAAGTGTAATATTAAATATTTATTGATTTATATAAGTATTTAATGGATTATGTTTATTGTTGAATAAATAATTGTTCAATTTGAGTTGATGTGATTTAGTTAATTATTTGTTGAATAAATAATTAAATATTAAATATTAAATATTTATTTGCAATATTAAATATTTATTGAATTATATGGCAATTTGAGTTGATGTGATTTAGTTAATTATTTGTTGAATAAATAATTAGGAGCTAAGAAAATTAATTGTTATGAGTTTATATACCAATTTAATTTAATAAGTAAGCTAGAGAGCTTATAGCGATTTAAATAAATTATAATATTTTAAATGGGAAATGGTAATTTAAAATATTAGTTGGTTTAATAAAATTATAATTATAAAGAAATTATAGTTTTGTGATAATGATTTATGTGTTAAAGTAATTTAATAGATTAATATTTTAATTGATTATTTAATTAAATAGAAGTGTGACAAATAACTTTTTTATAAAGGAGTTACTAAAATAAATTAAAAGAGTTTAATTTAGTTTTGCCAAACATGTCTTATTGCATATTAAGTCTTTAATCTAATGATGTTTTAACAAACAAGGTATAAGGGTTAATCCATTTGTTTTAATTAAGTTTACCAAACAAGGTGTAAGGGTTAATGAGTTATTTTATTAAGTTAGCCAAAACAAGCCTTATGGCTTTTGATTTTCAAAATTCTATAGCGATGTCGATTAAAATCCTATACTTAATATATATATTATTATTATTATACGTTATATGATAATACGTAAACTAGAGTTGGGAGAAGAGAGAAGAAGAAGAACATAGAGAAAAATTTGAGAAAACTCTAGAGAGAGTGAGTGATTCTAACAGGTTTTTGAGAAAGGAATTGGAGAAAAGAATAGCCATCATCTTCCTAATCAAAGGTAGGAGCTTAATCTCTTCTTTAAAAGTTTAGACTTCTTCTTCCAAAAAGTTCTCTGTAAATTTTTATAAAAGATTAATTGTTATTATATATATAGTTTTGTATGATTATTGATTATAAGGTTGTTTCATGAATTTGTATGTGATTATAGAAAATTTAAGTCATGTATGTATGTGTTTTGTGAAAAAACCATATTACAGTGTTTACATGAAAATACATATGAATATGGCTTAATTTAAAATAGAAATTAAGGTTGAATTAGTTGTTAGATTGATAAATTGATTATAGAAATTGATAGAGTATGTATAATCATAAATATGATGTTTTGAAATTTCTGTTTTGATTGAAAAATAAAATCATAGTGTTGAATTTCATTAAAAAGTCAACAATGGAGTTTTTGCCAAAAACATTGAAATTGGGTGTTGTAACTTTGATGTTTGTGTTATTCTATGAGTATAAACATGTTAGAAGTCTTCACAATATGTTTATATGAAGTCTATATGTGTATTACATGATAATCAGTCTATTAGATTCGAGCTTTTAGGCCAATTTGGCTTTTGTTCATCTTGTTGTTAGAGCTTGGTCGCCAGATTCTCGAGTCTGATACCGCAATGCGTGGCTCAAGAAGATATAAATCTCGCGCCATATGCTTATGCCGGCCATACTGTCAGCCAGTCATACCTTATCACATCATAGTCCGTACGGCCACGCCATAAAGACCAACTAATGGCCTATAACTTTGAATGTTAACTGACTTTCAAGCATGTACATGAACCATAGTGTAAATCGAAGCCGCCCATGAAGTGAGTTAGCGAGAGTTCTAATAGTTTTGTTTAAGTATACAAATTTGGAAAATAAATGTTGATGTATGGGTAGAAACATGTTAGAAGTTATTGAATTATGTTTACATGAAGTTTTTGTATGAATTGCATGTGAATTAGTCTGTTAGAAACGAGCTTGTAGGCCAAATTGGCTTTTTCTGTCTTGTGCTTGTCAAGTCATTTAGTCGACATCGAGTTTTGCGAAGTGGGCACTACCAAAGAAGACGTTAGTGGAAATGCCGCCATCATCCTGTACAGTCACTGGCCAGAATGTATTCACCCGCCATAATGGCGCCATCACCACGCCGCAGCACGACCCACAGTGTAAATTGTGAAATGCATGAAAGTTAAGAATGTTCGAGCAGCTTTTGTTTAAGTATCCAAAACTTGAAAATAAATGTTATGTGTTAATAATATGAATGATAAATGATGATTTCAGTAGTATTAAACTATGAATGAGCATGTTATCAAGAGTTAATTAGTATTAACGTAGTTTGATTTTGTGAATTGGTAATTTAACCTACATGATGTATACATTTTGTTTATATAGATATAAAATGTTGGTAATGACTAATTATGTCATGATGACATATGTATAGGGTATTGATTCAAGTTGTAAGGTTTAGCTTGTGCTAAAGGCAAGTTTTCTAACTCTAAAACTTTGTTGTACAAGTTTAAATTCGTTGAGCACATTATTGCTTTTGATTCCATTTCAATTATACAAGTTGCTAACCTTACACTTTCGTAGAGTTAGATTGTTTATTATTGATAAAGCTCTTGTATCTATTGGTTCATAAGGATACAAGTATTCCAAATCTTATATTTTATTATTGAGCAAGTTCTTTAATATGTAACTTGTGATTTAGCATGCGAGTTGTTCTATTTTAATATTCTAGTATTGAAAAACTCTATCGTTCAAATTACTATTCATTATGCATGTTTAGTACCTAAATTCTCAATAACCTTGAATGTTATGATTATTCAATGCTTATGCTATTAGATTATTCCTAAAGCATAATGTTAATTTACAAATATCAATTCGATTATGATTATTCCATAGCATCTGATTATTTCTTTTGTAATCAACTAATCCTTAGTTGATTACCGTTGAATTCTAAATTACCCTGTAATGTATCCAAACCAAACTTACTTTGGTGTGGACTTGTATTCTAAATACTGAGATGAACAACTCTTTTAATAGAGGTTTACGCTTAGCGTTGAAATGGTTGTGCACAATACATTGTATTTAAGGGTTGATCCCCTAAGCACGTGGAGTCCTTATAGTCTTTATGATCGTTAAAGTTAAAGTTGAAAGATTACTTATAACTGTGGACATGATTCGTGGTCATTAGACCCTCAGTGAATGTTATAATTTTCATAAAATTAATAGAATATATTGTTCAGTTCTATTGAGCCTATTATTGACAATTGATGTAAAAGTTTAAAGATTTACTTATTGTTATTTCAAGTGGGCCTTGTTTGCTCACTCTTGCCTGTAAAATTTCTTACAGCTAAAGTTGAAACTAGTGACGTACCTAGCACCAGTAAGGGAAAAGGAAAGATGAACAAGTATTGAAGACTTGTAATAGATTGGATAGTTTTATTATCAGACTTTGGTTTAAAGATTTTAATGAAGCTTATTAAATTTTCGCATTTGAATGATTGTTGTTAAAGGTTAGATAACCTGGGAGATTTTTATTTAAGTTTAATCCTGTATGGGCAGGTTTGATTATTCAATTTTATTGTAATTGGGTAGTTAGAAATGAATGTTTTGATTTAGTGAACACCGAATCCTGTGGGAATAAAGTACCTGGATTTGGGGGTGTCATAATATTCACGTATTTCCTTAATCCTGAATAATTCACCTAAATCCTTTACAGAATTTTGAAATCCTCAAAATTCTATCTTAAAAACATCGAACGCATACACTTATTTTCTGTCTAGGTTCTACTACTGAACCTTAAATTAATTAATAAAAATTTTAAAAATATTCTAAATTCTCGGGTTGTCACATTCACCCCTTCTTCTAAAAATTTTGTCCCCAAAATTTATCTTACACCATACACCATTCACCATACACCATACATACACATCATCAAATGCTACCCAATACACCACTCACGAGAGTAAAAATTTTCAAATTTTGCTGAGGGGTCATATAGACCATGAACACATAGTTTTAACGGTATTCATACCGTAAAACAATACATTACTTGGTATGTTTACAATCACAAAGAAGGTAAACTACCGTTGCTAGTACTTTAGGTGATTAGCCTATCATACTCTTACGTCATGCATAATGTATTAATCATGTATAGCGAATATTTACGCTACTTGATTGAATTATTTATCCAAACAACATAGTCCACCTCAGTCTTATCATAGGATTCCACACCAAAATAATTTGGGTCGGGAAATTTCTTTCAATGAACACTTAGAGTTTTCATAAACATTAGTCTAGCTGAATCGAATAGCATATACTCATATGAATAATTCAATTCAATCGAATTATTTAGGTGTAGCCAAACCCCGTTGGCAAATTAAATTTTTTTTTTTGAAAATATTTTCGAGAATGACGTCATGATGCCGTACTGTATTAATAGTCTGTTTGAGTATGCCGTCATTGTGTGATGTTGTCATAACACATCATACAATAGTGGAACAACAATTTAAGATCAAATTCACACTAAGTATTCCTGTATTTACAACTCCATCAACTTTTTATCATCTCTGCACCAGGTTACATGGTACATGAGTGATAATTAAAATATATTTTGATATTTCAAATCGTTTGAGTCTAGCTGAAATAAGTAGCATAGACTATACTTTAAACCTTTTCAAAAATGATTACGAGTCTACACATTTTTTTTTCAAAAGCACATAGTGCGTATTTAGCTTGATGTCAACATTTCGAAGTCTAGCATAGCTAGGAGTTTTGGAAAACTTATGTCTTCACTAATAATCATTTGCTTAACAATCTATCTGTTCCTATAGTCTTCCATACTCTATTTACACACAACTATACTCAGTTCGTCAAACCACACTTATGAGTCCATAAATTGCCACAATCATATGAGTTTAAGAACTTATCCTAGTCTGACCTTTGGCGTCCATTCGCTGAGGGGTTCATAAACATTTCATATAACTATGAATCAAGTATGTCACATAAGTATGAGTTTTAAGAACTCGTACTTAACCTTATATCCTTTACCTATGACCTATCTATCTGTTATACACATGAGAAAGGAATCACCCTCTTAACATGCATATATCAAATAGAGCAACACAAACATTTCAATGATTATCATTGTCAGAACTAAGTAGTTTTTACACCAAGTACAATTCCCCGCCCACACAAGGAATCATACAACTCAGCTGCCGACATGAATCCTCAACTGAATCCCCACCTACCACTAACACCCTTCTCAATACAAATTTCATTTAACTCGTATTCATAATCCTTTCCTGAATCTGTACCAATTCATAGTACAATTGACTCTTAGCAATCTTGCTGTCAACTGTTCAATCATTAGATTGATTCTTATCCCTGCTATCACTTTATCAGATCACGGAGTGATCGCATCGTATATATTATGATTTATTTCTATGTCTTGATCGTTTTATTTTACGATCTTCTATCACTGTACTTTTAGTCTTTTAGACTCTATCTATTTCTCACTATTGTTCAACTTTATTATCAGAGTTAGGGAACTCCGTATCTTATAACTCACCGAGATTCGTCTTTGAATCTTACCGACCAACTAACTCTATTTGAGTTAGTACTTATCTTAATCACTGCGGTTATTAGTCTCAGGTATTCCTACCTAAGGTTCATAACCTACAACATTGATACCAACTGTGAGGGCCCCGTATCCGAGGTCCCGAATCACCGCGGATCCAGTTCGATCATTCTATTACTATTTTTGCGGAAGATATAAACATAAATTGTTCATACATTAAACTTACATACTTTTCCCCAAGGTCGAGTAACCTTAACTTAATACACAAATCATAACTTTTCTAACACATAACATTATATTATACAACTATTACAAATCTAATCGCACACATTAACTTTACGCTGGAACTGTCTTTAACCTTTCCTTATATCCGACGCATTCGTCTTAATCTGCAATGTTTATCATGATATAACAAGGGTGAGATTAAGGATTGCCCAACAAGTTTAAGTTCAATAATATAACGATATATCATGATTGAAAGAGTCTGAATAATAAGCCAGCTATAATTCAACAATATAATTGTGAACTAGCAGGAACAAATTTATGACTGAATAAGTATTATACATGAACAAATATATATGAACCAACTGGTAATGAAGGTGATCAGCCTTTCATACCTGAGTTATACATGCAATATGTACAGAGTACAATTCATGGCAACCAACAATGATTAACCATAAGCTTATCCGAATGAAACAACTCTTAGTAGAGTTAAGTAAAAACAAACTTGCACTCGAATTTGGTTGATTATCGCTACGTAATTTATAAATCAGATCAGAAGACCTAATATTAGTAATATAGATCTCCAATATTAGAATAATATCATCACAATATAATACTATTATATATATAGATATACATAGAATAACCTAAACACATAACACATAACACATAACCCTATCAGTCTATAACACACATATGACTCGGTATTAAATTAAACTATTTCAGTCTGACTTGAATCCGACAAAATTCTAACGTCCCGACGGTCTAGTCGGTGAATTATCGAGTTTAAGTTCAATTAAACTCTGCATAAACACTTAACAATTAACTTAAATAATTTTAATGACAGTCAAAATATTTTTCCAAATCTCATAATAATTTTTAAATAATTATTACTATTTATCGTGTATTTTCAATCATTAGAATCAGTATTTAAATAAATTAAATACCACATAATTCATTTATCATTGATATTTATTTATTATCAAATATTAGTGAAAATCATCACTTAATATTATAATATATTTATAATATATCAAAGTATTTTTAATACCTTAAAATCATATTTATATGATTTTTAAACACTTAAATTCATTATCCGGTAATTACTATTAATATTAAAATAATAATATTTTCATGACAAAATATGAAAAGTTATATTTTATAACTTTAAATATTTTCTAACACTTAAATCATTTTATATAATTTATAAATCATTAGTTCTATTTTTCTATAATTTATTTAATATAGTTATTAAATAAACTAATTATCATTAATATTGATTAATTAATGAAATTCATCACAAAATATCAAAAGTCACTAAAAATAACTTTAAATATTTTCTTATAACATAATATTATTTTTATAATTTTTCATGTATTAAAATTATTTTTAAATCATTTATTTAATATTATAATCAAATAAATTAAATACCATTTATATTCCAAAAATATTAAATATTTATGAAATATACTCAAAATAATTAAAAACTATTTTTCAGGCTTTAAAATAATTTTTCAGAATTTATTATGTATTTTTAATAATTAAAAACTATTTTTATCTATTTTTAAATAATTTCTGGAAAATCAAAAAATAAATAATAATAAAACCGTCGCTAAAGGGCCCTATAGCGACAAACCCGTCGCTATGGGTGTTCTTGAGCAAGAACCCAGAACTACATGGCAGTTAACAAGTGGGTAGGTTTGACCATGAATAGATTCTTGGTCTTCATGATTCTGGGCTACTAATGTTGTTACACATGTAGTATAAGTGTAATACTATAACTATAATCAAATTTCCTGGCCATTCAACAACCGATCAGAGAGATCTAAACTCTCCAAATCGTTGTCAGACCATGTTCTTAAGTTTCTGGGTTTTCCAGAATCGAGGTATCTACTTTGAGCCTTTAAATCTTTGCCTTCCCAGCTTGGTTTGGGTGATATAATGGTTCAATCGTGTAAAGAACATGTCAGAGTCCATTTATATAACATAATATCATAACAACAACATAACATATGACAGATAATGGCAAGTCAAAGTAGGGGCTGTGGAAATTTGTTTTGAGAAACTGGGTTTCTGTGATTTCGTCGCCAGGCTGGTGGTCAACGCATGTTTGACCGGCTTAAAATTTGTGTCGATGCAAGATCTGGTTAATATAAGGGCTGAAATGTACAGTCCTTATACTAGTCTACAAGATAACAACAACAACTTGTCCAAACTAACAAACAACCGTGAGATCTAAAGCCTGGAAAAGCTTGTCAGAGGTTACTTAGATTTCTGGGCTGCCCAGAAAGCAGTTTCTGTGAATGGTCAACGAGGTTTGACTGCTCGTATCTCTTAATATACTAATGATCTGGCCTTGTTTATTGTTTTAGATCATAGTCCTCATGACAAAGAACATATTTATAACATAAAACAACAAATATCAAAAACAAAGAAGGATTTAAGGCGTCTGACATTAGGCTGTCAGTCGATATTTTTCCAATTTTCCCAGATTTCAAAAATTTACTAATTCGTGTACTTTGATGTTATGGATTTACTATATAGCAACCCAGATCATCAAGTGACACCCTAATACACAACTTTAAACAACAACTAACATCTAACAACATAAGATCTCATGATTTCGAATTTTAGGGTTATTATACCTTCTAAGCTTTGATTCTTGATTTCTGATCTTTGATCTGTTCTGGGAAAGCTGAGATATGATAAAAGGTGATATTATCACTCCCTTTCTCCCTCAGAATTCGAAGTTTAGAGAGAGAGAGAGAGAGTTGCTAGCTTTTGAAAACTAAAGTAAGTCATTTCTTACTTTTTAATCTATTTGTATTATTGATGCAATCAATGAGCTTATCTAGATGGCTGATAATTGAGGTAAAGAGCACATGCTAGGGCTAGGGATTTAGTGAACCACTCACCTATAGTCAAAGCCTACAAACCAACTTATTAAAAAAATACAAAAAGGGCATTCTAATTTTTTTGCATACAAATTTAATGGCATTTTGACATTGGCCAAACTCTTAGGGTTTAGGGTTTGGGTTAGGGTTTAGATTTTGAAATCCTTTAGGGTTTAGGGTTTGAAACTCTTAGGGTTTGCAATTTAATTTTCTAAAATTTTCAATTTAGGTTTTCAAAAATAGAAAATTAATATTTCTAAATTATAATTAGAATTTTCAAATTATATTAAAATTTCTTAATCATACTTTAAATCTTACTAATTAGGATTAGTATTTCCTAATTAAAATTACTAATTAAGCAATTAGGGTGAAAATGGTCATTAGGGTTTATAAACCACTAATTAGGGTTTCTAATAGAAAAATAATTTTCTAATTTAGAAATTAAATTTTCATAATTAGATTAGGGTTTTCTAATTACTTAACTTGAAAATTAGAATTAATATATCCTAATTAACATTAAAAGTATTAAATTAACACTTTCGTTTTCTCTAATTATAAATTAGGGTTTCAAATCCCGAAGTTAGGGTTTTCTAAATTTGAAATTATGGTTTGCTAATTAATTAAGCTTTACCCTAATTAATATTATAATTAATAGCACTTAAGCAATATAATAATCATTTAAATTCCCGAATTAGGGTTTTAAATTTCCGAATTAGGGTTTTGGATTCCCGGAACTGAAATTAGGATTTCCAGAACCGGTTTCTAGGGTTTCTTATAATTCGCTAGGGTTTTCTAACCGAACGTTGACATTCTTAATATATACTTAGGGTTTGTTACAGATATCGTTTATCTTGTCAACCCTTGACCCTTAACCACATACTGTATACATATACATAGAACATATTCATGTATTTCCTTAATCCTGAATAATTCACCTAAATCCTTCTCAGAATTTTGAAATCCTCAAAATTCTATCTTAAAAATATCAAACGCATACACTTATTTTCTGTCTAGGTTCTAATACTGAACCTTAAATTAATTAATAAAAATTTTAAAAATATTCTAAATTCTCGGGTTGTCACATACACGGTACTACAACATACTTATATATTCAACTATATATACTTATATATTCAACTATATATCTTATTGACATGTATGTAATTACTAAATTATTACATCACATCTGAACATTACCCAGGTTTCTATAACCACTACATTCTTGTATTGTCATAATATTATTCATTACAAAAATAATATTATATTATTACCAGATAAACTATTTATCAATCTTCGCTTATCCTTACCGGATCCTTTAATCCGTTCGGCCTTAGCTGAAAATCATATAATTCAAGCAAGGTATGGGCATTAAATTGCCCAACAAGTTTACCAATTTTAATAACAACAAAATCAAGAATCATATAATTTATCTTCAATAACTAAATAAATAGTTGTGAAGTACTATGAATAACAAAATAACACTTTTCTTTTCTTTAAAACATTTCTAGATGACATGTGCCAACCTGAGAATTTAGACAATTTAATAAAATCTTAAAAGATTGAATAAGGTTAAATAATAGACCTAAACAGAAAATAAGTGTATGGATTTGACATTTCTGAGAAGGATTTTTTTGAGAATATAAAAATTTTTGGTGAAGACTTACAGGGTTAAGTATA
The DNA here is from genome assembly GCA_020205605.1 of Panax ginseng. NCBI lineage: Eukaryota > Viridiplantae > Streptophyta > Magnoliopsida > Apiales > Araliaceae > Panax > Panax ginseng. Next base: position 34,666,058 of record CM035146.1, on the reverse strand, counting down.
TAAGTGTATATGTGCTTTGTGTACAATGATTATATGTGTACAGTTTGTGGTTAAGGGTCAATGGTTGATAAAATAATTTATATCAGTGACAAACCCTAAGGATATATTAAGAACATCAAGGTACAGTTTGAAAACCCTAACGATTGATAAGAAACCCTAATACCGGCTCTAGAAACCCTAATTTTAGTTCTGGGAATTCGAAACCCTAACTGGAAATATTAAAACCCTAATTTGCAATCTTTAATATTAATTAGGAAACCTTAATCCTAATTAGCAAGCCCTTAAGTAATTAGGAAACCTTAATTTCTAAATTAGAAAGTTTAATTTTCTATTTAAAACCCTAATTGGAAATCCTAAAAAAATTTAATTTGTAAAACCTAAGGGTTAAACCCTAAGGGTTGAAACCTAGGGGTCAAAACCTAAGGGTTTGATATATCAAATGTCCAAATTGTCCTTAGTAGGTGCGAAAAGACCAAAATACCCTTTACTTAATTTTTTTAAGTTAAAAGAATTATGGCCAAAATTGTTGCCACATCTCTTGAATTGTAACCTTACACCTTGAATCATATGATTGAAGCCACATAACATCAATTATAGCCACACGAATCAAAAGTGTGATTAAAGAAAGAGAAAGTTCACAAACTTGACTCATTTGTTATCCAACACTTAGCCAACTCCTTCTCTCTCTTTAGCCACGAAAAATCAAAGTATTTCAGTCCCTAGATAACTTCCTAACACACCAAAATCAGTGTGGTAGAGCCAAGATCAAAGAATATTCAAGAGAAGGTAAAACCCTAACTAATATTTTGATCTTGTATGCTAAGATAAAAATGTTGTTTATGTGTTTATTTAAGTGTTATTAGATGTTATATGATGATCTATGATGTTATATCATAGATCTATAGCATCAAAGTGGGTTAAAATCAAAGTTTTTGAAAACTGCCATGAACCCTAAAAAGTTATCTGACAAGCATATGTTAGAGGCCACATATCCTTCCCTGTTAATGATTTATGGTGTTTTATGTTTTAGATTTGTAGTATGCCATGAGTACTGTAATATGGAAGTGGAATCATAGTCATTACATGTCCAGATTACAAGATATTATTGGTCAAAGTCAGTTGACCAAGCATGACTGAGCAATTTTGGGTAACCCAGAAACTGCCCAGATTGTGTCTGACAATATTTTTAAGGGCCAATATTTGTCAGGTGTTATGAGATTTGTGTGTATTGTTGTATCTAGTGTGTAGCATGTTATATGAACTTTAGATCCATGCCTCTAGATCCTTTAAACAATCAACAAATTGTAAGTTGTGGATGGTCAAAGTAGCCTACTCGACCATGACCTTGAGTTTCTGGAAATTCCAAAAACCGTTAGAACAAGCCCTCTGACAGGATTTGACCGGATCTCATCTTGTGATTGTGTTATAGTTGGACTGAGATGATGATATGTCGTTGTTCCTTGACACGAGAAAAACAAACTTGGACCATGAGAATGTGACGCCCCCAAAATAGGTATACATCACCCATCTTGAGTCGCCAAATACATGGTACAAAATTCAAATACAACTTAATAATACAACTGTCGTGTAAAATACGACAAAACATACACTGAGAGTTTTAATATGAATATTGTCTTCAAGACAGTATTTAACTCAAAAGAAGTCCTCAATACATTTATTATCACACTATTTCATAGAATAGTTAGGACTACTAATGCTATCATCTGGACCGTCACTCCATTTCCCGACTAGTCCCTGCTACGTTCTCATTTCCTGAAGAGAACAATGAAAGCAAAAGGTGAGCTCAACTAGCCCAGAAGAAATATTATGACTAAGATAATGCAGAATAATTTATCGTTAGCCTTCAACAGTGTTAAACTGATAAAATATAACAAACATCAAGTTTAACTGCAGTGAAACAAACAATCCATTAAAAGAGTCAAGTAGAGCATAAAGTCTACTTTCTTCTATGATTTAAAAGGTTTTTCATCACTTTTATCGCTGAGACTCAGCTTAATAAATAATCCACATCATTGAATCACCCCCAGCACTACGACCAAGGATATTCTTTAGTATCACGACCACAAATTATCCATGCACTACGGGCCAAGGATATTCGTGTATTCATCAATGATCATGATCATGCCAACAATCATCCATCCATCAATGCACTACGGGCCAATGAGGACTTTTACCACATCATTTGTAACATTACGGCCATGATTTATACCGAATAATCCACGGTCATAATCATACCAAGTCCATCTATGCACTCACTGAGCCACAGATGACTTTCAACATAATATAAACATGAGGATGATGACAATGATATAAGAATTCAATAAAACAAGTTCAAGTATAAATTTTTAAACATTTATAATTTAATTTATCCAGAATTTAATAATGTTCAAATTGTCAACATGATACTGCTTTGTGGAGTAAAATTCAAGAATAATAGTATATCAAAAATGATTTGGACCCAAAAGAAATCAATTTTTGTCATGAATAGTACCCCAGGTGAATAATAATAGAGTGAATAGTACCCGTGAATAGTGACTTCGGGAATAGTAATCCCGTGAATAGTGACTTCGGGAATAGTAATTTCGTGAATAGTACCCCGACATGAAAAAGTTAAAACTTATCAAGAATGCTCAGAATAATATTTTCATGAAAAGATACTGGATGAAGCGCAAATATCAAGGATATTCTACTAATTTCATGGAGTATAGAAGCCAAAACTTCAACAAAATAAGTATAGAATTCGAAATCTGAAACGAAATAATTTTACTTACATACTTCAGAGTATGAAAGAAAATATTATTTCAAGCGAATATTGAACAAAAATAACATCCCTTACCTTGAAAAGAAGAGTATTCCAACTGGTATAGCAGTGATATTCTTGAAGAATACTTATATTGTTTTCTACGCTCAAAGCTTTCTAAAACTCGAAAGAAATACGCTCAATATTATAGAAGAAGAATTCTCTGATTCTGGTGTGGTTTTCAATTCTAACTAGGCATCCTATTTATAGGAGAATGGAAAGGATGCTATTTGAATTTAGAAAATCATGGACTGCACAATAAATATTCAACGATCGAATTCACGGACTGATTTCTTAAAAATTTGATTTACTATGCAGCACTATGCAATAAAATATTCTAATAAAACAAAAACTTTAAATATATATATATATATATATATATATATATATATATATATATATATATACACGCCCTTCCATCTACGGCATCACCAAAACCCACCATTTCTCACATTATCATCAAATCCCACCATTACCCACATTTGTCACTACACACCCACACACACACACACACACACACACACACACACACACATGTCAAATATATATATATATATATATATATATATATATATATATATATATATATATATATATATATATAACTTCCTTCCGATAATTTTAAAAATGAGTAAATGGGAATCTAGATAATAAGTAAAATTTATAACAAATACTTCATAAAAATCACCTCAATATTTTTTACAACATTTATCATCTTTATTATAATTCAAAATATTTAACAACCAGGTCGTTCCCAGGAAAGAGGGGGCTTTCCAATAAGGATTTCTCCCTATTGGCGCGCAATTAGGTGACCAAACCTCTCCTTGACAGAACTTCTAGACATCGTCAATATTACAAATAATAATATTAATAACTTTGTCGTCTCAATTATTGATTTAATAATATATAAAATATCGACAATAATTGAATCAAATAACGTGAGATACTATGCAACAATTCTTTGTAGTAATAATTGAACAAAACCGAGTGACTTCTCACGTAAACATCAATAATCAATCTGTAGTGTGCTACTATGCAACCACGCCAGACATCGTATTTTTTAACAGGGTTAATTTAATAGTTAAAGGTAAAACTTCCGCCGTTATTTTCATAAAAAGATATTTCTGTCGTTTTCTCATTCCGATAATAATTATGTTGTGGGGTCCACCAATGATTGTGCCGTCGTACGAATATTCCCTGTTAAAACAAATATTCCCCGACCAATATAATATAACAATTTGCGTACTTTGTAAAATTTATAAATATTACCCACACCTATAACATTATATCAAATTCACTCCTTATTATTCAAAAATGATATTTATAGAAAATTCATCTTTATTCATAAAAGTTAGGGTCTTACAACCTCCCCTTCTTATGAAATTTCGGCCTCGAAATTAGGGTACATACCTGGCGAAGAGGTGAGGATGCCTTGATCTCATTTTAGATTCTAACTCCCAGGTCATTTCCTCAACATCGTGGTTTCTCCACAAAACTTTGACTTGAGGTATAATCTTGGAGCGTAGAATATGTTCCTTCTTATCCAAGATTTTAAGAGGAACCTCTTCATACGTTAAATCTTCCGCTATTTCATTCGATTCTAACTTAATAATGTGGTTCGGGTCTTCCACATATTTACGTAACATAGATATGTGAAAAATGTTATGAACACAAGACATACTTTGCGGTAAGGCGAGTCTATAGGCCACAGTTTCTACTTGGTCAAGGATTTCAAATCGACCAATGAATCGAGGATTGAGCTTTCCTCTCTTTCCAAATCTCGTAACTCCCTTCCATGGTTCCATACATAACAACACATGCTCTCCAACATTGAATTTCACGTCTTTTCGATGAAGATCAACATAACTCTTTTGTCGATCTTGTGAGGTCTTTATACGTTGCTGGATCATTTGAATCTTTTCCGTAGTCATACATACCAATTCCGGTCCCAACAACGTTGCTTCACCCACCTCGTTCCAGCATACTAGAGAACGACACTTGCGTCCATACAACACCTCGAATGGAGCCATGTCAATACTTGCTTGATAACTGTTGTTGTAGGAAAACTCCACCAATGGTAAAAACTTGTCCCAACTTCCCTTGAAGTCAAGGACACAGAGTCTTAATAAATCTTCAAGAGTTTGAATAGTCCTCTCTGACTGCCCGTCCGTTTGAGGATGATATGCCGAACTAAATCATAAATCCGTGCCCATAGCTTTTTGCAAACTAACCCAAAATCTTGAAGTGAATCTTGGGTCTCAATCAGAAACTATGGATACTGGCATACCATGCAATCTTACAATCTCGTTTATGTACATACGAGCAAGACGTTCAAGTGTATAAGTTTCTCGTATAGGTAAGAAATGAGCAGACTTGATCAATCTATCAACAATGACCCAAATTGCATCTATGCCTTGAGAAACCTTGGGAATACCAGTAACGAAATCTATGATAATATGCTCCCACTTCTATTCTGGAATTTCAAGTGGTTGCAATGGACCTTTTGGCACTTGATGCTCCGCCTTGACACATTGACAAGTTAAACACCTTGAGATAAACTCCGCGATTTCTCTCTTCATATTGCTCCACCAAAAAGTATGACGAAGATCATGATACATTTTGGTACTCCAAGGATAGATTGCAAACGATGTGTTGTGCGCCTCCATCATGATTTTATACTTTAAATCAGGGTCGTTAGGAACATAAAGTCTGGAGTTGACTCGAAGTATTCCTTCTTCATCCATTCTTACTTCCGGTATAGCACCTTCTTGCACTTTTTTCCTCATACGCATCAGCTCCAGGTCTGTAGTTTGAGCAGCTTTAACTTTATCGATTAAAGTCAGTTCTACTCATATATTCGCCATCATCACATGGGTCCTTGGAGTCTTTAACTCTATCTCCATCCTTTGCAAGTCATACAAGACGGGCCTTTGCGTTGACAATATCGCACTCGTACCCACATATGATCTTCTACTCAATGCGTCAGCTACCACGTTCGCTTTTCCAGGATGGTATTGAATGGTATGATCATATTCTTTCAACAGCTCAAGCCATCGTCGTTGCCTTATGTTGAGTTCTTTCTGAGTGAAGAAATATTTGAGGCTTTTATGATCCGTATAGATCTCCACTTTCTCCCCATACAGGTAATGCCTCCAAATTTTAAGTGCGAAGACAACATCTGCCAACTCTAGATCATGAGTAGGATAATTCCTCTCATATTCTTTGAGTTGTCGTGAGGCGTAGGCTATAACTTTCCCATGTTGCATGAGAACACATCCTAAACCTTTGCCTGAAGCATAACTGTAGATGACAAATCCCTCCAAGCCAGATGGTATTGTCAGAATAGGTGCTGAAATGAGTCTTCTCTTGAGTTCTTGAAAACTCTTCTCATATTCCTCGCTCCAACCGAATTTTGTATCTTTTCGAGTTAGCTGAGTTAATGGAGTAGCAATTCGAGAAAACCCTTCTATAAATCTCCGATAATAACCAGCTAAGCCGAGAAAGCTACGTAATTCGGTCACTAACTTAGGTTGCTCCCAGCTTTGTATTGCTTCAATCTTTTCCGGGTCAACAGATATTCCATGACTTGATATCACGTGCCCAAGGAATGAAACTTCCTCAAGCCAGTACTCGCATTTCTTCAACTTGGCATAAAACTTATTTTCACGAAGCTTTTAGAGTATTAGCCTCAAGTGTTGCTCATGATCTTCATGACTTTTGGAGTAAATGAGGATGTCATCAATAAAGACAACCACAAAATGATCCAAATATTCCTTGAATACTTGGTTCATCATATCCATGAAGGCCGCAGGAGCATTAGTCAATTCAAAAGACATGACTAGGAATTTGTAATGCCCGTACCGAGTTCTGAAAGCAGTCTTTGGAATGTCATCGGTTTTAATCTTTAACTGGTGATATCCGGAACGAAGATCGATCTTTGAAAAGAATTTGGCGCAATGCAACTAGTCAAACAGGTCATCAATACGTGGCAATGGGTACCTATTTTTGATGGTGACATGATTTAACTCCCGATAATCAATACAAAGTCGCATACTCCCATCTTTCTTCTTCACGAATAGAACAGGTGCACCCCAAGGAGACGTACTAGGACGAATAAAACCGATGTCTAACAATTCCTGCAGTTGGGTCTTTAACTCCTGAAGTTCAATAGGAGCCATTCGATATAGGGCTTTGCAAATGGATTTTGTACCGGGTTCAAGGTCTATACAAAATTCAACTTCACGCTCTGGGGGTAGGCCAGGAAGTTCTTCAGAGAATACGTCAGGAAATTTATTAACAATAGAAATGTCATTTAAATCTAACGTATTTTTGTTTGAATCCGTGACATGAGCTAAGAAAGCTTGACATCCATTTTTTAATAAACGAATAGCTTTATGGTTTGAGATGATAGTGATTGATTTTAATGGTTTGGTTGCTTGAATTCCAATAATAGGTTGGTTAGGAATATGAAAGCTAATAACCTTACTAAAACAATCAATTTTTGCATGATGAGTAGTTAACCAATTAATCCCTAGAATTACGTCAAACATAAGTATTTTTAAGGAAATAAGATCGACAGGTAATGTGTGAGTACCGATTTGAACCAAATAGGACTTATAAACAGTGGATGTAATGAAGGTTTCTCCCAACGGAGTTTCAACAAATAAGTCAAAGTCTAATTTCTCCGGAGTCAAATTTAAACGTTGAGCGCAAGTAGGAGAAATAAAAGAATGGGTAAAACCGGTATCAAATAAGGTATAGACTTTGCTAGAGTTTATGATAAGCTTACCCGTGATGACCTCGTTTGGGTTCCTTACTTTTTGGGAGGTCACGAAAAACGCTCTCCCTTGAACTACTGGTTTTGACTTTTCTGGAACGGCTTTTGGTGCCTCCATCCCAGCTGGACTTGGCTTTCCTGAACGATAAAATCGAGCTAGGTGACCTTCTCTTCCATAATTGTAACACGTTTTGGACTGCTGCGCACAGTTTGGACTGATGTGTCCCTCCCCTCCGCATTTGAAGCATATGATAGGTGGTCGTTCTCCTTCCTTAACAATGGGTGCTGGTGCTGACGTCTTTCCATCATTGTTGAATCTCCTTTTCTTGAAATGTCCACTCTTATTGTCTTGGCCATGATTACCACCGAAGTGGTTACTATTTTTGGCATGTTGATTCCCTCTACGTTTGTTGTCACCGCTTCGATGAATACTACCACTGGTATTATCATTTTGCCGGCTGCTTTCTCTTGGTTGGGTCGACTCGTTATCGCGTTCCAATAACTGAGCCCTATTTACAACATCTGAATACAAACACAGTTTATGAGAAATTAGATATTGATGTATCTCGGGTTTTAAACCTCTTAGAAACATCCGCGTCATTCTCTCCTCATTATCAACCAAGTGGGATGCAAACCGGGACAACTCCACAAACTTAGCTTTTCAGATCGCGACACGGTCATATTGTTTTCGCTCAGACTTGATGAACTCTACCTCCTTCATGTGACGAATACTTTCGGAAAGTACTTGTCGTTGAATAGTTCTTGGAACTTCTCCCAAGACATCTTCAATGCGGCGGCGAGTTGAGTACGCTTTACCGATTCCACACGATGAATCGCCTCTCCTCGCAACATAAAGGTGGAAAAGGGAACCTTTTGCTTCTCGGAGCATCCCAAGACATCAAATATCTTGGTGATCTGCTTTATCCACGTCTCCGCCTTAAGTGGTTTTGGTTCTCCAATAAACTCTGGTGGTCCCAGCTCCCTGAACTGCTTAGCGGCGACCGTCCGAGAGTTGCCAGTGTTTCCACCTGCATTTTGGACATGAGTCCCTCTTGCCTGATGTTGTACGAATTGCAGAAAGCTCCTAAACATTCCATCATTCGCCATTTGGTCGGTGTTGTTATTCACCTGAGGATTATTGCCTTCCTGATGCACATTATCCTAGGTGTTGATTTGTGGTGACTCAACGGTCTCCTGTGCTCCATTACTATTCTCAACATTATCGGATGTCATTTTCAAACACTGCCACAAAACAAGGGTTAATTGACATGTCACATATTATCCCTATAATCTGACCGACCAATTAAATACCAAATAAACTTAGGTAGGTCATACTAGCGAAGGAATTACCCGTCTCTCCCCTCCTAGTTCTAGTCTCACATCTCAGCCAGGGATCATATCCCTAAGCTTTGATACCAACTGTGACGCCCCAAAAATAGGTATACATCACCCATCTTGAGTCGCCAAATACATGGTATAAAATTCAAATACAACTTAATAATACAACTGTCGTGTAAAATACGACAAAACATACACTGAGAGTTTTAATACGAATATTGTCTTCAATACAGTATTCAACTCAAAGGGAGTCCTCAATACATTTATTATCACACTATTTCATAGAATAGTTAGGACTACTAATGCTATCATCTAGACCGTCACTCCGTTCCCCGACTAGTCCCTGCTATGTTCTCATTTCCTGAAGAGAACAATGAAAGTAAAAGGGTGAGCTCAACTAGCCCAGTAAGAAATATTATGACTAAGATAATGCAGAATAATTTATCGTTAGCCTTCAACAGTGTTAAACTGATAAAATATAACAAACATAAAGTTTAACTGCAGCGAAACAAGAAATCCATTAGAAGAGTCAAGTAGAGCATAAAGTCTACTATCTTCTATGATTTAAAAGGTTTTTCATCACTTTTATCGCTGAGACCCAACTTAATAAATAATCCACATCATTGAATCACCCATGCACTACGGCCAATGATATTCTTTAGTATCACGACCACAAATTATCCATGCACTACGGGCCAAGGATATTCATGTATTCATCAATGGTCATGATCATGTCAACAACTGTCCATCAATGCACTATGGGCCAATGAGGACTTTTACCACATCATTTGTAACATTACGGTCATGATTATACCGAATAATCCCTGGTCATAATCATACCAAGTCCATCTATGCACTACAGGCCACAGATGACTTTCAACATAATATAAACATGAGGATGACGACAATGATATAAGAATTCAATAAAACAAGTTCAAGGATAAATTTTTAAAGACTTATAATTTAATTTATCCAGAATTCAATAACGTTCAAATTGTCAACATGATACTGCTTTGTGGAGTAAAATTCAAGAATAATATTATATCAAAAATGATTTGGACCCAAAAGAAATCAATTTTTGTCATGAATAGTACCCCGAGTGAATAGTACCCGTGAATAGTGACTTCGGGAATAGTAATCCCGTGAATAGTACCCCGACATGAAAAAGTTAAAACTTATCAAGAATGCTTAGAATTATATTTTCATGAAAATATACTGGATGAAGCGCAAATATCAAGGATATTCTACTAATTTCATGGAGTATAGAAGCTAAAACTTCAACAAAATGAGTATAGAATTCGAAATCTGAAACGAAATAATATTACTTACATACTACAGAGTATGAAAGAAAATATTATTTCAAGCGAATATTGAACAAAAATAACATCTCTTACCTTGAAAAGAAGAGTATTCCAACTGGTATAGCAAGGATATTCTTGAAGAAAACTTATACTGTTTTCTACACTCAAAGCTTTCTAAAACTCGAAAGAAATATGCTCAATATTATAGAAGAAGAATTCTCTGATTCTGGTGTGATTTTCAATTCTAACTAAGCATCCTATTTATAGGAGAATGGAAAAGATACTATTTGAATTTAGAAAATCACGGATTGCACAGTAAATATTCGACGAACGAATTCACGAACTAATTTCTGAAACATTTGATTTACTATGCACCACTATGCAATAAAATATTCTAATAAAACAAAAACTATAAATATAATATATATATATATATATATATACGAAAGCAAATAAACGTTCTAGACCGAAGTCTAGGCTCTATCGAGGCATAACTCGATAATGTTAGTCCATATATAAAAATGTACATATATATATATATATATATATATATATATATATATATATACAAACTGAAATAAAATCACTTGAATGAAGTGCTGAAAAAACACGCAAACACGACTCTCAACGTGAATAATAGTGTGTGCAAAGATGAAGAGAAAGACTTTAAAGTGTGGGAGAAGGCTTACAGTGGGTTGTCAAAGAAGACTTCTATATCTTTAAAGGGATGAACACTCGGCTCCCACCGGTACAAAAAGTAGCTATATGTGAGCTCACAAGTGTTTAAAATGAGAAAGCACTCAGTATAGGGTGAGTATAGAGCAAATTTGACAGGGCTTCCTCGCCTTTTTCTCTTACAAAATGTCCACCCCAAGCCCTCTATTTATAGAGGGGGCCATGAGTGCACGGAAAGCGGTAGGCCTACTACCACCAAAAAAACCAAAGCTTTAGGCGCATTTTTCGACCACCAAAACCCGAGCCTTTTTGGTCCGAGGCAGCTTTTTAGTCTTACCGCTCAAGTGGCCCATGAACTCTTTTTTTTTTTTTTATAAATAAAATGTTACTACTCGTGGGTTGTGAGGCTTGAACACAAGACTTGTAAGTAAATAAATAAGAGTTCAAACCAACTGAGCTACAACAACTATTTTTTTTAATGCAATCTTCAATATATTTTAACTATAATTGAAAACTATAATTAAGATATGTAGTTAATGTAGGTAATTAATTAATAATAATAATTTATAATACTATTAAAATTTTAATTGATTGAGATATGTAATTAATATAGGTAATTAATTAATCGTGTTTGTTTGTATTATTATTTATTATTAATTATTAATTATTTTATTATTTTTAATATTTATTATTATTACTATTTCTGGTGTAGCAAAGAGTTTGCAAAAAAAAAAAAATAATATTATTATTATTATTACTATGTTGGTAGTTCGACCTTTCACTTGGCCCCATTTCCCCCCCTTGCTTGCTTTTCCGAGGTCTACTGCATGGCTAGGTTGTGACGCTTCAAATCCGTGTAATCATCGATTCATGTAAATTTGTGCTCACGATACAACATACACCATCATCTAACTAAGTAAACCTTAACAATAAGGAATAATAATATTAACTATTACATAAATAGTCGAAACAAAATCCCAAGTCTTTACAACCTTAAAACATACTGGAACTTAGTCTTAGCGTTTATCGCTACAATACACATATGCGAAAATAATTATTTTATTACATAACCCTTAGCATCACTTCATCTTGGACTTTCCCTTGTCCTTGCCCGAACCCTCAGACTTCTCATCCTTAACTGAAATGTTTAAACAAGAATGAGCACAAATTGCCCAGCAAGTATACGGAATAAATGAGAAATATACATCAGGATAAGGGCATTTGAATTACTAGATCTCAACAGTTGAAAGATTATCAAGTGTTAAAGAAGAACATCAGGAATAAGAATTTAAAAATTTTCAATATCATACTAAGGGGTGTAAAATACCCTGAATATATTTTCTTTCATCAAAAATCATCAGACGGTTTATCAATCCAATAGACTGTAAACGGTCTCTGCAAGTACGCCAGGTGATCAGCCCATTATACCCTACATTGTGCACATGTATTAAGTTTAAAATGCATAAGCATAAATGGGACTATTTGCCTGACATCTGTTTTTTCCGTTCATTCGGGTTGTTCATCTTAGTAATCATGCGAGACCTCACCAAGGAAACTTGGATTGGTAAACATTCAATAGCTTCGAAAGATGTGTTTTAAATCATTTTTTATCAATAATAACTAGCCGGAACCAAAGGCTAGGAACATACATAGAAACAGTTCTATGATAACATGAAACTTAAAAGCATAGCCGTTAGAATAATAATTGAATAACCATTGAAAAGCTTACAAGATAATTGGAGTTTGTATGACTTTTCAAAGCGAAGAAACTGCACGCGAATAAATAACTAACACAAGTCCAATACTTACCTCATCTGCGCTAATATTAGTAAGGATTTAATAAATACCCAAAAGAAATTAGGGTTAGGAAACTTTTCGATAAGCTGCTTCTAATTAACGCTAGCGATTAACCTTCACATAACCTAATCACACGTGTCTCGTTAATCACCATTCATACACAATCTAGTTTGAAGTAAAAGGGTCTCCTATTGGATATGCTATAAACATCATAATAGAATATATTTAGAAAATATATGCCACCCATTTTAGATATCATAGGCACCAAAGCAGAACTTAAAATGCCCAAACATAACAGCTTTTTACATTTTTTTTCTTAGCTTTACCATACCTCTCTAAAGCAGTCATAACTAATTCGTTTTAAAACATTTTTGAGCGATTCTTGCTTACACACTAAGCTAACCACGGGGCTACAACTTTCGTTCATGGACCATCTTCAAATTCCAAGCACAAAATTCCAGAAAATCCGTGCAAGGAGGCTGCTCCGAATTTGTTGGATGATTTGTATAACTACTTTGAAAAGTCATAACTCCTTGCTCCGAAGTCGGAATTAGTCCGTTCCAGAGTCTATGGAAAGCTTATTCAGTGTAATATAATAACCCAAAAGCCCAACATTTTTTGGAAACTGTAGCTAGCCCCGAATTTGTCCTTAGGGTCAGCAGTTCATAATTTTTTTCGGTTTCTAACATGTTTATTTCGCGACCTTACGATTTTCATATCTCGCTCAATATAGCTTCGATCAGAATGAAATTTGGACATGTTATACCTCATGCTACATACTATTTTACAAAATTATTACATGCAACAAATGGATTTTCTAAGACATGATTTGGTGACCAAAATCACGAAAAATCATGCAAACTAGTTTAACCCAACTTTTGAGAAAATCATGATTTTGATTCTAGCATGCATGGGTTTGATTCCTATTATCCAGACCACTTCTAATAACATATATATACATGTTACAACAATTCATTTATCTAACTTTTCATGTTTTGATCAAATTAGCAACTAAGAGGCATAATATCAAACACTTAGCATGCAAGGCATAACTCTTTGGATTTTTAAAGCATACATGGCATGATTTGTCCAGAACTTATGTTCTTATTACACCATAACAATCGCACTGAATTACACAACATCACATACTCCAAAACAAACCATTTATAAAGGTCTCCTATGCATATTCTCTCATAGTTTTGGAAGAACATAGAGAATGGGTTCATAGCTTACCTCTCCGGGCGAATTCCTCTTGATTTAATCTGTTAGAGACTCACTCCTTGCTTGCTTAAACTCTCCAAAATCTCCGTAAATCACCACAACATCTATTACTCTCAATTTCTCTTTCTTTTTTGTATCTTGGTGGGATTTTTGCAAAGTGAAACATTTTTTGTTGGGTATATATATATATAACTTGATAGAAATTTGCTCTCTCCGGCCCTCTTCACCACTCCCATCATCGATTACATGCATAATTATCCCACTTGAATATAGTTGGGGGAAGTTAGGAACATGAAAAGGTTTGCTTATTATGTATGGTTTAATAAGGAGTTATCACCTTTCTTCCTCCTTATTGCTATATCTGAATATACTCTCCTCCTTGTCCCATAATATGTGTCACAAGACCCCACCAAGCTCACGTCATTCAATTAAAAAATGCATTATAATGTTATTTTAATCATTTAAATACTAATTTTGACCATTTTGTCCTCCGTAGCCACACGTGTCGATACTTATATCGATTCCTACTACAATCGACATCCCGAACGTCATGGAACTCTCCGTTTTGTCAAACTCAACTTCAAAATTCGTAGTTGAGAATTCGTTGCTCCAAAGTGTGTTTGGGCTAAATTTAAGATAATATTATATCTAATAAAGTTCCAAGAGTAGAGATTTGACTGTATGTGATATTTTACGTCATGAAACTTCCAAGTCCATATATCTATAAATAAGAGCATTGTAAAAGAGAATGGTGGATATATAAAAATATTATGAGGCATGTCTCATTTTCGTGACACATTTAAAAATATTATGAGACATGTCTCATTTTCGTGACACATTTTCGTGGTTACAGTCTATCCTGCCTAATTTTGATGTTTCGGACTCAAATACGCAGACCGCGTCTCTAGATTCCGCTCCAAACTCAAACTCATATTTGTAAGTCATCCCACGAAATTAATTAGAATTAATTCCATCCTTAACCAATTTAAATAATTGGCCTAACCGTAACAACCATTAAAATGCATCTTATCACATAACATATAATAAAAATAAATTATTCATCTAAAAATAATTGTCACATAAGAATTTCATATAAGTTTGTTTATTGAAATTGTTTAATTACATGGAAAAATCTATGATATTACATAGGCCGCAGATGTACCTGCGGCTGGCTAAGTTGCCCCGGGCTTCGTGGGTCCCACCGTCTCGAAGTACGTGCACGCATTCAATGTAATATTCGCTCAAACTTTCAGAATTGCAATCCGGGCATCCGACTGAGGTATGTAAGACCTATTTCAGACCGCCGTTGTCAAGAGTTACGCAATAACATGGGATTAGAGGTTGTACGAAGTCACGAAGATGGGACCATGCCCTCCGGTCTTAAAGCTTCAAATTCTATCCGTTGTCCTGCGTAATAGTCACTTAAGATTGGACCTTCTTGGTTCTTGTGGGACATTGCTGTGTAGAAATGTATGTATGAAATGTTGAGACGGTGCGATGTGGCATCAAGGTGGAAAGATGACGAATTTGCCCCTCACCGGGGTTATCGCCGGTTTGGGCTAATAAAGCAGATGTTGCTCACGGTTATCTTTGAGATTGGATTGCTGCAAGTGTTGAAGGTCCTTAGTGTCATCTCTGAGGTGTGCATGTCTTCCCAGTGTTATCTCCGGGTCTTGTACTGAGTGCGTCGGTGTGAGTGCCAAGGTTGAAGCTGATTGCATTTGAAACAAGCATTTTCGGGGTTATCTCCGGAACTGCACTCCTTGTGGTTATCTCTAAGGTTGGTAACTGCTACTCCCAGTGTTGGGACTGAGACTGAATATCTCAGGGTTATCTCTGAGATGGATCATGTGACGCCCCCAAAATACGTATACATCACCCATTATGAGTCGCCAAATATATGGTACAGAAACAAATACAACTTCAGTAATACAATTGTCGTGTAAAATACGACAACACATATACTGTGAGTTTGAATACAACTATTGTCTAATAGAGAGTATAAAAACTCAAAAGGAGTCCTCATTACAATTATTGATACACTATTTTACAAAATAGTGAGGACTACTAAAACAACTATCTGACTCATCACTCTATACCTCGGCTAGTTCCTGCTAAATTCTCTCCTTCTGAGAAGAACAATGGAACAAAAAGGAAAATGGTGAGCTCAACTAGCCCAACAAAGAATATATTATGACTAAGATAATATACAAAAAATTATCATTAGTCTTCAACAGGGAAAAATCTGATAAAATATAATAGACAACAAGTTTTAGATCAACAACTGTAGCGGAAACAACAATCCATTAGAAGAGTCAAGTAGAGAAAGAATTCTACTATCTTCTAAGATTTAAAACTCCATCATCAATATTTTATCCCTGTAACATCAATCAATATACATCTTGAATCAAATATTCATCTTTGCACTATAGGCCAAAGATATTCATTTGTATCACCAGTTGGTCATGTTCATCTCAACACCTGTTCATCTTTGCACTACGGGCCAAAGATATTCATTAGGTAATCATTCATCTTTGCACTACAGGCCAAATATATTCAGTAATATCATCATTTAAGACTGAGGATGATGAAAAATATTTTAAAGAAAACGACTCCAGTGAGATAAAAGAACAAATATTAGGGATTCGTAATATAGTTTATCCAAGATCAATAATACTTCATAATAACCAATTTTGAAGCAGAATTCAAAAATTAAGATCAAAACATGGATACAATCAAAGATAGTAACCATAATAGACATCTTGGACAAAAAAAAGAAATTTTTATTTTTCGGCGAATAGTGTTGAATTCGTGAATAGTGCGTATACGTGAATAGTAACCCCAACACAAAAAGGTAGAAATTCCACAATAAAATCCATACCAATATTTCAGTATAATGATATTGAAAGAATAACATCATTTAGGAAGAAAATAACATCCCTTACCTCAAAATAACTAAGATTTCCGATCGAAATATCATATATAAATTGAAGGAAGCTTATACCTAGAACAACAACTCTCAAAGTATCTAAATACTCACAAAAATACGCCGATAATCTAGAGAGAAAGAAAACTTGTTTACGTGTGATTTTCAATTATAACCTAAGCGCCTATTTATAGGAAAATGCTAGAACGCGCCATAGGAGACTAAAATAATAAAATAATATTATTTCTTTTCTTCCATTCTACGACACCTCAATCAAATCCAGCCATCTTTGAAGAAAAATAGCAGCCCACATGTATTCAACACCAACCAAAAGTGGGTCCCACCCATAATTTAATAAAAAATATTTTATTTTCCGAAACTTCAGTAATTCATAGAAAATAGTCCGCTTATTAGAAAAATACGAATTTTATGTCTATTCCCCACGAAATCGAATTCTCTACAACTTTGTAGCTTTGAGTTTTTCCAAATTTCAAACAAAAAATATCCGAAATCCACAAACGGATGATTTTTAATACCTCCATTCCGACAAAATATTGATAAAACACCTCAGCATTAATTCCTTCATTTATAACCACATAAAATAAATAAATCCATCATTTATATCCACATCAAATAAATATTTCTTTATCATATAAATCAATAATTAATTATTCACAAATAATATTACAGAATCACAACTATGACAACCAGGCCGTTCCCAGGAAAGAGGAGGCTTTTCGATAAGGATTTCTCCTTACTGAAGCGCAATTAGGTGACCAAACCTCTCCTTGACAGAACTTTCTAGACATTGCCAATAATGCTATCTAATAATATTATTCAAATAATATGAATTATTGATCTGATAATGAAAAATACTGTGCAGTGACAATTATTGAAACAACAATAATATAAAATATCAATCCAGCAATTATTGAATCAATAAAATAAGATATTGAATAGTAATTACTGTAAAAATTATTGAGTAGTGCCTTCTTACGTAAGAATCAATAATTCAACAATACTGTGCAATACCGTGTGCTACTGTGCAACCACGCCAGTACATCGTATTTTAACCACCGTGTATTCCAACAAGATTAATTAAAGAATAATTACGTCGTTATTTATAATACTCAAACTTTGTCGTTTTCTTCATCCGACAGTTATTTCGTTATGGGGCCCACAATGGTCATGCTGCTTGCCGTAAATGCGAATATTCCCGACGTAAAAAGAATATTCCACGACCAAACGAATTTTTTGTAACCACTTGCTTATTTTGCAAAATTTGCACATTTCACCCATAACCAAAGTATTATTTCAAATTATCACCTTATTATTCACAATAATAAATTGAGGAAATTCGATTTTATTTATAATAAGTTGTGGTCTTACAACCTCCCCTCCTTATGAAATTTCATCCTCGAAATTGACGTACATACCTGGTGTTTCAAAAAGGTGAGGATACCTCGCTTTCATTTCTTATTCCAACTCCCAGGTCATTTCTTCAATAGCATGGTTTCTCCACAACACCTTAACTTGTGGTATAACCTTGGTGCGTAGGACATGCTCTTTCCTATCCAAGATCTTAACAAGTACCTCCTCGTACGTTAAATCTTCGGTTATCTCGTCTGGTTCTAACTCAATAATGTGGTTCGGGTCTTTAACATATTTATGAAGCATAGATATGTGAAAAATATTATGAACACGAGACATGCTTGGAGGTAATGAATGTTTATAGGCCACATTTCCTATTCGGTCAAGAATCTCAAATGGACTAACAAATCTTGGATTAAGCTTTCCCTTCTTCCCAAATTTTGTAACTCCCTTCCATGGAGCAATACGTAATAATACAAGATCCCCAATATTAAATTCCACGTCTTTTCGATGAAGATCAGCATAACTCTTTTGTCGATCCTATGCCATTTGTATACGTTGTCGAATCATTTGGATATTTTCTGTAGTCATGCATACCAATTCTGGTCCCAACAATGTTGCTTCTCCCACCTCATCCCAACATACTGGAGAGCGACATTTTCGTCCATACAATGCTTCAAATGGAGCCACACCTATACTTGCTTGATAATTGTTGTTGTAGGAGAATTCCACCAATGGTAGGTACTTATCCCAACTCCCTTTGAAATCTAGGACATAGAGTCTTAATAGATCTTCAAGAGTTTGAATAGTCCTCTCTGATTTCCCGTCCGTTTGAGGATGGTATGCCGAACTGAATCGTAAATCCGTGCCCATAGCTTTCTGCAAGCTAACCCAAAATCGTGAAGTGAATCTTGGGTCACGATCCGAAACTATGGATACTGGCATGCCATGCAATCTCACAATCTCATTCACGTAAATACTAGCAACACGTTCAAGGGAATAAGTCTCCCGTATAGGCAAGAAATGGGCAGACTTAGTTAATCTATCAACAATAACCCAAATCGCATCTATGCCCTGAGAAACCTTGGGAAGACCCGTAACGAAATCCATAGTAATGTGTTCCCACTTCCATTTTGGAATCTCAAGTGGTTGCAATGGACCCTTTGGCACTTGATGCTCCGCCTTTACACGCTGACAAGTTAAACACCTCGAGATAAACTCCGCGATCTCTCTCTTCATATTGTTCCACCAAAATGTATGTCGAAGATCATGATACATTTTTGTACTCCCAGGATGGATTGCAAACGGTGTGTTGTGTGCCTCCATCATGATTCTATACTTCAAGTCAAAATCGTTAGGAGCACAAAGTCTGGAATTGACTCGAAGTATTCCTTCTTCATCAATTCTTGCTTCTGGAATAACACCTTCTTGCACTTTCTTCTTCAAACGCATCAGCTCCATGTCCGTAGCTTGAGCAACTTTAACATTATCGATTAAAGTCGGTTCTACTCGTATGTTTGATATCATCACGTGGGTACTTGGAGCCTTTACCTCTATCTCCATCCTTTGCAAGTCATACAAAATGGACCTTTGTGTTAACAACATTGCACTCGTACCCGCATATGATCTTCTACTCAATGCGTCAGCTACCACATTTGCTTTTCCAGGATGATATTGGATGGTGTGATTGTAATCTTTCAACAGCTCTAGCCAACGTCGTTGTCGTATGTTGAGTTCCTTTTGAGTGAAGAAATATTTGAGGCTTTTATGATCTCCCAACTTTGTATTGCTTCAATTTTCGCTGGGTCGACAGATATTCCATGTTTTGACACCATGTGCCCAAGGAATGCTACTTCCTCAAGCCAAAACTCTCATTTCTTTAGCTTGGCATATAGCTTGTTATTACGAAGCCTTTGCAGTACCAGCTTCAAATGGCGCTCATGATCTTCACGGCTTTTGGAATATATAAGGATGTCATCAATAAAGACAACAACGAACTGATCCAAATATTCTTTGAACACACGGTTCATCATATCCATGAAAGCAGCAGGAGCATTAGTCAATCCAAAAGACATGACTAAGAATTCATAATGCCCGTACCGAGTTCTGAAAGCTGTCTTCAAAATATCCTCGGTTTTAATCTTCAGCTGATGATATCCAGAATGAAGATCGATCTTTGAAAATAATTGTGCTCCTTGCAACTGGTCAAATAGGTCATCAATGCGAGGTAACAGATACCTATTCTTGATGGTGACATGGTTCAATTCTCGGTAGTCAATACAAAGTCGCATACTCCCGTCTTTCTTTTTTACGAATAAAACAGGAGCACCCCAAGGAGATGTACTATGACGAATAAAACTGATGTCCAACAACTCCTGTAGTTGGACCTTTAACTCCTGAAGTTCAATAGGAGCCATTCGATATGGGATTTTAGAAATGGGCTTTGTACCAAGTTCAAGATCAATAAAGAATTCAACTTCACGTTCTGGGGGTAGGCCGAGAAGTTCTTCAGGAAATACGTCAGGAAATTCACTAACAACAGAAATATTATTCAAATCTGACGTGTTTTTGTTCAATTCCGTGACATGGGCTAAGAAAGCTTGACATCCATTTTTCAATAAACGAATAACTTTATGGTTTGATATGACAGTGATTGACTTTAATGATTTGGTTGTTTGAATTCGTATAATAGGTTGGTTAGGAATATGAAAACTAACAACCTTTCGAAAAAAATCAATTTTAGTATGATGTGTGGTTATCCAATCAATCCCTAAAATCACATCAAATGCAAGAATTTTCAACGAAATAAGATCGGCAGGTAATGTTATGGTTCCAACTTGAATCAAGCAAGATTTATAAACAATAGATGTAATGAAAGTTTCTCCTAATGGAGTCTCAACAGATAAGTCAAGGTCTAATTTCTTCGGAGTCAAGTTTAAACATTGAGCACAAGCAGGAGAGATAAAACAATGGGTAGAACCGGTATCTAATAAGGTATAAACTTTTCAAGAGTTTATGATTAGCTTACCCGTGATCACTACGTTTGGGTTCCTCGTATTTTGGGCAGTCACGACAAATGCCCTTCCCGGAACCACCGACTTTGACTTGTCCGGGACAGCCTTTGAAGTCACCATCCCCATTGAACTTGGTTTCGCAACTAGACAATCTCTAGCTATATGACCTTCCTTTCCACAGTTATAACACACCTTGGATTGTTGTGGGCAGTTTGGGCTGATGTGTCCCTCTTTCCCGCATTTGTAACAAACGACCGGTGCTCGTTCTCCTCCCCTAGAAATAGTTGATGTTTGTGATGACGTCTTTACGTTGTCATTGTTGTACCTTCTCTTCTTGAAATCTCCTCCCGACTCGCTCCTTCTATTATCACAACCACGATTACCACCAGAGTGGTTACCGCTTTTGTCCGAATGTTTTCCTCCCTACTGGTTTTCATTGCTCCGATGACTGCCGCCTTGAACATACTTATTATCTCGCTCTAATAATTGAGCCCTGTTTACAACATCTGAATATAAATAAAATTTATGAGAGATAAGATATTGCCGAATCTCGGGTTTTAGACCTCTCAGAAACATCCTCGTCATTCATTCCTCATTCTCGACCAAATGAGGTGCAAACCTGGATAACTCTGCGAACTTCGCCTCGTCTTTGGGACAAATCATGTTGTTTTGTTCAAATCGATAAACTCTACCTCCTTCATATGATTGAATACTTTCGTGAAAGTACTTGTCATTAATGATTTGAAATATTTCCCAAGACATGTTGAGTGCGGCAGCAGTGGTGCGCTTCACAGAGTGCTCCACCAAAGAGTCCGCCTCACTTGCATGAAACATAAAGGTGGCGAATGGAACCTTACGTTTCTCCGTGCATCCCAAGACATCGAATATCTTGGTAATTTGCTTGACCCACGTTTCCGCCTTGATCGGATCCGGCTTTCTAATAAATTATGGTGGTCCCAACTCCTTGAACTGCTTGGCTATGACAAGCCACGCATTGCTATCATTTCCACCCGTATTCTGTGCACGAGTCTCCCTCATCTGGTTTTGCATAAACTGCAAAAAGCTCCTAAACATCCCATCATTCATCATTTGTTCGGTAGTGTTGTTTACAGGAGGAATATTGCCTTCCTGTTGCACGTTCCCCTGGGTGGTGATTAAAGGTGTCTCCACGGTCTGATTCACTTCATTGTTAATATTTGCAGCTGCCCTTCTCAAATACTGTCATAAAACAAGGGTTAATTGACATGTCACATATTATCCCTATACTCTGACCGACCAAATAAATACAAAATAAACTTAGTCAGGTCATACTAGCGAAAGAATTCCCCGTCTCTCCCCTCCTAGTTCTTGTCTCACATCTCAGCCAGGGATCATATCCCTAAGCTTTGATACCAACTGTGACGCCCCCAAAATAGGTATACACCACCCATTCTGAGTCGCCAAATACATGGTACAGAAACAAATACAACTTCAGTAATATAATTATCGTGCAAAATACGACAACAGATATACTGTGAGTTTGAATACAACTATTGTCTAATAGAGAGTATACAAACTCAAAAGGAGTCCTCATTACAATTATTGATACACTATTTTGCAAAATAGTGAGGACTACTAAAATAACTATCTTGAATCATCACTCCATACCCCGGCTAGTTCCTGCTAAATTCTCTCCTCCTGAGAAGAACAATGGAACAAAAAGGAAAAGGGTGAGCTCAATTAGCCCATCGAAGAATATTATGACTAAGATAATATACAAAAAATTATCATTAGTCTTCAACATGGAAAAATCTGATAAAATATAATGGACAACAAGTTTTAGATCAACAACTGCAGCGGAAACAACAATCCATTAGAAGAGTCAAGTAGAGAAAGAATTCTACTATCTTCTAAGATTTAAAAGTCCATCATCAATATTTTATCCCTATAACATCAATTAATATACATCTTGAATCAAATATTCATCTTTGCACTACAGGCCAAAGATATTCATTTGTATCACTAGTTGGTCATGTTCATCTCAACACCTGTTCATCTTTGCACTACGGACCAAAGATATTCATTAGGTAATCATTAATCTTTGCACTACAGGCCAAAGATATTCAGTAATATCATCATTTTAGACTGAGGATGATGAAAAATATTTTAAAGAAAACGACTCCAGTGAGATAAAAGAACAAATATTAGGGATTTGTAATATAGTTTATCCAAGATCAATAATACTTCATAATAACTAATTTTGAAGAAAAATTCAAAAATAAAGATTAAAACATGGATACAATCAAAGATAGTAACCATAATAGACATCTAGGACAAAAAGAAGAAAATTTCATTTTTTGGTGAATAGTGCCGTATACGTGAATAGTAACCCCGACACAAAAAGGTAGAAATTCCACAATAAAATCCATACCAATATTTCGGTATAATGATATTGAAAGAATAATATCATTTAGGAAGAAAATAGCATCCCTTACCTCAAAATAACGGTACTTCTGATTGGAATATCGGATATAAAGCCGAAGGAAGCTTGTGATGCCTCCAAAATAGGCCCATTACATCCAACCTATTCTGAGTCGCCAATTACATGGTACAAAAAATAACTATAACTTTATTACAACAATTGTTGTGCAAAATACCACAACACATATGCTGTGAGTTTGGATACAAATATATACCAACTGTGACACGTGTCCCAACCGTGGACAGCGCCTCACAGTGATACCTTACATAAAGGTATAGTCAAAAACTGTTTTAGAAATTAGAATCTTTGGGAAGTGCTCAAGGAAACCTTCGTACATGGGAGGCCATGCTTCTAGGTTATGATAGATATCATATAATACGTAATTATCCTTGGTTGGCCCAATAGACCCCAAAGAAAAATGAGAAGATTACTATCATATTCTTCCCAATTGTAAGTCTTCTCTTGACATATCATTATCTCCACTGTCTCTAATTGAGAATTATACTTCAAACAAACACCAAGATTATATAGGTAGTGCTCGTAGATATACTCAGCAAGTGGATGAGCACAACCCTGTCTTATGATGACACGAGGTTGTATGTCATTAGACATCTTGTACGATAGTGGCAAAACACCCTTCCAAAGTTGAGTTCACCTCACCGTCAACAGCTATAGACCACCGTTCTATTCCCCTGTTATCCCCCGCTCGACCTAGCTACACTTTTATTACCTGAAAAGGAATTGTGAAGCAAAAGGGTGAGCACAACTAGCTCAGTAAAGAATATCATGACTAAAGATAATTAAATTATCAATAGCCTTCATCAGTAATAAATCAGAGATTTAGAACATATGGTAGATGATAAAACTTTTCAACCATAGTTGCAGCGGAACGAGCAATCCATTAGAAGAGTCAAATAGACCATAAAGTCTATTATCTTCTCCATGTTAAAAATCCACCAATAATGTTTTATCCCTGTAACATCACTCAACAGTTCCTTTCCACAATCATATGAATAACTCATAATCATAATTGTGGTTCTAAATTCCTCTTCTCATCTAGGACGAAGATAATTTTCATAACATATCTTCACCTGAAACATCAAAGATCATGGTTATACTAAATCACATTTCCTGTTCATAATCATACTGATAAATTCATCTTTGCACTATGGGCCAAAGATATTCGTCAACAGACCATCTTTGCACTACGGCCAAAGATGTTCAACAACATGTCATCTTTGCACTACGGGCCAAAGATATTCATCAACAATTCATCTTTGCACTACATGCCAAAGATATTCCTCAACAGTTCATATTTGCACTACAGGCCAAATATATTCATCAACAGTTCATATTTACACTACAGGCCAAATATATTCATCAACAGTTCATATTTGCACTACAGGCCAAATATATTAATATCTCAAAGAAATATATAATCATTTCAGAATTTATATAAACAATAATTATAACCATGTTGATCAATTCACCTTTGCACTTAAGCTAAAGATATTCAATTATAAATTCAATGGTCATGATCATACCAATCAATAATTCATCTTTGCACTACTGGCCAAAGAGAATCCATAGTCACGATCATACCAATAATCTACCCATCTTTATACTCAAGTCAAAGAGAAATATCATCATTAGGGTTATAAAAATGTTATATATGATAATAAAAACAATATAATCAACAGATAGATTTAATCTCAAGAGTAAGATTCATAAATCAACGATAATTTGATCACAAAAAGAAACCAATTTTGTCGTGAATAGTAACTCATGAATAGTAACTCATGAATACTAACTCGTGAATAGTAATTCATGAATAGTAACTCATGAATAGTAACCCCGACATGAAAAAGGTAGAAATTTCATAATAAAATCCATACCAATATTTTGGTATAACGATATTGAAAGAATAACATTTCTTAAACTTATAAACAATTTATTTTAATTATTTACACTTTACTAAATAATGCATTTAATCAATCTAAAATGCCAAACTCATAAGATTTCATCACCAATAACCAAAACCCTCATCAAAAATCTGCATATACCTCATATAGGATTCTCAAGCCATAAAATCCTATTTTCCAATTTTCTTACCTCACACAACATATTTAATTCATTTACTCATAACTAGTCAATTTTCATGAAAAACACCAAATCAGTACAAACAAATTTTCTTTTCTGGGATTTAGCGGAATATAATTCCATATTGAACATATATTTTTCTCAGAATTTTAAAAATTCATTTACTATTTTTCATATGGCCAAAATAGCCGAATATTTAGACATTTATCTTAAATTGTACTTTTGTCCAAAAATTCCAAAAATTACAGAGTATACTTATATCATATATATGTACTCCCAATAAAAATTTTACCAATTTTGGAGTTAACCACAAGGAGTTATAAGGGTTTACTTTTAAAATAGTCTTTTCTCATAAAATTCATAACTCATAATCTATACATCCAAAAATCGCCATTTTTGGACACAATCTAGAAAACTCATCAAATTATCATTTCAAATTTTTCCAGAATTTTTGAAGGTCAGAAAAATTACAAAACCGAAAAACATAATAACAACCCCTTAAAAATCCCTTACTATCCCTTACCTCAAAAAGCAAAGACTTACATTGGATATCGGATATATTATTTGAAAAGAAACTTCATACCGATGAATAGCAACTCACCAAGTATCTAAATACTCACAAAATACACTCAATAATCTAGAGAGAAAAATAGAGAAAACTTATGAATTCTGGTGTGATTTTCAATTCTAACTTAGCCCTCTATTTATAGGAAAATGTTAGCACGCCGAAGCAGACTTAACCTTCAACCTGATAGCTTTACCTGCTACAATTCCCACCCACCACATTTGAAAATTCAATTGAGCATATTTCTCACCAACCAAAAGTGGGGCCCACCAATTCTAGAATTTTCTACCAAAATCATTTATAACCTAATTTCTAAATCAGTCACCTCTTAAAATTCATAACAAATTATACGCTCATTTTTAACGGTTCAAAATTTATGGACATATACTCCACTTATATATGTATAACATATCCAAAAATTACAACGATCCAACGGTCGGATTAAATATTATAACTCACACAATAAAGCTGTAATAACACTGATTTGATCTTTTAATACCTCCAATCTGACAAAATACTGATAAAACACCTCAACATTAACTCCTTCATTTATAACCACATAAATAAACCCATCATTTATATCCACATCAAATAAATATTTCATTATCATATAAATCAATAATTAATTATTCACAAATAATATTCTGAGAATCACAATAATGACAAACAGCGGTTCCGGGAAAGAGGGACTTTCCGATAAGAATTTCTCCTTATGGCGCGCAATTAGGTGACCAAACCTCTCCTTAATGTAACTTTTTAGACATTGCCAATAATGTTATCTAATAATATTATTCAAATAATATGAATTATTGATCCGATAATGGAGATCTTATGCGATGACAATTATTGAAACAACAATAATATAAAATATCAACGCAAAGAATTATTGAATCAATAAAATAAAATATTAAAGCAAGAATTACCGTAACAATTATTGAGTAGTGCCTTCTTACGTAAGGATTAATAATTCAACAATATCATGTAATCTGGTGCTACTCTTTGTGAAACCACACACGACATCGTATTTTAACCACCGGGTATTCCAACAATTGTTAGCAGTGAATAACTAACGCCGTTATTCAATTTTGTCATTTTCTTCTTCTGACAGTTATCCGTTATGGGGCCCACAAATAGCTGCGCCGTAATACGAATATTCCCCGACAAAAAAAATATTCCACGACGAAACGAATATTCCCCGACAATAATGAATACTTTATAACCACTTACGTATTTTGAAAAAAAATTTCATATATCACCCTTAACTTTAACTTTTATCAATTTAACCATTTACTGAATAGAAAAATTGAATACTTTTATTTCATAAAATTCGAGGTCTTACAAAGCTTGTACCGAACAGCAACTCTCAAAGTATCTAAATACTCACAAAAATACGTTCGATAATCTAGAGAGAAAGAAAACTTATTTCTGGTGTGATTTTCAATTCTAACCTAAGCGTCTATTTATAGAAAAATGCTAGAACGCCATAGGAGACTAAAATAATAAAATAATATTATTTCTTTTCTTCTATTCTACGCACACCTCAATCAAAGCCGACCATCTTTGAAGAAAAATAGCAAATTTCACATGTATTCAACACCAACCAAAAGTGGGTCCCACCCATAATTTAATAAAAATCATTTTATTTTACGAAACTTCAGTAATTCATAGAAAATAGCCCGCTTATCAGAAAAATACGAATTTTATGTCCATTCCACACGAAATCGAATACTCTACAACTTTGTAGCTTTGAGTTTTTCCAAATTCCAAACAGAAAATATCCAAAATCCATAAACGGATGATTTTTAATACCTCCATTCCGACAAAATACTGATGAAACACCTCAGCATTAATTCCTTCATTTATAACCACATAAAATAAATAAATCTATCATTTATATCCACATCAAATAAATATTTCCTTATCATATAAATCAATAATTAATTATTCACAAATAATATTACAGAATCACAACTATGACAACTAGGCCGTTCCCAGGAAAAAAGGGGGCTTTCCGATAAGGATTTTTCCTTACTGGCGCGCAATTAGGTGATCAAACCTCTCCTTGACAGAACTTTCTAGACATTGCCAATAATGTTATCTAATAATATTATTCAAATAATATGAATTATTCATCTAATAATGGAAAATACTGTGCAGTGTCAATTATTGAAACAACAATAATATATAAAATATCAACGCAATAATTATTGAATCAATAAAATAAAATATTGAACAGTAATTACTGTAACAATTATTGAGTAGTGCCTTCTTACGTAAGAATCAATAATTCAACAATATTGTGCAATACCGTGGTGCTCTTCTTTGTGCAACCACGCCAGACATCAGATTTTAACCACCGGGTATTCCAACAAATTGTTACTTCAGTAACAATTACGCTGATTATTTATAAAACTCAAACTTTGTCGTTTTCTTCATCCAAGCAGATTATTCCGTTATGGGGCCCACAAATGGTTTTGCACTGGCCGCATTGAATATTCCCCAATGAGAAAAGAATATTTCATGACCAAATGAATATTCCCCGAAAAAATGAATATTTTATAACCACTTGCTTATTTTGCAAAATTTGCACATTTCACCCATAACCAAAGTATTATATCAAATTATCACCTTATTATTCACAATAATAAATAGAGGAAATTTGATTTTATTTATAATAAGTTGGGGTCTTATAGATCGGTCTTCTCTGGTGGAATTCATGGTATTAGAACTGCATGCCTCGGGGTTATCTCCAAGGTTGGAACTGATACTCCCGGTGTGTGTTCCCGGGTGGAGACTGAACTTCCGGTGGTATTCGGGTGGACACATGAAATTTGTCTTCCAAGGTTATCTCTCGAAAGCGAATCGCCTCTATCGCAATGTCGATATAATTGTTGTAGAAAATTTTGAGTGTCTACAGATGCCCCTCTTTATCATATTCATGCAATGCAATGCATGGATAGGATAAATAATCCTAGACACTTAAAATGCAACAAGATAAACATGATGCTAAGTGCAGCAACATGATGAAAATGTATAATGCATGGGTGCGGGGTTGTTGCCCAACATGTTGGGGATGATTGCCGGCTCCATGTTGCTTCTACTGGGGATTTGCAACGATTACCAGATTGGATGTGTGATCCAAATCTTTTAGGATGTTGACGTTGGGGTTATCACCAAAGTCATTAATCTTTAATATAGACTTGATTTCGAAGATGTGCCTCTTGTGTACAAGAGATCTGTGGGGATAATGCTCTGTCTGTTTGAGGATGTGTATAACATATTCCATCATCGATCCTCCTCAATGATGCTTATCTTCTCTGGTTTGTATCGCCAGGACATATCAACATTCTGTTGGATTTACTACCAATAATATGTGTTATCAGGACTGCCTGACCTTCGCTGACATGTACGCCACCAGATAAAACCCCTATCGGGCATATTGCCAAGGCTGCTTGACCTTCGCTGACGTGTAAATCACTGGAACATGCGTTTTAACCCCCGTCGGTGAGTTGTTTAATCCTCGTTGACGTGTAAATCAACGACTGAAATCATCGGATGGCTTCCAATACTTCGTTGGATTTACTTGCCAACGGTTATAATGATGTCAAGGCTGCTTGACCTTCGTTGATATGTGTGTCAATGGAGCATTGCGTTGTAACCCTCGCCGGGGATATGTACTTTGACATATGCAAACGCGTGATGCCCCCGTCGGGGATATATTCTGTAGAATACGTGATGCCACCACCGGGGATCTCTTCTTGAGTCTACGTTGTAACCCCCACCAAGGATCTCGTTTTGAGTCTGCGTTGTAACCCCCGCCGGGGATCTCGTTTTGAGTATGCGTTGTAACCCCTGTCGGGGATCTCGTTTTGAGAATTAGGGTGACGACCCGGAATTGGCGATATTGGACATGCGCAAGGTATTGCCGAGTGTGATTTGTAACAGCTGAGATCATCGACATAGTGTTCCCTATGCTCGGGTGAATACTAATGATTGATGTGCAGACCCACGACTTGGTCTGAGAAAACCAGGATGACAAGCTATTCCGCTCAATTGTGTAGCGTTTTTACTCTTGATTTGGCTTTTTCAGCGTATGAGAACTCCGTTTCAACTCGAACTGGACCGAGATGGAGGGGTGGGACCCATGTAGTGGTGCTGGTAGGTACACTGCAGGCGATTCTTGAGATGGACTGTCGTGGCCACCGTGGATGGCTATTAATCTTTGCAGCAGTTGCTTTCTCAAGTCATTTTCATGTTCATACTGCGAAGGAAATCGAGAGCTCTTCTTCGAGATCTGCCGAGTTCGTACGCGTCTTCTCGCAAATTTCATCACCGCATAAGTATTCTACATCGCCCCGATAACATATGCATGTCTTCTTTTCCAGTTTTTATCCGTTGGAAAATGACTTATCATATAAAATGCATCTAAACACATAGTAGTGAATATGCATGCTCAAATGATTTGATAAAAAATATTCAACATAGT
The DNA here is from genome assembly GCA_020205605.1 of Panax ginseng. NCBI lineage: Eukaryota > Viridiplantae > Streptophyta > Magnoliopsida > Apiales > Araliaceae > Panax > Panax ginseng. The sequence goes on along the minus strand of CM035146.1, from coordinate 34,635,205 downwards.
AAATGTTAGTATTAAACCATGCTGAACATAATGATGTGAAATTTTTTGACTTTTGAGACAGTCAAATTGGCACCTTTTTCTGCTATTTCTTATCCTACTTGAGGATAAATGAGCAAAAGGTAAAAATGCAAAGTAATCCTGGTAATTAAACTACCCTTATGGATTGATGACTTTGACTTTTTAATGCATATAGTATGTATATAATGATGGGCAGGTGTGCTACTGAATGGCCACCTAGTCATGCCTATGTGCATGTGGATAATCCTATTTACAAAGGGGACTGTCAAATTTTTTGAAAGTGTAGGTATTGAATATATGCATTTTTAATTCTACTGTAGATGTATGTTAAAGTAATGCATGCATGCATGTAGTCATAAAATGCATTTTGAAAAGAAAGCTCCAGGTTATAAATTACCACACCCTTTCTGAGGTGATTTGGAGACTTATGTCCAGATATCATGGATCTGGATCAGTCGAGTAGTTCCCGCAGGACCACTTCTGGTATATGGAGGAGGGCTTATGAAGTGCCTCGACCCCGTTCTGTTAGACAACCTCATCGGTTAGTGGAGGCGGTGATACGTCCAGTCCAGGTTGATGTGCCGGACGTCGAGGACGAGGAGGAGGATGCTCCGGTTGTGGACTCGGCTCCTGCTACACATATTCCCCGTAGGGACCTCCCGAGTATTCATGTGGTAAACCCAGAGCTTCTGGGTGATTTGAGTCGACACCCTTCAATGTATTTGCACGCCAATGAGGTATCAAGTTAGATCTTAATCTTCCTTCTTTCCTATTGATGAGGAGTAAAGGATTTTGATGTTGATCTACATTTCATGTAGGTTCCCGGCTTTACACAGCCTCGAGGGAACTGGTTCAACATTCACTCTATGTACCAGGCTCTGCATCCTGACTATAGAGCGATTGTGCATGACTGGGGATTTGGGGCGTTCTTTTCCATCCTTCACCGTCGTTATCCCTGGGGTTACCTCAGGGCATTGTTTGAGATCTGGTTTCACCAGACTCAATCACTCCATTTGTTGGACTGTGAAGTGATGATGACGCCGATGGATTGGCGGTTTATCACAGGTATGGAGTTTGGAGGGGCACCTGTGCCTTGCATGGAAGATATTACCCCTACTGCCGTCAGATCCTTGCTAGGAGTTCCAGCAAAAGCGCTCAAGGGCAGGACCATCCGTACGGGTCCTTTGAGCATAGATGCTATGAGTGGGCTGTTGAGAGATCCCATGCCAGATGATGTCAAGTCAGGGATCACATTCTTCGGCGATTGTTCTTGATGATCATTAGAGGCTGCTTCATAGTAGATAACTCTTCTACAGTGTCGTTCGCTTTGATCAGCGCCATGTGACATGTGGACTGTATAGGAGATTATGACTGGGGTTCCTACACCTTCGCCTATTTCTTCAGGGGCATGCGTATGCATTCGTAGGGCTTGACCGAGGCTTGGTTAGGATTCTACCCATTTCTTTTGGTGAGTATTTCTCTTGTAGTTTCCCATATATAGGTTAAGAGTGTTTACTGATCGCAAATGTTTGCCTTTGTGTTAGCAGTTTTGGGCCTATGAAAGGCTTCCATGTCTGCATCCTGTGAGTTTGTTAGGTTTAGATAACTATCCACGAGGACGGCGATGGCATCATTCCATACTGGCGGAGGTCCCTATAGCTGAGGGTTTCACTCATTGCCATATGCAGCTGGAGTTGTTGAAAACTGACATTGTCACATGGATTCCCTATTCTGGGGAGCACTTGACCATGGATTTTGAGGATGGGTACCCGACTGGTGTCGAGTACGTGATATCCACCCGTAGGGTTCCTCTTTTTACTGATGGAGGATGGGAGCTCTATTTAGGAGAGCGTGCTATTAGGAGCACCACAGGAGAGATCCATATGCCGATCTTGCCTCCTGCCAGGCGTTATTGGCCTGTGTTACAGTCACCGATCATTGATATCCCATTGTTGGGGGTGGACAGTTTTGCACTGTTAGAGGGCCCCTACACCCAGGAGATGTTCCAGTGTTGGTGGTCCCCTTGTACTATTGGAGCTCAGACACGCACCACTCAGTTCATGGGGGATATGGTTCTAGGATCTGTGATGATGATGAATTGGTTAGCCTATGTCCGAGATCCGACTCATTTGACACAGATTGACAGTTTGACCCAGCGACTAGACCGGGCACATTTTTTTATTCGGCATTTGGGCAGAGATCCGGTAGAGGTAGATTCGTTTGATCCTCCCAGCTCAAGAGTTGGCCCCTCAGATGGCCCATTTGGCTTTGCCGGCGCAGATCCTCCTTTGTATAGGCCTGACATCCCTGTTGATAGAGATCCAAAGTGACCAGAGGAGTTACATGTGTGGACAGGATTGATGATGTAGATATTGACACCATTGTCTTCTTTTGATGTGTATTCTCGTTATCCCTTTTGGTAGGCCTCTGTTAGATATTGGGTGGTTGTGCCCCATTCTCGCTATATCTTTTGATAGGCCTCTGTTAGTAGTAGGTCGTCTGTGTCCCATTTCCCTGTATTTTTAGCTGTACAGAGATGATGTATATAGATGATGATATACTTAGGAATGTATACTATTTTCCATTCCCTATATCATATTGCCATCTATTATCTGTAATGCATGTATCATGTTATGCATATGTATTCATGTCCAGAGATATTTCAGCATTTACCCCTGGATGGTCTTATGATACGGCCTACATAGATGTCTTCTTCGACAGTCACCCGCATAGATCACATCCTACCAGACTTGGTAGCCTCCCGTCTGAGGTCGTGGTATGATAGTATGTCACCTCCAGATAGGGTGACCGTAGATCTACTACTACAACATTCCATGACCCTTTTGATGTTTCAAGTTCTCGCATGATTTGTGGAGGGTACGCTGGAGTTTTGGATACCAGAGAGACAGGTCTTCCGATTTGGTATTCAGGAGCTGACTCTTACATTGAAGGAGTATGAGCGGTTGACGGCTTTGCCCTTGGACAGACCTTGCGCTCATATGGCTGTCGGAGATATGCGCCGGTAGTTCATGACCCCCACCGGGTTATGGCATAGAGTGGTAGAGGATGAGATTACATCTGGTCATGTACTATCCCATCGTTTCCTGATAGACAAGTTTGGCTCATTGGACAACTATACACGTCATTCTGGAGATTTCATCATACTAGAGGATCAGTGGCATTTAGCCAGATTGGATGTATTCTTGATGTGTATAGTGGCATATGTGTGCATGCCACGATACATGAATCAGCTAGATATCGATGTTATTATGGCAGTGAGAGCTCTCAGGGAGGGGCATACCATCATTCTGATGATTGTGGCGGAGACGCTGAGGTCGGCCACGTTTTGCAGCACTTACCTTGTAGGGGTATTCACAGGCATTTTGGTCAAGTTGTACGTGTGGTTTATATCACACTTGGGACCGATTGGGACCTTCCGCCGACACAGGTATTGCTTCACCCATGATATAGCTATGTCTTACTCCTTTCAGCCATCGGAGTGTACATACACTATGTCTTGGTCTATGTTCTTGGCGGAGATCAAAGATCCATTTGGCATTCTACCGTGCACAGGGCTTAGCTCACCCTACAGCTTTATTACTCATGCTTCAGGCATGGACTATCTCCCTCTAATTGGTTTGAGGGGCATGACTACCTATCACCCACTGGCCGTGATATCGCATTTTGACCAGTTTCAGGACTTCCATCATTTTGAGGGGGCGCTAGGCCTGCGTTTAGCTTCTCGCCATCTATCAGCAGAGGATCGATCTTGGTGTATGCATGTTGGGATCAACGTGAGATAGCTGCATTCTCTATTAGCCAGCCATCCGGGCTGTTCGTCAGAGTATTCTGCGTGGATGGAGACAGAGACTTCATCGGCTACGGCAGTATCCACAGTGCCGGGTAGTGATTCAAATGATGGAGAGCCCTTGGAGGACGTTGATTCTCACATCGAGGAGGAGCAGTCTAATGGGTTACCAACATCTCCTTTAGATTCTCCCAAGATTAGCAATTTGTTGTGATCCAAAGATTTGGCACAAGATTTTGAGCAGTAGTCTTCATCCGATGACCTTCGAGAGAGAGATCAGCCAGAGCCTGATGTTGATCGATTGATGGGAGAGACGAACTTGATAGAGAGACGAGGCATTAGCTCAGTAGAGATGCCGCCGTTAGAGAGAGATGAGGCCAGATCAGCCAGAGATGCCATGACAGTTGAGAGGGATAGTGCCATATCTGTCTGGGACATAGTCATTACAGATAGTACCACAATGAGGTCCTTTACCACTAGCATGATTGTAGAGATGAACAAAAACATTGATGAGCATAAAGTCACCATGTAGATGGCTATAGATCTGTTAGCTTGTGTGGATACCCTTGTACAGGAGACCACAACGTTACCTCCTTCTGCTAAGAGGGATGCCATGTTGGGCTTGATAGCTCGTATATACACTGATTTGTAGATGGGCTTGTATTTTCCTGTACAGACTAGCTTAGCCATTTTGTCATGTACAGTTTACATTATGTATTTCAAACATCATTATATATATAGCAGGGAAATATATTTTTTATCACTTCCCTTTTAGGTACGCCTGTTGTTTGCTTGATATTTGCCTGCTTCTTCAGGGCTTGTGATCTTGATGTATTCTAAAATCTTCCTTGATGGATGGACACTGAGTTGTCACTGGATAGTTCAGAATGGATCAGTGATCTGTGTGGACCCCTACCATCTTTGGTGTCTTGAGACTGGTTTATGTATGGAAATGTGGAGAGGAGTGTGGCTTTCCTCTTTGAGATTAACCGCACCACAGATGGTCGCCAGTACTCCTATTTAGGAGGAGCCTAGTTAATTCCATCTCTTATGGATTGGTGTTGCTCTTCAAGGTATAACCAAAGCTTAGATGATCGCCGAATCTCCTATTTAGGAGGAGTTCAAGTAATTCCACCCCTTTGGTCTGAAGCCGATGAAATGTGATGGATCCAAGTTTGATCCTAGTACCAGATGACAAGTATTTGTGTTTTGGTAGGGGTGAGAGTGCTATGTACTCCTATTGAAGAGGAGATAGGGTGAGTTGAACCGGTGTAAACCACGGCGTAAATGGAATGTTTTGGTTGTTTTTTTTTGTAAGGAGAAGAGGTAGAAATGTTTTGTTGTTTTTTTTTATTGCAGAGGAGCCAGATATGAAATGGTTGCCTCGACTCCTCGTGTAAGAGAGTTCAGTCGATGTAGTTCGAGGTAAAAGCGTAAATGTAATGTGGCGTAGAAAGTTTAATCCTAGGTTGAGGATAAATTGTAGGTACGAGTTTTTTGCAAATGTAAGAGGTTGTTTTTGTTGTGGCGGAAAAGGGTATAGGAATGTTTTTGTTGTTTTTGTTTTTGTAAGGAGAAGGGTGTAAGAAATGTTTTTGTTGCTTTTTGTTTTATTGCGACCGAGCCATATAAAATGGTTGCCTCACGCACTCTATAGAAGAAGAGAGATTAGTCGACGTAGTTCGCCCCTCGTGACGATTTCGCAATCAAGAGAAGTATGAATCCCATGTGCATGCTATATCATGGGAGAAGAAAGTTTGATCCCATGATTGGGACAAACTGTAGGTGTGAAAAAGTTTGATCCCATCTTCAGGAAAAACTGCAAGTGTAGAAAAGTTTAATCCTGTCTTCAGGATAAATTGCAGGTGTGAAAGGTTCAATCCCTGTGGGGATAACCGAAATTGTATGAATGTAGCGAAACCAGGCTGCTGGCTTGAAGAGTATGTTTCCCTGAGGGGAAAGTGTGGCGAAGAGTTATATGTGAGGAAGGGTTAAAGAACCAGAATGACTGGTGGTCTGATGATCCAACACCAGGATGTTTGCTTGATGGTAACTTCAGACATAGTACCATTTCATGGTGTCCGAAGTTGATGAGTTGGGAAATTCATCGTCCGCCCATTTCCAAATCGAGAGCGCCTCCGTCAATACCTCCTGACAATAAACGGGCCTTCCCAATTAGGGGGAATTTTCCTTTGGATCGATCTTGGTTGTCAAGGATCTTCTTTAAAACCAAGTCATGTTGCTTAAACCGCCAGAGTCGGATTTTTTCATTGTAGGATCCGCGATCCTTTGTTGATATATCTGACCATGGAAGATAGTCGCGTTCGCTTTTTCGCCTATTAGAGACAATTGGTGATACTTGTCTTGTACCCATTGGTCTTCATCCAAACCGAGCGCCTATCAACACTCGAGGGATTCCATTTCAACTTCTATGGGGAGCACCGCTTCCATCCCATAGGTTAATGCGTAGGGGTTGCCCAAAGGAAGTGCGCATTGATGTTCAGAGGCTAACAGAGTAAGAGGCAATAAGTCGTGCCATTCTTTGTGGTCATGGACATCTTTTTGCATGATCTTCTTGATGTTTTTGTTAGCCGCTTCAACAACACCATTCATCTTTGGATGGTAGATGAAGGAGTTAAGATGTTTGATGTGGAATTTATCGCATAACTCCTCCATCATTTTGTTGTTGAGGTTCTTAGCATTGTTCTAACACAATGACCTCTCGTTGTCCATATCGACAAATGACATTGTTTCGGATGAAAGCAATGATGACTTTTGGTAACCCCGGGAAGGAGGTCGCTTCTACCCACTTGGTGAAGTAGTCGATCATGGTGAATATAAAGCGATGCCCATTATCGGCTTTGGGATCGATGGGTCCGATCACGCCCATTCCCCACATCGAGAAAGGCCAAGGTGAACTCATATTGTGGAGCTCCCTGAGGGGCGTGGATGGCATTTCCATGAATTTGGCATTGATAACACCTCTTGACGTGATCATCACACAATACTTTGAGGGTAAGCCAAGAATGTCCTGCTCGAGGATCTTCTTAACAAGTAGGGGGCCGCGCCATGTGTGGGCCACATACTCCACCATGGACCTCATCCATGAGCCTCTCGAGCTTGGTCCTGGTCCGCACATCCGAGGAGACCTAGTCCTCGCATCTCTTTTGTAGAGTGCATCTCCGCCAGTAGAATTTCATAAGAAGTCGATGGATCCGCTTTTCAGCTCGGGCTCGCCTCAACGGGTGTAGATCCATCTCGTAGGTACTCCTTGATATGTCGATACCAAGGATGTTGGATGGGAGGTAGCTCATCCGATACTTCTCCAACATAGTTCCCATAGTCGGTGCCTTGTGCAGGCAAAATGACGCTGGCATGTGTTCCTTGTCGTGCATGTGAATCAAGGAGGCCAAAGTTGCTAACGATTCGCAAAGTCATTCCTATTACGAGGAATGTGTAGAAAGGAGATTTCTTTCAACTCCAAAGCCATCTCATAAAACTTGTCGATGGTAAGGCAAACAAATGTAGCTCTTTTGGTTTGATAGATTCGTGGATTGTCGATTACCAACTCAATCCCCAAAGACAAGTTAATCGCCCGATGCCCATTGAACGGGCAAGTTTTAGCCCCATGAGACAACCTTCATACTCACCGTGTTGTTGTTGGTGCCGATAAACGCGCAATTTGATTACGACGGATATCGCCTCCCTGCATCGGATACTAGAATCGCCTCCAGCCCGTAACCTTCCATATTAATACTCCATCGAAATACATTTTCCATATATGGTATGTATCATATCGATGGTGTTGCCGAATCGCCATTACCCTTCATCCGGGAAGTAGGTTTCAAGGGTTTGAAGTCCCCTCAAAGTGTGCGGTGTGGCAGTTGATCCGCAATTCCTTGACCTTTGATGGACTTTTTGCGTCACACGAGACGATATCAAATTGTTGTAGGATCAACCGCCATCCGGACAACCCACAATTTAACATGGGTTTATTGAACACGATTTGAGAGGATCCACGCGGATATGAGATGGGTTGTGTGACCATGGAGGTAATGTTGTAACCTCATGGAAGCCCATGCTAAAGCACAACAAGTCTTCTCAATCGAGTGTACTTGTGTTCACCGCTCATCAATCTTTTGTCGAGGTAATAGATAGCTCGCTCTTGGCCTCTATCGCCTTTTTCGTCCCAAAGATACAACCCATGGCATTGTCACTTATGGACATGTACATGAACAGGGGAACATCATCCCGGTGGTACCAAAATGGGAGCTTTGACTAGTCGCTTCTTTGATTGTAAGGAAGGCTTTCTAGCACTCATCGCTCCATTTCATGGAGGAGTTCTTCCTTAACAACTTGAAGATAAGCTCTGTGTTGTCGTGAGTTGAGAAACAAACCCGCTAATGAAGTTGATTCTTCCCAAAAATCCCCGTGATTTTCTTCTCTCGTCTCGAGGAATGGGCATTTTCGTGATGGCTCGGATTTTGGTGGGATCCAACTCAATCCCTTTGTGGTCGATCAGAATCCTAGCAACTTGCTCGATTTAACGCCAAAGGTGCACTTGGTCGGATTCAACTTCAAGTTGTACTTACGCAACCTCGTGAAGAGCTTTTTCGAGATGGTCTAATGGTCTTCTTCCTTCGGGACTTGACAATGATGTCATCCACGTAGATCTCTATCTCTTTGTGCATTAAGTCATGGAAAAGAGCCATCATAGCTCATTGATAAAGTGGTTCAAAGATTGATGAGGCCGAATGACAACCGCCTATAGCAAAAAGGTTCCCCAAGGGTGATGAATGAAAGCTTTTTTCACGATCTTCCTCAAGAACCATAATTTGGTGGTATCCCGCAAAGCAATCAACAAAGGAGTACATGCCGATCGAGCAAGATTGTCAATGAGAATGTGGATAAATGGCACGGAAAGCTATCTTTAAGGCAAGCTTTGTTCAGATCCCGTAATCCACGCAAACTCGCACCTTTCCTCCGTGTTTAGGCACGGAACTATGTTGATATCCATTCGTGATATGTGGACACCATGATAATACCAAACTTGAAATTGTTTCACAATTTCTTCTTTCACCTTTAAACTCCACTCAAGTTTCAATCGCCGAGCTTTTCGCTTGATCGGCTTGAATCCTCTTTAATGGGAAGGCGATGAAGAACAATGTCGTGGACAAACCCACCATGTCTTTGTGAGACCATGCAAACACATCCTCGAATTGGGTTAGTAGCGTAACCATGTCATTCCTTTGGTTTGGGGTAAGGTCCGAACCAACTGGATTAACTTAGGGCTTTCTAAGGTTCCGAGATCAAGGAAGTGGTTTGATCAAGGTTGGGTTTAGGTTTGTCTTTGACCCATTCTTTAATTTCCGAGGCACCTCAATGTCCTCATGTATTTCCATCAAGGTCGAATCCAACTTTACATCAAAGTTACAATCCTTGTGGGAGAAGAGGCATCTTATCAAAAAGTACATGCACATCTAAATTCGTGGTCCTCAAACAAAATATGCTTTCACTTAGTATATATGAAATGGTTTGATCATACAAAGTGTTAGCATGTAATCGACAAAACAACCGCTAATATTGTACATAAAAAGTAAGCAATTATGATATCTACAGGCGTAAAGAGTTCTCGCCCATTTTTACCCCCTCATCGACCAATGCAAAGAGTGCCGCCCAATTGTCGAGGGCAAAGTCCCGTGGATCGCAGTGATGGAGGGGTTGTCATCGCCCTCCTTCTCCCGAATGATGACCATTACGTCCGGGCAATCATCGTCTGGGGTGTATATCTATTTCAGTATGTTCATCATGGACAATGATGCGTATGCTCGACATCATTCTCGACGATGTCTTGCTTAATTCTTCGTTCCTCTTCTTCCACTTTGGGGTCCGGAACAAAGACTTCTTTTCTCCTTTACCCAGACGGCTTGGGGGAAATAACATAGCCATTATTACTGGCCGGCACCTTTACAGGTGAGGTTGTGTGGACTCAGATTTGTAGGTGGAGACAATCGTCGCCGTAATCAAGTCGAGGAATTGATGATGCTTATGTGGATTCTCGTGATCGAATCGCGTAATAGCCCATCCAACTGTCCCAATTTGATCGATCACTTGAATCGGGTGCTTAATACCGATGACTTTTACCAAATTTCTTGTCCCTACCGATGACCCAAAGATATCATTTCTCGAGTAGCCGACATTACTTTGGCAGTAAATCTTGGTGTGAGAGGTGGCACCCCAATAGGGTGGTAGTGAGTGTTGCTCACCTCTGTGGCATGAAAACCGACCTACCAACTTCTCGAATTGAAATCGATGAGAGGGTATGTCACTTGTTTAGGACATTCCTGCTCAACATTAACCGTGACTAGGCTATCATTAATGATGTATTTCAATTGTCGATGAAGAGTGGAGGGACGACCCAACCATATGAATCCACTGGCCTTCCCAATATAAAAGTTGTATCCTCGAATCTATTTTGAGCACGTGAAAAAGATACAGTAATGTATGGGGACCAATCTCGATTGGTAGCTCAATCTCTCCGATCAATTTCTATGGATCCATCAAAAGCTTTAATAATCGTGATGGCTACTTTTTGATCCGCTTTGAGATTCGACATTCATCTTCAGCAAAGTAGCATAAGGACTGATATTCAGAGACGAACCTCCATCTATCAAAACTCCAGCTAGCATATATCCGGAGGACAAAACCGCAATGTGTAACGGCTTGTAATGACCGGTCCCTTCAAGCTGTATATCATCATCAGTGAAAGATATCACATTGTTGTTAAAAATGTGATCAACCAAATGTTGAAAAGTTTCCAAATCCACTGATGTTGACAAGTAGGCTTCTTCCTAAACCTTCAACAAGATCTTCCTGTGATCCTCGAAAGTTAAAACCAAGTCAAGATTGAAATTTGATGTGGAGCTTTCTTGCTTAAAACCACCTTGGCTTCATTATGACCCATATAGTGCGGAGGAATTTTTCAATCTTTCCATGGGTATTTTCCCTTTGATTTGATGGTAGACTTCATCACCCGTTGGGGAAGATACAATGGATTTTCCTTCGACATCGCATAGCTTGTATGAGAGGTGGATCCTTCAAACTTTCTCCATAATTCCATGGGACTTTTTGTAAGTCGATAACAAGATATTGTGGTCCTAATGGCAAGTTGATTGGCTCGAGAGCAAACCACTTTCAAAGGATTGTCAATTCCTTTGAGTTGAATTGTTTGTATTGTGAAAGGTTTGACAAAGCCCCATCACCTCAACGGATATAATCGCTACCAATCCTTCCATTTAGTAGGACAAGTATTCTCACTCTCAAATAGCACAAGATCATCGTTCGCTAAGCCGCAGGACACCATTGTCAATTAGATTTTGAATAAGGTGGTGGAGTGCCCAAAGATTTTCGTGTTGTGACCGCGAGAATGGGAGTGATATTGGCATACTCCATCGTAATTAAACCATCCCGAACGGGATTAATGGAGGTAGTAAGGAAGTGATCCTTCCTTCATTGATCAACATCTCAAGTATCTCCTCCATAGTGGCCTGTGTATGTAAATTCCTTCTATTGCAAAAAATCCCTACCAAGCTTTGGCACTTGCTCTCTTCGTCACTTTGTCTTTCAAGTGTTTCTTCTTTCTCTCAAGGTGACGAGGAGTATTCACAACAAAAGGGAGCAGACTAGCATGCTCCTGGCTGACTAATTGGTGTGTGACTTGATGTTGATAGGTCACCAGTTCTGCCAATTGCTCAATCTGTTTACACAGAGCTTTCATCTTTCGTTCCATTGCGAACTGGAACTTTGCATAATCCCATTTGTCAACACCGTCTTTGATGGTCTGGGATGATTCACCGTTAAAATTGGAACTCTGTCCACTGCTCCAATTAATCATGTTGACCTCTTCCTCTTTGTGTTGAGGAAGAGGGTTGTCTTGTACGTGAGGTTGATCTGGTTTGGTGACCACGATCTCACCGTTGTCTATTAAATCTTGGATCTTGTGTTTCAAGGCCCAACAATCTTGAGTATCATGTCCAGTGCCCCAAACATGATAAGCACATTTTCGAAAGCAAAGATTGAAACCCTCCCATTAGGGGTCGGGTCTGGTGGAAGAAGATGCGTGATTTTCTTCTGAGTCGTCAGAAGAGTGAGAATGTTCTCGAGTGAGTCCCCTAAGGGTGTGAACACTCGAGGGCGTTTGACTTCTCCACCTTTTGGCAATGGAGGGTTTGAAGACTGTGCTTGAAAGGGAGTGTAATTTCTCCTCTGGATAGGCATGTTCTGATTGCCTTTTTGACCTTGTAGTATCAAGGAAACATCCTCCTCTTTCTTTTTATGGACCCTCCGGGGGTTGTTTCCATAATTTTCGGATTGGATGTGCTCAAAGAATAAACTTTTTAAGGGCGCCTAGGTCTTGAATCTTTCCCCGACTTCAATCCCATCTCTCACCCATCTCCCATGTTTAATCATTTCGTAAAATGGTTTACCAATGCCGCCTAAGACTCTTTCATAGAAAGGAGCTTCTTCAGTATGTCTATGAAGGTCATGACCATTTTCGATTTCGCCATGGAAGGAATAACTTGAGCAAAGAAGGCGCTTCCACCTTTGAGCATACTCTCTAAAAGACTCATTGATCTGCTTTTGACCTTGTAACTGCACCGGCCAGAGCCATCCGAGACCGGAAGTCAGATTGAGTGAGGAAGGCGTGAGCTAGCTCCTCCCAACTATGGATCTTTGAGTTGTCTAACTGTATACCACGAACGGCTTCTCCAAATGACTTTTTTCGAACAAATTGCATCCTAAGCTTTCGTCCTCCCAGATAAGATCCAAGTTCTCCAATGAACACCTTCAAATGTGTGTAAGGATCTCCTAACCCATCATATTTTTTCAAGTCAAGAGTTTTAAATTTTTCTCGATAATGAACACTGTGGAATATACAAAGGTCAAAGATATGAGACACTTCCGTGTGCTCCAATTCCTTTGATTGCACGAAGGGTTTCTTCCATTTGAAGGACTTTCTTCCCGATGTCACCAAGTGTCGGATCTCCTTTGAGATGGGTGATATCATGAATTTTGTTGGTCGATCCAATCAAGTTCGTGTTCAGTAATGGCTTTATCAGACCTTGGGTTCCTCCTGTGTAGAGGATTCAACATGTATGGGTATCCTCGCACTCGAGTAGATCGGTGTAGTTCTTTAAGCAGTAACAACCAAATATGTGATTTGTTTACTTTAATCCATCAAATTTTTATGAGAAATCGGATTAAGGTCACCGGTCCGATGACGACATAATTGATCGTAGGCTCGTGGCCTTTTTGGATTTTGATCGGGTAATAGGTCCGATTGCTTCCTCGCAAAAGACTTCATGTAGTTTAGTCTTTAGGGAATGTGTAAATGTTTACATGCTATGTATGTATTTTAGGAATATTATCCCGCAAGGCGGATGTTAGTTGTTTGTAATCCAGATAACATGTTTAATTAAAATATGTATGTACACATGTTTCTTCATATTTCTCATTACATGGAGATGAATATGGAATGAAATTACAAGTAATTGATTTTACAAGTAATTTAAAATGAGAAAGCATGAAGAGACTTTTCCTCCGTGTTTGGTTTATCAGAGGTCGACCTATCTTAGGTTACTCATGGCTTTTTTGGCATGAAGGTTCCCAAATCATCGCAATTTACTCGACGGAAGTTAATCCTATCTTTCAACCGGAGCGAATTTGGGTGGTGTTTTCCGAGCCTCGTTGGAATTAGTCTTCCCACGAGTCCAAAGAATCAAACACCGACATGATAGCCTCCCCGGTGGAGGAACCACACAACATACATTCACATACAACGTGTCTCACCGCTTATGAAAATGATGACATGTGCAAAGCACTAATATCACAAGTAGTATATAGTGTATAGCATTAAGCGCTGAAAAAATATATGCATTCGTACACATTCATCATAAATGTAAATGCAACATTCACACACAAGCATATAATAGTTTTGAAAAGATCGTAGTAGCGGCTTAAGTCCTCTTATCGAGTCCCAAAGCAGAGTCGCCACCGTCGACGCTTGGATTTTTATTTGTCCTTTTTTACATTTGTTCTTTTTGGTGTTCTCATGTTAGGTGAGATTTGTTTGAAAAAACAAGTGAAAAAGGTCCGACATGTATCATGTCGACGATGGACTGTTAAGAGTCGCCAGTTTGTTTTTTATATGGTTGTACCAACACAACCGAGAAAAGGTTTGCACATTAACCCAGTGATGTGACACTGCTAAACGGGTCGGTGAAACCGAGATTCATTAGGGTCCGGGACTTGATTATACGGAGGGAAGGTGTTAGGCACCCCCCGACATCCGTGTTACCACGGTGACCGCCACTTTTCAAGAAACTGTTATATGAAATGTGTGTGTGTGTGTGGATCAATGTGCAATTATTTGGAAGTAGTGTGAGGCCTCTTCGCACTCTATATACATGTGGTTTGAATTTGTGTAAAAATTCGCTTTTAAACAAGATATGGCAGTGTTGTTTTATAAAAGAGGTTTTTCAAACCCTTGTGTTCAATAGTAATTGAGACCTTTTACACTCCCATTCTATTAAGTGTTCATCTTGATTGTTTTTAATTTTTGAGATGCAAAGCATCTTCGAGAAAATAATGTACAAAATAGTGCCGAACTCCTCGTGGGTATGAAAACCATCCGAGGAAATCCAAACACCGTGAATAAATTTACAAGTCGCTTATAAATTAAAAATGTCCATCACGGAATCAATCTAGATCCAAAGATCAATCTGTGATCACATGATTCCTAGGCTCACATGATGCCGCAATTGATAAATAAAGTAAAGTATATATATATATATATATATATAAATATATATAATATATATATATATATACATGATCACCATATAAGCACCTCCATGGGGGATCGTAAATGTAAATAAAGTCATAAAGTAATCAACCGCCACCAAGTAAACTCCAAAGTGTGACGAAAGTAAAGAAAGTCATAAAGATCAATCAACCGCCACGTAAGTAAACTCCAAAGGGATAAATGTAAATATATATATATATATATATATATATATATATAAAACACTTGATGTAAAATCTGTGCTCATCGAACAAAGTCCGATAACAAATATATATATATATATATATATATATATATATATATTAAAGCAAAATCCTCCTATGATAAAATCTGTGCTCATCATATAGTTCAATATATATATATATATATATATATATATATATATATATATATATAAAGCAAATAAACGCCTGCATCAAGTTCAGGCTCAATCGAGGCATAACTCGATAATGTTAGTCCATATATATATATATATATATATATATATATATATATATATATATATATAATATAATAAAACCACCAATGACCAAGTCCCGAAAAACACACGCAACAACACGACTCTCAACGTGAAGAATGTGTGTGCAAAGATGAAGAGAAAGGCTTTAAAGTGTGTGAGAAGGCTTACAAGGCATGCCAAAGAAGACTTCTATATCTTTAAAGGATGAACACTGGCCCCCGCAGACAAAAAAGTAGCTATATATGAGCTCACAAGTGTTTATAATGAGAAAAAACTCAGTATAGGGTGAGTACAGAGAAAATTGGACAGGGCTTTCTCGCCTTTTTCTCTTACAAAATGGCCACCCCAAGCCCTCTATTTATAGAGGGGGGAGCCGCAGGCTAGGCCGTAGATGTACCTGCGGCTCGCCTAGTTGCCCCATGCTTTGCGGGTCCCGCCGTCTCGAAGTACGTGCATGTATGCACTGTAATGTCCGCTCAAACTTTCAGAATTTCAATCCGGGCATCCGACTGAGGTATGTAAGACCTATTTCGGACGGCCGTTGTTGAGAGTTACACAATAACATGGGATTAGAGGTTATACGAAGTCAGGAAGATGGGACCATGCCCTCCGATCTTCAAGCTTCAAATTCTATCCGTTGTCCTGGGTAATAGTCACTCAAGATTGGACCTCGTTGGTTCTTGTGGGACATTGCTGTGTAGAAATGTATGTATGAAATATTGAGATGGTGCGATGTGGTGTCAAGGTGGCAAGATGACAACTTTTCCCCTCACCGGGGTTATCGCCGGTTTGGGCATATAAAGCAGACGGTGCTCAGGGTTGTCTCTGAGATTGGACTATTGCAAGTGTTGAAGGTCCTCAGTGTCATCTCTGAGGTGTGCCTGTCTTCCCGGTGTTATCTCTGGGTCTTGTACTGAGTGCCTCATTGTGAGTGCCGAGGTTGAAGCTGATTGCATTTGAAACAAGCCTTTCTTTGGTTATCTCTTGGGGTAATCCGAGATGGATCGATCTTCTCCGTGGGAATTTAGCCACATAACAATCTTTGTATATTGGTTTACACTAACTTCTCTTCCTTTCTAACATATCTTGTTTGAATCGTTAAATTTATAGCGTTCGTTTAGTTCTTTATCGCTTACTACGGCTTTTCGACGTTTAAACGTCATACCTCTTTATCATACACTAACGTCTAAGGTTGTGTTTGATAAAATTGAATATTAAGATCTGGATAATGTAGAGCATCTGTTTAAAATTATATATGAATGAAGAAATATTGTTTGATAATTAATTTTTTTCAAAGGTCTAAATAGTAGTATTTTACCATTTTAACCCTTAAACAAAACCTCACTTTCCCAACAGTTCTCCCTTCTTCCCCATCTTCCATCTCTCATATATCTCTCTTCATTTTTTCCCTTTCTCCATCTTCCGTCTCTCATATCTCTCTCTCTTCATTTTTTCCCTTCTCTCATTTCTATCAGACAAGAGAAAGCAAAAAAATGGATTTGTGTTTCTTCTTTCTCTCTTTTTTTCTTCTCTTCTTAATATGTTTTTCTTCTCTTCTTAATATGATCTTCTTCTCTCTTTTTTTCTTCTCTTAATCTGTTCTTTTTCTTCTTCTACCTTCTTCTTCTTCTCTTTTTTTCTTTAGAGACATGAATTTGTGCTTGGTTAGTTTTTTTAAAAAAAATTATTCATGGTGGAATTGTAGATCTGGTTTGTTATTCTAGGTATATATATATATATATATATATATATGTGTGTGTGTGTGTGTGTGAATGTGTTTTTTTTTAATTTCTATATCAGATGGTGGGTTTTGTGTTTTGGCATGGTTTCAATCGGTAGGGATTGTAGAATTTGGGGATTTTAGTGGAGGATTAATGGCATATTTTTGGTTAGATTAATGGAGAATTTGGGAGTTTTTTAATGGGTGAAGGAATTTAGGGATAAAGGAGGAAATTTATAATATTGAAGAGGTTAGTTCTGTCAAAAAAAAAATTGGTCAGACATACCTCTGATTGGTTTAGAATTATTTTTGTGTCTAACCGATTAGGAGGCATTAAGAGCCAAAAAAAAAATTTATCAAACAAGTTTTGCCTCTGACCGAATCAGAGGCACACCAGTTAAGAGGTGTTAAGAGCTAATCAAACACAACCTAAGTCATATAAACCTATGTATACCAAGAACGTTCGTATGACGCGAATATTAAACATATACATCGTTTAAGTATTTTACATTTACAATTCTTAATATGTTAAACAACTTTAAACCCTTAACCTAAGGTTTGAATAACTTTGTAAAGTGTTACATTAGGTGAACTTTATGTTCATTATCTTTCCCTAAACTTTCCTCAAGTTCTAAGCAATCAAAAGCTCATTATTGTGCTTTGCCTTACTCTGGCGATGCGGCACCCGGATCTAGTATAAAGCCGACGATGCGACGCCTGAAGTCAGAAGCTAACTCCCCGAGTCGGCACTGCGGCACTCAGTTTTATGCCTTGGCCAGCGCAACGGCGCCAAGCTTAATCCCTTGAAAATTTTCTAAGTTTTTCAACATGATCAAACCGCTAACTTTGCTAACTCTTAACTTTATCATTCCAACTCGGAATGAATCCGTTCCCGAGCTAAATTCCTGTTCATATTACATACTACGATTTTCCCCGGATAGAATAATTTTTTGAATCTTTTAATAAGCCTTTTAGCAGGATTAAATTTCCTAAGTTGTTCAATTTACGTTGTTAACGTTTATCGTTCGTTCGTCCGTAACTTACTCATCCGATACTCGAATGAGTTCGTTCTCAAACCTACTGCTCACATTTTCCATGTTCTCTAACATTCTTATAAAATCCTAATTATTCGGGATCATTATCCAGCATTACATATTCGTTCGGAAATCATAACAAACTACGATTTCAACGGTTAACATATTTTACTAAATTTTTTGACATAACTGAAAGTAGTATGCACACAAGACAATCATGTTTGATGATAAAACATATACTTTGTAACAATCTTATTCATTTATTAATAAAAGAATAGTTTAATTAAAGGCTTTTAATTTATCTACATGGTACTATTTTTAAATATGTGATAAATCCATAATTTTGAGCAATGTTTTTAGACATGATGATGATCATTGTAATGCCCGAGAAAAATCAGATTTATGTGAATTAAATTTTTATTTGATTATTTGAATTAAATGAAATTAATTATTTATTTATGTAAGTCGTCAAGGTCATTACGACACCTATGAATTGACCTCAGATGTCAATATTTCATGTTAGTATCACGATTCATTCGCTAATGAGATTGACATTTCAAAATGAATTTCAAGACTAAAATTAAGTGAGAATTTCAGCTAGACGAAAATATTACCTAGGTTATGAGAATATCGCATCAATTATTATTAAGAGAATAATTATTTATGGCATGACTTTTATGTATATTTCATTTGACTTGATTATGTCAAGCCCAATGCATTGTTAAATAAAGCCCAAGATAGACCCAATATGAATTTATTCTAAGGCCCAAACCAATTTTCTTAGTTCGGGCTTTAACATTAATTCTTATTGGGCATATCTTGGGCTTGATTTCACAATATATTGGGCTTGACATAATCCAAGTCCAATTGGATTCTACAAAGTCCATGAACTCAAAGTCCATTAAGACTAATTGTATTCTACTCGTATAATTCTCGTATTCTCTTCTTATACAGTTCGTACGATATTCATATTATACGTCATAATAATCTTCGTACTATACTCGTATAATAACTAGTATCATACTCGTATTCCTCACGTATAATAACCCTAAGCATTATACTTAGTCATTAAATTCTCGGAACTCACTTTTCCTAACCCTTAGGTTTTAAGTCCGCAGGAGAAAACTTCGTTTGGCATAACTGAAATATTATTGAATATTCCATTACGTCTTAGCATTATATCATTACGCGTTTCTCAGAAATTCAAACTTAATCTCCGAGCTGAAACAGATGATTAATGTTTTTATGGAAATTTCTCGGAAAATCTTTATTTTTGTCTTGGAAATTCAAAACAATTAATCCTAGCACATAACCAGAATACTAACCACATCCACATATTCTAGGTCATAGAACGACCTTCACACATCGTACTCACATAAATAATCAATTAAATTCATTTAATTGAAATAATCAAATAAATTTTAATTCACATAAATATCCGATTTTCTCGGGCGTTACAAGGGTTCTAGTAAAGATAAAGGCAAGGCTAAGATGGATAATTAGTTTATCCTGTAATAGACTAGTATTTTGTATGAATTATATCAGGAATAAGCATGTGAATGCTATTCCTATTTATATATGATTTGATTATGATATATATATATATATATATATATATATATATATATGAATGAATAATATGCAAGTATGCTTGCATTAAGAAAAGCTGTAAAGTCCTTTGATAGATAATAGAAATATGTGTACAAGGACTTAGAATGAATTGATCAAATATGTTAGGTTGATCCTACATAAGCAAAAAATGACTTTGTAAAGTCCTTAAAAGAAATGATGTACAAGGACTATAAATATAGAAAGATCAAGCTTGTTAGGTTGATCTTATGATGTAATAGATAGGCTAGTCTGATCGTCGAGCACTGCACCAGAAGTCGTAGTTTGCCAGGTGAGTCAAGGTTAACTCGAGAGCTATCGAGGCAGAATAGGAGTATGCAAGATAGTTGTGACGCCCCCAAAATAGGTATACATCACCCATTCTGAGTCGCCAATTACATGGTACAGAAATAACTACAACTTTATTGTTACAACATATAAACTGTGAGTTTAAATACAGATATTGCCATCTAGACAATATCCACATACAAATAAATTCTCATCATAATTATTGATACATTATTTTACAAAATGGTGAGGACTACTAAACAACTTTCTAAAACCATCATTCCATACCCGACTCGCACTCGCTTACATTCTCGCCTCCCGAGAAGAAAATGGAACAAAAGGAAAAGGGTGAGCTCAACTAGCCCAAGAAGAATATTATGACTAAGATAATACGTAACAAATTATCGTTAGTCTTCAATGTGAAAAAATCTAATAGAATACAATAGACAACAAGTTTTAAAATCAATACTCACAATGAAAAATATTAATTCATGTAAGAGTTACGTAGAGGATGAAATCTACTAATATCTATGAATTTAACGTCCATCATCAATATTTTTATCCCCGTAACATCAATCAATATATATCCGAAATCATATATTCATCCTCGCACCATGTGCCAAGGATATTCATCGATTGGTCATGTTCATCTAAACACTGCTCATCTTTGCACTACGGGCCAAAGATATTCATCAAAATCATTCATCTTTGCACCACTGTGCCAAAGATATTCATCGAAATCAATCATCTTTGCACTACAGCCAAAGATATTCAATAATATCATCATTTAAGACCGAGGATGATGAAAAATATTTTTTTTAAAGAAACGAATCCAAATTGAAACAAAATGACAAGGATTAAGGATTCGTACTTTGTTTTATCCACGTCCAAAAATACCTCAAAAATAATCATAGTGGTGTAAAATTCAAGAATGATCAAAACATGGATACAATCAAAACTAGTATCCACAATAGATATTTTGGACGAAAAGGAAAATTTTCATTTTTCGATGAATAATGTCGTATTCGTATACGTGAATAGTTTCATATACGTAAATAGTAACTCCGACACCAAAAGTTCCAAATTTGATAAAAACTTCAGATCAATATTTCAGCATAATGATATTGAAGAAATAATATCATTACGAAAAAAAATAATATCCCTTACCTCGAAAGATCAGTACTTATAGCTGAAACACCGGATACAGGCTATGACTTGAACTTGCACCGTATAGCAATACTCAAAATATACTCAAAATACTCACAAGAATACGCTCGACAATATAGAGAGAGAAAACTTCAGTTTCTGGTGTGATTTTCAATTCTAACCTAAGCACCCTATTTATAGGAAATTGCTTAGAACACCAAAGCAGAAAATTTAATATATATATATATATATATATATATATATATATATATATAAATTTTCTTACGCACACTAAATGAGATTCAAATATCAGCTAGCCACCAATAGTCAACTACATAAAAAAAAACGTTTTTCATAATTATTTAATTTAAAACTCTAAAATAATAATAATTAATTAATCTGGAACTTCAATAATTCATAATAAATAGCTCTTTTGTTAGAAAAATTCAAAACTCGCGACTTTTCATAGGAAATTCCATTATCTACAACTTTACAGAAGGAAGTTTTTCCAAATTCCAAACATAAATTGACCGAAATCCACAAACGGGCGATTTTATAGGCTATAATCAAATTTTAGTCAAGAAATGGGTTCCACCGACATGAAAAACATGTTTTAAATATTTTTGGTAACAAAAATACTCCTCCTCCACATATACTCATATATCCCACATTCATCGTAAAAATATCATCATTATTATATTATTAAAATATAATAATATATTTAAATGAATTATTTTATCAGAAAAAAATAAAATTTCAATTTTCAACAATTGTCACATTAAAAATTTTCTCCATCTATATCCACATAATATCAATATTTTTCTCATCATATGAATCAATAATTAATTATTCACAAATAATATTATGTAATCACAATATCGACAACGAGACAGTTCCTCAGGAAAGAGGGGCTTTCCAATAAGAATTTCTCTCATCTTGCGCCAAGTAATTAGGTGACCAAACCTCCTTAGTATGTAACTTTCTAGACATTGCCAATAATGTTATCTAATAATATTATTCAGATAATATGAATTATTGCTTCGATAATGAAAAATATCGTAATGACAATTATCAAACAACAAAGAATAAAAAATATCAACGCAACAATTATTGAACCAATAAAATATTGAACGAAGAATTATCGTAACCATTATTGAGTAGTGCGTTCACGTAAGAGTCAATAATTGGTGCAATATCGTGGTATCATCTTGTGCAACAACGCCAGACATCGTGTTTTTAACCACCGGTATTCCAACAAAGGTAAACCAGAACAACCACGCCAATTATTTTTAAACAACTTATATTTGTCGTTTTCTTCCTCCAATCGCTTCAGTTATGGGGCCCACACACATGGATGCACCGTCGTAAGAATATTCCCGAAAAGATTTAATATTCCACGACCAAACGAATATTCCCCGACAACAATGAATATTTTATAACCACTTGCTTATTTTGTAAAATTTATGATTTTACCCATAGCTAACCACATTAATCAAATCAACCCTTACTATTTCAAAATAATAAATAAAGGAAATTTCATTTTATTTATAAAAAAATTCGGGGTCTTACAACCTCCCCTCCTTATGAAATTTCGTCCTCGAAATTGACGTACGTACCTGGTGTTTCGAAAAGATGAAGATACCTCGCTTTCATTTCCGTTTCCAACTCTCAGGTCGTTTCCTCTATAGCATGGTTTCTCCACAAAACTTTAACATGTGGTATGACCTTTACGCGTAGGACATACTCCTTCATATCCAAGATCTTGACAGGTACCTCTTCGTACGTTAAGTCTTCAGCTATCTCGTCTGGTTCTAACTCAATGATGTTATTCGGGTCGTCCACATATTTACGTAACATCAGATGCGTAAAAAAAATGTTATAAACACGCCGACATACTTGGTAGTAAAAGCGAGTCTATAGGCTACGCTTTACTCGATCGAGAATGAATTAATAAATCAAGGTTTGAGCTTTCTTCTCTTCATTGACTCTTACTTCTAGAATAACGCCTTCTTGCACCTTCTTCTTTATATTCATCACCCCGTGTCAGAAGCGTCGAGCTTGGCTTTTAACATTATCGATTAAAGTCGATTCTACTCGTGATATCATCACGTGAGTCCCTAGAGTCTTTAACTCTATCTTCATCATTTGTAAGTTATCTAAACGAGTCTTTGTGTTATCAACATCGCACTTGTAAACGATACGATCTTCTACTCAACCCTTCAACTACCACGTTCGTTCTTCTACGATAATATTGAATGGTACGATCATAATCTTCAACAACTCGAGCCAACGTCTTTGGCGCATGATACGTTCATTTAGTTAAAGAAATATCCGAGGGTTTAGGAAATAGGTTTTGTACTAGGTCAATACAAAATTCGATTTCGCTTCTAGGGTAGGCTAGGAAGTCATCGAGATTACGCCGTAAAATTTATTAACGATAGAAATATCATTCAAAGCTGTGACTCTCATCCAAAACTTGGATAACGCGTCACATTGATACCTAACAACTTGCCATCGTCATTCACAGCGTCTCCTACTAAAAAGTTAAAGCTTCCGTGCATTCCACACAAGGAAGTCAACAACTAAAGGCTCCGGGGCTCTTTACTTATGGCTTGATATGACAATGACCGACTTTAGTGGTTTGGTTATTTTGAATTCGCATAATAGGTTGGTTAGGAGTATGAAAGCTAAAAACCTTACAAAAGCATGATGAGTAGTTAACCAATCGATTCCAAAAATCACATCCATGCAAATATTTTCAAAGAGATAAGATCGACAGTAATGTGAAAGTGTTGATTTGAATCAAACAAGATTTATAAATAGTAGAGGTAACGAAGGCTCCTACTAACGAAGTTTCAACTAATAAGTCAAAGTTTAACTTCTCCGAGTCAAATTTAAACGTTGAACACAACTAGGTGAAATAAAGAGTTAGTAGAAACTGTATCTAACACAAGATAGACTTCGCAAGAACTTATGATTAACTTACCCGTGATAATTTTATTCAGGTTCCTCGTCACAAAAAAATGCTCTCTCTTAAACTACCGGCTTTGGCTTGTCTGGGACATCCTTTTGAGTCACCGTCCCCGCTGAACTATGTTTTGCTACCGTACAATCGCGAGCGATATGTCCTTCCTTTCCACAATTATAGCATACCTTGAACTGTTGTGGGCAGTTTGGACTGATATGTCCTTCTTTCCCGCATTTGTAGCATATGACCGGTGGTCGTTCCCCTCCCTTGGAACCAGTTGCTGCTAGCGCTGACGTCTTCACATGGTCGTTGTTGAACCTTCTTTTCTTGAAATGTCCACTTGAGTCACCTCTCCTATTGTCATGGCCACGTACGATTACCGGTAGAAAGTGGTTACCGCCTTTGTCCGTATTCTTTCCTCCCTATTTGGTTATCATCGCTCGATGATCTTTGTCGCCGATATGACCCTGGTTGTGGTCCCTCGGTTGAACATACTCGTTATCACGCTCTAATATTTGAGCCCTGTTTACAACATCTGAATATAAAGAAAATTTATGAGAGATAAGATATTGTAGAATCTCGGGTTTTAGACCCCTCAGAAACATACGCGTCATTCGTTCCTCATTTTCCACCAAATGAGGTGCAAACCTGGATAACTCCGCAAACTTCGCCTCGTATTGAGATACCGTCATGTTGTTCTGCTCCAGTCTAATAAACTCCACTTCCTTCATATGACGAACACTTTCAGGAAAGTATTTGTCATTAAATAGTTTCAAACGTCTCCCAAGACATGCCGAAAGCGCAATTTGGATGGGTACGCTTCACGATTCCCACCAAGAGTCCGCTTCGCCACGGAACATAAAGGTGGCGAATGGAACCTTCTGTTCCTCCGTGCATCCCAAGACATCGAATATCTTGGTAATTTGCTTGACCCACGCTTTACGCCTTGATCGGATCCGGCTTTCCATGGAAATCGGGTGGTCCCAACTCCTCGAATCGCTTGGTTGATGATGCAGACAGCGCTGTTGCTATCATTTCCACCAGATTATGGAATGTGAGCGCCTTCACTCGTTGTTGCATGAATTGCTCCTTAAACTGCTTAGCGGTGACCGTCCAAGAGTTATCAATGTTTCTACTTGCATTTTGGACAGGAGCTGTCTTCGCCTGTTGTTGCATGAATTGCATAAAGCCTCTGACCATCCCATCATTCATCATTTCATCGGTGTTATTATTTTCATGAGGATTATTGTCCTCTCGTTGCATATTATCCCCGATTATTGATCCGTGGAGACTCAACGGTCTCTCGTGCTCCATAGCTTATCTCAACATTTTTGGATGCCATTTTCAAACATCGCCACAAAACAAGGGTTAATTAAACAAATTAACATATCACATAATATCCCTATATTACGATGACTAACAAATAAGCTTAGGTAGGACACACTAGCGAAGGATTTACTCGTCTCTCCCCTCCTAGTTCTATTCCCGATCTCCGCTTGTAAATCATATCCCTAAGCTCGATACCAACCTGTGACGCCCCCAAAATAGGTATACATCACCCATTCCGAGTCGCCAATAACATGGTACGTAAATAACTACAACTTTATTGTTACAACATATAAGCTGTGAGTTTAAATACTGAGATATTGCCATCTAGACAATATCCACATACAAATAAATCCTCATCATAATTATTGATACATTATTTTACAAAATGGTGAGGACTACTAAACAACTTTCTAAAACCATCATTCCATACCCCACTGCATCGCTACATTCTCGCCTCACGAGAAGAAAAATGGAACAAAAGGAAAAGGGTGAGCTCAACTAGCCCAGTAAAGAATATTATGACTAAGATAATACAGAACAAATTATCGTTAGTCTTCAACAGGGAAAAATCTAATAGAATACAATAGACAACAAGTTTTAAAATCAATACTCGTAGCGGAAAATATTAATTCATAGAAGAGTTACGTAGAGGATGAAATCTACTAATATCTATGAATTTAACAGTCCATCATCAATATTTTTATCCCTCGTAACATCAATCAATATATATCCGAAATCATATATTCATCCTTGCACTACTGTGCCAAGGATATTCATCGATTAGTCATGTTCATCTAAACACTGCTCATCTTTGCAGACCACGGGCCAAAGATATTCATCAAAATCATTCATCTTTGCACTACTGGGCCAAAGATATTCATCGAAATCAATCATCTTTTGCACTACAAAGCCAAAGATATTCAATAATATCATCATTTAAGACCGAGGATGATGAAAAATATTTTTTTTAAAGAAACGAATCCGGTGAAACAAAATGACAAGGATTAAGGATTCGTACTTTGTTTTATCCACGCCCAAAAATACCTCAAAAATAATCATAGTGGTGTAAAATTCAAGAATGATCAAAACATGGATACAATCAAAACTAGTATCCACAATAGATATTTTAGACTTAAAAGGAAAATTTTCATTTTTCGATGAATAGTCCGTGATTCGTGAATAAGATCAGATATCGTGAATAGGCCAGATATCGTAAATAGTAACTCAGACACCAAAAGTTCTAAATTTGATAAAAACTTCAGATCAATATTTCAAAGATAATGATATTGAAGAAATAATATCATTCTAAAAAAAATAATAATATCCCTTACCTCGAAAGATCAAGTACTTATAAATTTGAAACACAGGATACCAAACTATGACTTGAACTTGCAGACCGTATAGTAATACTCAAAATACTCACAAGAATAAACCGACAATATAGAGAGAGAAAACTTCAGTTTAAGGTGTGATTTTCAATTCTAACCTAAGCACCCTATTTATAGGAAATTGCTTAGAACACCAAAATGTAAAATTTAATATATATATATATATATATATATATATATATATATATATATATATATATATAAATTTTCTTACATACTAAATGAGATTCAAATATCACTAGCCACCAATAGTCAACTACATAAAAAAACGTTTTTCATAATTATTTAATTTAAAACTCTAAAAAATAATAATTAATTAATCCGGAACTTCAATAATTCATAATAAATAGCTCTTTTGTCAGAAAAATTCAAAACTCGCGACTTTTCATAGGAAATTCCATTATCTACAACTTTACAGAAGGAAGTTTTTCCAAATTCCAAACATAAATTGACCGAAATCCACAAACGGGCGATTTTACAAGCTATAATCAAATTTCAGTCAAGAAATGGGGTCCACCGACATGAAAAACATGTTTTAAATATTTTTGGTAACAAAAATACTCCTCCTCCACATATACTCATATATCCCACATTCATCGTAAAAATATCATCATTATTATATTATTAAAATATAATAATATATTTAAATGAATTATTTTATCAGAAAAAGATAAAATTTCAATTTTCAACAATTGTCACATTAAAAATTTTCTCCATCTATATCCACATAAAATCAATATTTTCCTCATCATATGAATCAATAATTAATTATTCATAAATAATATTATGTAATCACAATATCGACAACCGTGCAAGGCCAGAAAGAGGGGCTTTCAATAAGAATTTCTCCTCATCTTGGCAAGAATTAGGTGAGTGAAACCTCTCCTTAGATGTAACTTTCTAGACATTGCCAATAATGTTATCTAATAATATTATTGGATAATATGAATTATTGCTTCGATAATGAAAAATAATCGTAATGACAATTATTGAAACAATGTTAATATAAAATATCAACGCAACAATTATTGAACCAATAAAATATTTAATAAAGAATTAATTCTTTGTAACAATTATTGAGTAGTGCGTTCTTACGTAAGAGTCAATAATTGGTGCAATACCGTGTGCTTCTTGTGGAACAACGCAGACATTCGTGTTTTAACCAAGGGTATTCAACAAAGGTAAAAGCGGTAACAACTACTGTAGTTATTTTTAAACAACTTATATTTGTCATTTTCTTCCTCCAATCACTTTCCAGTTATGGGGCCCACACATGGTCGCTAGTCGTCACATTTAATATTTCCGACAGCATCGAATATTCCACGACCAAACGAATATTCCCCGATAACAATGAATATTTTATAACCACTTGCTTATTTTGTAAAATTTGCGCATTTTACCCATAGCTAACCACATTAATCAAATCAACCCTTACTATTTCAAAATAATAAATAAAGGAAATTCCATTTTATTTATAAAAAAATTCGGGGTCTTACAATAGTAGATCTTGGAGTTCGTAGACTGCTAGGGGAAACGAAGAAGGATCGTAGTGTATCGAGTAGAAATTCCTCAGGATCGTAGTGTGCTGAGGAAAACATGTTCAAAATTGTAGAGACAACCTGCCTACGAGCTGACCAGAAATCTGCCGAAGCCAAGACAGAAATGTAGACTACACTCAGAGTCGTAGAGTCTACTGATGCCAAAGCCAAGTCAAGGATCGTAGATCACACTCTGAGTTCGTAGAGTCTATTGATTACATGTAGAGATCATAGTCAAGCAAGATCAGATGAAGACAACAAGCACAAGGCAGAAATCGTAGTGTCAAGATCTGATCTCAGGATCGTAGTGTCTGCACAAGCCGAAGCTGAATCGTAGAGTGCAGAACTACGATCTAAGAAGAAGTGCTCACAATGCCAAGGATGAATCGTACAACATATACGGTTCTCAACAAATGAGCACTCCTAGAATATCCAAAGGAATGAAGCCTCTAGTTCAAGCTGCAAGCTACATCCAAGGAAACCAGAGAGCACTCAACGAATGGCATGCAGGCTAGCAGAAGATCTAAGCACTAACCCAATCAGCATCAAGATTGAGTTGTAAGGCCATTCATGATGAAGTCTTCCACGAGGAGATCCAAAGAAGACTTCAGAAGCTGACTAAGGAAAGTCAGATAATGTAGTAGCTATCAAGTGGACAGAAGACAACGATCTTGGAAGCAACCAAGATCGTAGTGTTTGCCAAACAAAGAAGAAACTGATGGAAGGTGAGCCGAGGTATTGGTCAGCCTCTGAAGAGCAAGGCTAAAGTGATTAAGTGCAGGGTCAGTTCATTGATGATAAATGAACGAGAGATCACAAGGAGAAAGCAAGCTGGACGCGCTACAAATTTGAAGTGTCTTGATATTCAGAAGGGGACCAGAGCAAGGAATTAGGCCATCGATGATTCGAGAACAAATCGAAAAATGTAAGTATTGAAGCCTTTGCACAATACAAGGAAGAGGTGTTCTACATTGAAGATCCAATCAACACTCTTCAAGATCGTAGTGTTAACCCTACCAATCAATGACCAACACTCAACAAGACACTACGATCAAGTCCTTGAAGACGTGCATCAGAATCGTAGAGTCCGAATAACTGAAGACTGAAGCATTGGCAAAGGTTCAATCTGAAGGGTAATATTCGGACAAGTGCTTATTGAGAGCATCGATGCAATAGGACAACCTCTGATCGAGAAATCAGAAAGAGGTAATAAAGTCTTCGACCTGCATAAGACATTAAATTGATACATTTGACAGGGTAGGTGAAACAGTAGACTGCAGTGTCAGAAGAAAGTATGACAAGTCACATCAAGCAGTCTACCTCAAGCAACTCGAGATCTGTGAAGAGATTTGTATAGCCTTCAACGACCACTTTCCAACGGAAGGATTGAGAAGGAGTATAAATGAGGAAGAGCTTCAAAGATCAAAGGTTGCTGGAGTTGCCGAGTTTGGAGAGAAGGTGGACTGATCTAAACCATGTGAAACATTGAGTCCGAAGGCTCACTCTACGATCCACCAAGAACACTCAGAAGTCAGATAAAGAAAGAAGTAGAAGTGTGAGTTCTACTATGCAGAAGTGAGAGTTCTACTACATGAAGAGTGTTCAGAACTGCCGAGAGAAAGAAGAGCATCATGACATCTTGATGTCCATCATGGGAAGACTTTATGTACAATAGAGAAGAGCCTACAGTCATCTTAGCAAGTCCATCATAAGATGGCATCAAGTAGCAGATGGGAGATCACAAAAGCCATCTTGGTGTCAAGCATGGGAAAGCTTCTAAGTACCTAATAGAAGGGCCTACACTCAGCTTTGAAGCCTCTCATGTGCAGTCATCAAGTACCAAGGAGAATGATCTTAAAGGCAGTTCAACAAGGGGTTTTCAGAAGTGGTTGAGTAACCAAAGAAGTTGAGCATCATGCAACACTCAGCTGAACTTCAAGGATGATCAAGCCAAGCTGCTAAGTATAGAAGTTGTTCAAAGCTTGAAGACATCTTAGCAGCTCAACACTGACTCCAACAACAACAAAAAAATAACTCAACAAAGCCAGGGCCTGAGGGGTCCTTGTCCAGAGGGACTAAATGAAGTAGGGCCAGAAGGGTCCTTGTCCGAAGGGACTAAACAAAGCAGGGCTAGAAGGGTCCTTGTCCGGAGGGACTAAATGAAGTTCCAAGGCTGCTGGCCTTGAAAAGTTCTTAGTGAACTGAAGCCCCAAGGCTGCTGGCCTTGAAGGAATCTTAGTGATTCAGGGTGCTGCCCTTCCTTAGTGGAAATCCTGCTAGTTGAAAGCCGAAGAGTGGATTAGGAGCTTGAGTCTCTGAACCACTTAAAACCCCTTGTGTCTTTTACATTATGTCATTTACATTATGTACTATAACTGCTATGTATGTTTTAACTACTTACAACTAAACTCACTCTACGAACAATGTATGTATGATTATGAATATACCAATGAAGGGGATCTTTTACTTATTCCGCTGTGCTTGAAAAGATTCTTATGTTTGTCATATGTTAATTATGAACAATATAATATAAACCAGAAAAGTATTTGAAATAAAAAGGATCTATTCAACCCCCCCTTTTAGATCTATTGTGCCCTCTGGGAACTAACAATTGGTATCGAAGCAGGTTCTCATGCTATATTCAAAAACTAATCTCTTTGAGTCTGATCCTATGCACTAACATTGTTCTAAACTTAGTTTAGTAGTAAGTAACTTGTTATATGCGGATGAGCTCACATGTTGGAAATATTGTGTATAGGCTAAATGTGTATATACATCTGAAACTGCTCAGATTGGTCCATGGTCTCTATTAATACATCAACAAGACCAATCCTAGCCTGCAGTCAATCTTGTAGTCCTAAGACCAGACGAGAACACTCAATAGACGTCAATAACGAAGAGTCATGCACCCACCAGTCTGAAAGATGAAGAAGCCATACATGCTAAGAAATGCTTATCGAGAGAAGAAAGAAGATCTTCTCAAACTTATGTCTAGCCAACCAACAACTGAGTGCAAACTCTGTCAGCTAAAGGATGTCAAAGATCTTAATGTTGAGATTCTCTTGGCCTATATCTTCAAGACCACTACTGATTGATTAAAGGCCAGCAAGAGCAATAAGCTGTTAGGAGCAAAAGTAAAGCTATGCTCATCAATACCTAAACTTAGTATATCTAAGGTAAATGACTGTTTAGTAACTGACAGTAAAAAGGTACGGTTCCTCACTATTATAAATGTATACATCATAATTGCATCTTCTTATAAACTATAACAGTATTCTGTCAAGGAGTCATAATCTGCCTAAAAAGGTGAAGAAAGAAAGTAACCTGAGGATGGAAACTCAAATGACTATAAACTTTCTCTCCACCCAAGTTTTAGGTTGAAGATGACATCTTGCAGGAAATCTGAAATGGGTCATAAGAGCATCACAGGCCTAATGAACTTTATGTGAAGTAATCTTTGCTGATGGGTTAATATGTATGTACAAGCCTATGTTCTAAGTGTTTGACAACACACAGAGCATGATCAGTTCTGCAAAAGGATCTTGCTAATTTGTAGAAACTGATCACCTCAATGAATCAACTAGATACTCCTATATCGTATAGTTGATTCTCACTCTGTGAACGCTTAAACATTATGAACATAACCCAGTGAATGATGAAACCATCTTAGATAGAGTGTGTTATTAGATGCCAAATCCTACACACACTCACCATCATGCATCTCAAAATGTAGTATCATAAGATAGGTGCATGCATGAATATGTCTGTTGGTGATAAATATGATGATTATCCAAATAAGAGGAACAGGGGTTTAGAAAACTAACCTAGCAGGACCCATTTAATTATGGGTTCCAAAAATAGAAATATATTTAAAACCTGCAGGTACTTGGTCAGTCTGACCACACTAAGGAATGATAAAGCAGAAGACTTCAGTCAAGAAGACTCAACCAGCAGAAGGCTAAGGACAATTCAGAGATGATTCTGATAGAGTTCCTATCTGTCCAAGCCTGTCCTTGAAAACCCTTTGAGCTAACCAGAATGGAGCTCACATGGCTGCTAATCTGTATATGCAAGCAAGCCATTCAGCCAAAGAAGGAAAGGGTCTTATATGCTCAAAAGACAATTAAAGAATGCTATATGGGAAGAATCCTCAAGGAAGTTCACAACAGAAGATTATCGAGCATCATTCAAGAGGAACTTATTGCGAGAGCAGAACTTCACAACCACAACTGTCAAAGAAGACTACGTTCGTAGTGCTATCAAATAATCGTAGAGTGATCAGTTCTGAAGATACTCATCTCTACGATACAAGGAAATCTAAGTATTGATGGAGATTCCAGTCAGAAGGAGATAAGCAAGGCTGCCTTCAAATGAATCTGAAGAAGAGGGAATCACATCTATCTGGGAAGACAGCATCAACAATGGGGGAACAGTGATCTGTTAAGGAACAACAACACTGAGATATATTATGAAAAGTTGTACCAGCTACAGAGTCCCAAAACTTTGTGGCTGATGAACCAAATGAAAATCCATAGTCACTAGGAACGTCTCAAAATGTACTACTGATATCCCTTCAGCCACCCAACCCATAATTGTAAAGTGCCTACGATCAAACATATGATCGTAGTGTAAGAAGCAGGAGGACACCACGATTTCAGCAATGCAGTTGTCTAAAGCTGGTAGAAGACCTCCCAATCTGAAGAGGTCGAATGAGATGTCATTACAAATCACTGCTATAACATTCCATCTGGAAAGCGCCTCAGGGACAAACCTGACCCTTAGCACACTCTAAGAGGTTGGCCCTTCCCGAGCTACCTTGACCCAGAAGGAATGTTTGATCTAGTTCATCTCAAGGACCAAGTCAGTCAACGATCGTAGAGTCGAGTTTGAGAAGAACTAAACAATCGCAGTGAAACCTCAATGATCGTAGTGCTACCTCAACGATCGTAGCACAACCTCAGAGATCGTAGAATACAACTCGACGACCGTAGTCCTACCAAAGGGTACTCCAGTTCACAAGGAGCTTGGAAAATAAGATATTTACTAAACTATTCAAGTTAAGGAAATAAGTTCGAATACATCAGTGATTGAGCTATGTTGCATCAAAGTAAGGAGAAAAGACAAAGCCATCCACTGCATCATCTCTTAAAAGTTGATCGTTAAGTCAACCAAGGGAATCGTAGAGTCCATAGCTGCCTTATCATGCCACTCTATGAATCAAAAGGTCAACGGTCAGAGCCACATCGTTTAAACGACTACTCTTCTAAAAGGAAACATCTAACTGAAAAGTTATGGGGAGTTACAGCTCATTACTGGGCAACGTGCAACCAATGGACGGTTGACACATCACTGATTATGCAGAGTTAGAAGGAAATGCCTTAAAGATAATTTCAAATCTACAGACAGTTACCAAAAGCTATCGAACCCTTCTCCCTCCCATTTTCAAACCCTAGAATCCTCTCAAGAGCCAAAATCAGTTAACCCTCCAGAGCCTTACCAAATTACACTCAGCCATCTCTTATAAACATATCTAAATCAGATACCCACATTCTTTGAACTACTCATAATGGAAAACTGGCAAGTAATCACTGGCATTCAGCTCAGAACCAAATCGTTTGAGAAATCTGAAAAGAAGTTCAGGGATATTCTCGAGCTTGTGAAGAAAGCTGGATTCTCAGAATGCCTTGAGGCAAATACTAGAGTCTACATCGACCTGGTTAAAGAATTCTACTCAAACGCCTCCATCAACTCTGAAACCCTTACCACCAAGGTTAAAGGTCAGTCTCTGTAGTTAAAATCTTCTGACCTCAATCAATGCCTAGGTTTTCCTAACCAAGGGCTGAAGAACCTTGATAATGTCAATACTGAACAAGCAAAGGAGATTATGGGGTACCAAAGAAACCCTAGTTTTAAAGACATGAAGAAGAAGGAGTTTCCTGAAGAGTATGAATTCCTTGCTGAAATAGTTGGAAAGTGCATACTGTGCAAGAACACTGCACATGACACAATGATTGACCAACATTTGAAAATAATGTCAGCAATAGTTCTAAAGAAACAAATCAACTTTGGAGCTATCTTGTTCGATCAGATCTCCAAGTGGGTAGATAAGGCTGAGAAGAAGAAGTCCACTAAAAAACCCATGACCAAGGTGTTTCATGGAAGGCTGCTGAGTATTGTACTGAAGAAGAAGCTAGGAGGGAAAATCAAGGATGATGAGGGAGAAACTTTGAATGTGCACAAAGTGATGTCTCCACAATTATTTGTGAACTGGAAGAAGAACCCTAAGGAGAACAAAAGGCTGACCGCTGGGAGCAGCAGTAGGGCCTCTTCAAAGAAGAGGAAGATAGAAGAGGCAGAGAGCTCTAAGTCTGATGACTCTGCACCAGCAGAAATCACACCATCTAGAAAGAAATCAAAAGGTGTGAATAAAGCTGGTGATAAGAAGAAAGCCAAGGACCCACCAAGGAGTCTCTCCATCAAAGAAAAAGTTGAAGAAGAAAGAGCTCTAACTGTTGACACAACAAAGAGGAGAAGCAACATGCTGCTTCAAGGGCCTATCAACAAGAAAGCTAAGGTGGAAGACAAACCAACCTCAGCTTCCCAAAATAGTACCTCTGTTGAAGAAAGGGACATAGAGTCAGCAGAAGAGAAGGAAACATGTCAAGGCCGAGTCCCCGCAGATCAGATCCAGCAACGAAGAAGAAGCTGGATTAATGTACTGAAATTCAGTATCTGCTGAAGAAGAGAAATGTGCAAGCCCAGTGGCTAATTCTCAGAGTAGTTACTCTGATGATAAAGAAGAAATCCAAGATGACCAAATTGCTTCCCTAAATGCAACTGCCCCAATGACCCAAGATGATAGGTCAAGTAATGCTGTGTCTGAAGAAGAAGAACTTGTTCCTGCCAGTGCTGAACCTCAAAGAAGTCTGTCTGCTG